>CM029389.1:17166853-17203865 GCA_017165825.1 Hepsetus odoe | reverse complement strand
ATGTGAAGATAATAAAGTACTAAAGTTAATATAATCCAGATGGAGTGTGGATTAGGATAATGATGAGGATGTTTTGTCTTGCATGGTAGAGGTTTTGGGGTCCTTTAGTAGAAAGACTGATCTATGAACTGATTCACATTTCTTCAAATGTTTTGAGGTTTATCCTTGTGGTTTTTCACTGAGTGGCACTCTTGGAGTTCATACATGTATCAGTTACAATAAAACAGATTTTTATAAATGATTACACATAAATCCACGTTCTGTATTTAATCAAACCCTGTGAAACACTATCAGCCACAGAAATGACACATTGCCTAAATTTGCTCCAAAAATAAAGTCTGTTGTCATGGTTACTTACACTAAGCATCACAGCCTTCATTCCTCTTCACCTCATATGTATCAACTAAAAAAGGCTGCGTGTGAAGAGACAGAGCTGATAGTGCAAAATAACAAACTCAGACTTAGTAGCCAATGATTTTTCACATTTGTGCTGTATTTGGTGGACGTCCTGTGGCCTTTTTCAGGCAAAATAATAAAACCTTTTCTGAAATAATTAACTTAAAATACTATTTAGACCATAAAAAGTCATTATTTGTTTTAACTGTGGGGTTGATGATGTTAAAGGGGTCTGTACTGTTAGTATACCCAAGGGGGTTGAGTAGCCGGTTGACCTTGGACCCTCAGAGGTTTTTTTTTCCACATAGTGGAGTTTTGGTCTTCCCCGTAGTCATCCGGCTTTAACATCCATCACTGTAACCTGTTCCACCATCCATCACCATTGTAAAGTGCCTTGGGGCAACTGTGTTGTAAAAGGCGCTATATAAGAATAAATTGAATTGAATTGAATTGAATTGTTTCCACCATTAAAACATGTTAATACATACTTGCCAGGCACTCTGTTAAGACATTTTTAATCTCAGTAATATTTTTTCAGTAAACTTGGACAGGATTATTAAAATATAGCACTTAGACATTAGCAGGCAGGTGGGGTGGGTCCCATTAGAAATAAAAACAAATTACAGCTCAGTTAGCTGGAAAAAGGTGAACAGCTCTGCTCATTATGTTGACACACAGAAATACATGTACACTAAAGGGTTAATGGTGCTGAAGTCTAGTCTACAGTCCCAACACTGATAGGTAAAGAAACACTCTGGATAGATGTTCAATATTAATTTGTGACACGGCTAATTATATTTGAAGTGCTTTTCTACAAAATACCCAGTAAATACTGTTTTTTTCCAACAGGTTCATCAACCTGATACTTTTATGGTCACTGAAATTTTTATCTTACTACTCATAATCCTGACTGCAGTTATAATGAGGTGAGAAAATAAAAATACATTAAAAATATATATATATATGCTTTCCAAAGCATTATCAGAATTCAAATCAGAAAATATGTATTGATTCAAAGGGAAATTGCAATTAACTTTTTTTTTTTTTTTAACCAGTCTTTGGTACTGTATGCTGAGGGTCATTTTGTTACTTCTGTTTAGATTCAGTTCATAGACAGATGTCCTGACATTTTCCTGTAGAATTCAGAGGTATATTTTAGAACTTATTGATCCATCTATGACTGCATGTGGTTCTGGCCCAGATGCAGCAAAATAGGCCCAAACCATGGAAATACCACCGCCATGCTTCACATATTAGACATGGTTTTTAGTGGAAAACTGTGTTTTCCATTTCTTTTACACTTCTAATTTAAACCAAATAGTTATTCTGGTCTCATCTGTCCACAAAAAAAGAGTAAAAAATCCAGTAGCCTTCTGGCCTGATGTTCTTTAGCAAATCAAGACGGACTATGTTCTTTTAGAAGAGCAGTGAATTTCTCTTTGCAGCCCTGTTATGCACAATGTCAGCGGTGGTCTAGTGTTCAGGGTTGAGGCCCCAGGATCAGAAGATTTTGGATTTGATTCCCAGACCAGTAGGTTGTCCTGAGGTACCCTTGAGCAAAGTACCATCCCCATGACTGCTCCCCAGGCAATTTCAATAGCAGCCCTCTGCTGCACGGCGTGTGTGAAATGCAGAGGTTGAATTTTGTTGTGTTTCACTGTGTGCTGTGCTATATCAGGTTTCCAGTGACTAGTCTAGTCACTTTCACTTTGCTTTTATTGTTGAGTATCCTGCTGAGGGTAGACCTATAAACAGTAACACTAGCCAGTGGGAGAGAGGCCAATGTTCTTAGATTGATCTTTGTTGGTCGGCCACTCCTAAGTTGGGTAACAATGTTGAATTTCCTCCAATCTCCAATCTCTCTAGAGATGGTTTAAAAGCTTTTCCAGCTTGATAAGTATCAACAGCTCCCCTGAAAACCCCTTTGTTCATTATACACTTCCACCGCTGTGTCATGAAGAGTAGACTTTAATAGATCCCTGTTCTTGCCTGATTTTCATCTCACTGATTCTAATTTCACCTTGGAATGAATTGATAATCCAAGAGGTTCACATACCTTTGCCACTGAAAGACCTATAACATTGGATCAGTTTTCCACAATGAAATGCCACTATTATATTTTTTGTTCAGGAAATAAATTGCTTTAGAAGAAATGTGTGTGATCATGCTGCTTCTTCCTCTATATTTCTGCTTTGTTCTGTTCCTTTTCATCTACTAGGAAGAAGAAAAGCTCCAAAAAGGCAATGAAGGAAATGATGGGAAACACAGGTTAGACCTAAATGAGCATTGAATCTGAAATAGAATAATAGATCTGTACTAGTTTACTAGTCAGGTGAAAGTATTCAGTGTGATGGGCTGGTCTCATTTATAGTCACTGCTCTGAGTTCTGATGGGTGAGTGAGAGCATATGAAGATCTGGCTTAGCGTTTTAAAGCCCAGATATAATCTTTCCATTCATAAAATCACTATACAGTCCTGAGAAATTGTACAGGATGTGTTGCATGCTCTCTTTTTAGGCCTATTGTTGCCTATATATTTGCCAAAAAGCTGCTTTGTGAAATGTCTGCTCTGTGAAAGCTGTAGGGGTGAATTTGGGAAATAAAGATGTCTGGGAGCAACAAGAGCCACAAAGTGGTGAACTAAGTTCACACGTGGGTTGCCAATCTGCACTGTGCCAAAATGTTTTGCATTACTAACTGTATCGCTGGCTGTATCGTTTTGGGAAGCAAGAAAATTTAGCTGGAGGATTAAATATAAACAAGATTTTTGGCTTTTTGATAATATTACATGATGCATTGTTCTTAATATGACCACAACTAAAGATGATGAGATCACATTGTTTTTCACAGGATGGAGAGAGAAGGCAGGGTGATCAAACAGAGCTTCAGAATAACAAGGTCACAGCCTGTTGAAGCTCAAACGACTGGAGATGTCTATGCTTCTCTCAGTAAGAAACCTAAAAAGTAAGTAAGAACTGTTCTTTGTATATAATGACGAATCTTCCTAGAGATAACATTTGTAATTTACGTTATAATGTTAAAATTAATATTTAGGGGTAAATAGAGAATTGTAGTTTAGCATCAGAGGAAACAGAATGAAGTGGAATCAGGTCTTTACTGTGTTTTCCACAAAGTTTACAGTTTAGATCAGTTTAGATATATAATTGTTAAAAGTGAATGAAAACACTTTTTCTCTTGTAACTTTAGATCAGATTGGATTTTCATGCTGCTTGTTTCACTGAGTTCTCGTTCAGGGAAGAAGGAGAAAGCTCTGAGGGATGACCGTGGAGGAAGTGTTGGGAAAAGCAAGGTTTGGCCTAAATAAGTGTTCAGACTCAGTTTTTGTTCCCCAACCAATTAAAATGTTCATCTATCACCACCTTCAAATAAATTTTTTCTCATCTGTTTTGTATTTAGACACACTTTACAGAAAGCTGGTAAAAATCAATGTTGAGAGTTAGTTGCTGCTAAACTGTTAATGTTTCTTTTCAAATCTTCAGTAGTGCACTCCTTTAATGAGCTAGTAGCACACAAATCCAAACAAGCGAAGTAGTTTCAGCAAATCTTTATACATGTAACTTCTTGGAAACATTATGACTTGGCATCATGTTTCCATCACTCGTATAAACATTCTTATCAAAGTTGTTATTCCTGAAAACCTCCAAAACTGAACTGCAGTGTTGTTACAGCAAGGTTTCTTTACATTAGTTCACACTGGTACAGTATGTGGGTTCAAGAACTTTGTAGCTAATTTTTTTCCAAAACTGATTCAGAAACATTTGGAAGTGATGATGATAATATTTTGCAGGACAGAGAATACACGAGTGGTGATCAAACAAAACACCTAATGAACCAGGTGAACAAACCTGCTGAGGACCTGCTTCAGAACAAAGATGCGATGTACGCCTCAGTGTGCCTCAAACCCAAGAAACCTAATAAAGGGTAGAAATTAATCACATATTTGAAAATGTTTATATCCTTTTAATTTGTTGCTAATTGGAATGAGACTATTGAACTAAAATAATTTGTTATTATACTGTCTACATTCATCTGTATTGAGCTAACAATTAATTTAATGTATTTGCATGACTACAGAGCTGTTAACACTGTCCAGCAGGTGGAGTGATGAGTCCATTATTTACAGCACAGTGATTACAAAATCATCATGACTCTGCTACAGAACAAAATCCACTGTGTGTGTCTTGGGATGGGACTTGGTATTCCATTACAAAATGACTACTACTATTATTACTATTACAATTTATTTTTGATTATTATAGGCAAAGTGGCTTTCCATGTTTAGGCGTCGTACATGATCGGCAGATCAGTTCGAAACCCTTCCCAATGGGTTGCCCTGAGGTTCCCTTGAGCAAAGTGCCATCCCCGTCCCGCTCCCCCCTGCGATGGGCTGGCGACCTGTCCAGGGTGCGTCCCCCGTCCTCGCCCTGTGTGCTGGTTAATTCCCGCGACCCCGTTTGGGACAAGCGGCAGAAGATGGATGGATGGATGGATGATTATTATAGTGTCTATCTGCTCTTGAACCACCAAATCAGGGGCAGTGGTGGCTCGTGCTCAGGGACCAGTTGCCCTGAGGTGCCCCTTCAGCAAGATACCGTCCCCATCACTGCTCCCTGGGTGATGTCAATAGCTGCCACCTGCCGTCGCGGGTGTATCGGTTAATGCAGGCTGTGTTTGCCGTAGTTCACCGTGTTGTGCTGTTTCACAATGACAAGCTGTCACTTTCTCTCCACTTCCAATAGAAAGTGGATGAACCTCTTTGTGTTTTCACTTTATGATTCTCCACCACAAACTTCTGTAAAAGAATCCCAATGCAGAAAAACAGCCGTATTCGCCGTAGGCGTCGTTTATTTACAAACTATGTTCAAACTGTTTACAACAGGCGGGGTTAGCCAGTTAGCACAGGCGCTACTCTTCAAGCCGGGGAAAAGCAGAAATTAAAGAGAACCGTAATGACGGTAAAAAGCCCTTTTCATAGGAGAGATCAACAAGAGAAACACAGTAAAAAATCTGAGAAACAGGCGACACGCAGCGAGTGAAGACCGGGTGCGGAGTATGGTTTAACGTATTTAAGTCCCTTAGACATGACGTCATGATAGTGTGCAGTTGCTCATTTCTGGTTGGTTGGCGCCCTCTAGTGACGGAGCACCACAGACACTTATAGATTGTATAGTTTCAATGTTTCATTGATAATGTACAATATTGTTATAATGCCAAAAAGTATGTGGACACCTTTATCAATTATCGAACAGTGATGTAACACAGAGCTCAGGACCTTACCACTCTTTTTGTCAGCTTGTAGTTTCTGCCCCTCTAGATCTTTCTTCATCATTAAAGTCTTCATGTTTAGGAGTCGCCACAGCGGATCAAACAGTCTCTATTTTTCTGCATTTCCTCCTTCAAACCGGACCCCGCGCTGTCCTCTCTCACCACATCCATGAACCTCCCCTCTTTGGTCTTCCTCTTTACCTCTTCCTGGCAGCTCCATCTTCAGCATCCTTCCAATATATCTAGCCAATCGGGTAGAGGTCCTTTTCTCCTCCTCTTACTGTCCTGCTTTTGACTCATTTACCCACTTCCTCATAACTTCTGTTCCCTTCACCTACATATCCATTGAAATCTGCACCGATCATCACTCTCCCCTGGGTACACTCAGCAGTGGCCTAGCGGTTAGGGCGTTAGCCGCATGATCGGAGGATCAGGGGTTCAAACCCCTTCCCAATAGGTTGCCCTGAGGTACCCTTGAGCAAGGTACCGTCCCCATCACTGCTCCCCGGCGCTTTTCACAGCTGCCCACTGCTGGCTGTGGGCTTGAGTGCAAAAGGTTAAATGCAGAGGTCCAATTTCGTTGTGGTTCATGTGTGTTGTGCCGTGACCTCGCAATGACAAGGGTTGTCACTTTCACTCTCTATTACTTCATCTAACTCACTCCAGAATTCTTCTTTCTCCTCCTTCTCATGACAAACTTGAAAGTGAAAGTGACTATTCTCGTCATTGCGGTAGGTCACAGGGCAAATCCTACTGGTAAGGGGTTTGAACCCACACTCTTCCAATCCTGTGGCCAACATCGCTGTTCCCCAGGGTATAAGCACTAACAACATTCATCATCACACCTTCAACTTCAAGCTTCAAACTCATCACCCTCCCTGACACTCCTCTCTTCATCTCCAAAACACTCTCCACATACTCTCCCTTCAGGATAACACCTCCCCCATTTCTCCTTCCATCCACACCATGGTAAAACAATTTAAACCTTCAATACACCTGGCCTTACTAATTTTCATCTAGTCTCTCACACAACAGAATATCAACCTTCCTTTTCTCCATCATATCAGCTAATTCTCTCCTTAACCAGTCATGCTGCCAACATTCAAAGTCCCTACTCTCACTTCCACTCTCCTCTCTTCCCTCTTCTCTGGACATTCTTTCCTCCTCTTCTTTCTTCGTGACAGTCCAATGTCCACCAGCACCCCAGACCAACAGCACTGGTCGTGGGGGTCGTTGTTAACCTGGCCTGACCATCCGGTATGGAAGCTCGTTTCGCTGTTCGCATATTGATTTGGCAGAGTTTTAGACCAGATACCCTTCCTGTCGTAACCCTCCCCATTTATCCGGGCTTGGGACTGGCACGAAGAGATACACTGGCTTTTGCATCACTAGTGGCTCGGTTTTTCTCCATCATTACAGTGTTACTGTGAAATGGAAGTTCTTTCTAAGCAACAAATAGTATGGTACAAATACCAATAAAGTTTTTGCATTTCCCTGACCAGCTTCTATGGATCTTTATCCATTTATAGGGACTTTTATCCTCTTTTTTAGAAGTAATAATTTTATTTGTATCTCCTAAAATGTATTTAGATGCAAAGGGTCTTCGTTTTCATATACTGTACACATTTTTCTGTGCTGTGTTCATCTTCAGTCGGAAACTGGCAAATTAATCATTAAGACCCCTCCCCATGCGAAGCTTTACTCACAGCTTACATGCGCTCAGTATTCCATCCCTGATTCACATCTAAACTCAATCAGAAAAAAATCACAAGGACCAACCACACAGTTCGGCAAAAGAGCACCTGATCATCAGAACCACCAGCTCAAGATTACTAGCTGAGCCTACAGCTCTGCTGAGCAAAGTTAAAACCAGCTCAAGTAAAAAAACACCTATAGTAAATAATAAAGACACCATAGTTTCCCGTTAACAGTAATGTCTACTTACAGTTTGTGATCCTGAGTCTTCAGCTGGCCTGCATTAAGGTTGGAATTGCTCCATCTAACAACTGAAAATGTTGAAACTAATAAAATTTCGAACTACTTGCAGAAGAAGGAGTCATGGTCAAGAACCTTTCAGGCTATATAAACCCTTATATTATATATCACTGATTTTTAAAAATGGGGGTATGATTCAGAACTTCCTGACTGAAGTTTAATACAGAAAACAGCCACTTGAGTGAATTCAGTTAGACTTTATCAACAGCAATTACAGGCCACTAGACCAGGCCATTACTAGTCCACAAAGAAGAAGTTTTATTTAGTGTCAGTGTTCGAGTTGGGGCCAAGGTCTGTGGGTTGGGGGTGGGGTCCTTTTGTAGAAAAACATATGAAGTGATCCATGAACTGATTCACACTTTTTCATATTTTGAGATAATTCTATATTTTTTCACTGGTTAGCAGTCTTTGGATGTACTAATCAATTATAATATAAATGATTTTATAAATGATTACACTTAAATCCACTTACTGCTTTTATTCAAACCTCAGAAACACCCTCAGCCACAGGAAATGACATGTTGCCCAATCACACCTGGAGTGAAAGCACTGGACCCTTAAATTGAGACTAGATGAAGAATTATTTTAAAGGCATTATAGTAACCCCACTTGCCACTTTATTGTGAAACACCACATTATATTAACCTCACTGGTCACTCAAACACATGGCAGTGTTGCTGGACAGTTTAAGGTGGTTCATTATCCAAAAAATCTCTGGTTTTATGGTCAGAAACTGAGCACTGATGAAGGTCTAGACCAGGGGTCTGCAACCCGTGGCTTTTCAGCCTCCTTTCTGTGGCTCCCTTTGGCCTTGACAAATTAAAAAAAGAATAGTAATTCATAATTCATTATTTACATTATTTTATTTTCTTTGTTGCACAGTTGTTGGAGCTTGAGGTGATACTTTAAGATGCATATTTTAATTGGGACTAATGAAAAACGTTTTAAAAATATGTCATGATCCACGCCTATAGCTCTCACTCATTCTGTACTGCTTGAGTGTGCGACCCCCGCAGTAAGCTAACCATGAATACATCCCAAATGAAAAATCTCAAAAGAACAGAGTTTAATTCTGCATGCACTGATTCCTTTGCCTTCACTGTCAACAACGCTGGCTCACCTGTTCTTGATATTTGGTGAGAAATTAGCAAACAACAAAAAATGTAATGTCTGAAAGACATTTTCAGAAACACACCCTTCTGGAAATATTCAGTACCCAAATGCAGATGGGCGAAAGAGCGATTTCAGAAACGTTAATACGTGAAAGCGAGCAGAGCAAAGATACTTCAAGTAGTGGATCAACTCTCCAAACTCTACTAAGAGTTATTGTTTGTAAGGTCATAGATCATAAGCAGAGGAAAGCTGTTCACAGACGGAGAATACATGAAGGAATTGTTCATAAAAATATCAGAGCATCTATTTTCCGAAACAGGAAATTATTCAGAAAATTAAAGAAATGCCTCTCTCTGCACAGACCGTCATGACAGGACCATTTAAATGGCAACAAACATCACCAGTAAACCAACTGATGACAATCATTTGTAACGGTGGCGGGTTGTGGGAAGGACGCCAACGCAGAGCCAGGATACCGGAATGTAACTTTATTCCATCCATCCATTTTCTGCCGCTTTCACCTGTAGCATAGAGGCTTCTCTCTCCATCAGCTGCTGGTGGAGCTTTGTCAGCAACTCCTCCTGTTGAGTGATCCGAACGTTCACGCAGCTGGTTTGTTCATCTCCGAGGTGAGATTGGATTATCCTTGCAGCTCTGATCCGTTTGGCCAGATCCCTTGCCTGTTTCCTCTGACTTGCAAGAACATTGCAGCTTGTTTGAACAGTTGATACTGCTTTGAAGATGTCCAAGTCACCTCTGAATTCTCTGAAGTAGACTTATGCTCAGCACTGCTTGAAAAAGATCTTTGATAATGCATTCTACTGCAGCCTGGTTACTGGTGGCAGCTTGCATTGCAGCAACATTCTTCAAATGGAAAGACCTAAAAGCTACCTGGATGCGTATCGCAGACCTTTTCAACATCTGGAATTTCTCATGGTCACATTTATCCTTAATGTAGGACCTATAATGTCTTTGAATGATGGCTGCCACCCTTATGGCTTGCTACTTTACTACCTCCCTGTGTCTTCTTAACACAGCCTGATGTTGCAGGATAGTCTCCTCTTCTTGACCTCTGAGCACCGAAGCAGGCTTGCAGGAACATTGCAGCAGAGCGCATCAAAGGAATTCTCTCTGCTTCTTGGCATCAAGTGTGGAACCATACCTAAGCTGGATGGCAACCGCAGCATATTTCATGCATTAATATCGTGTCCGAGCACAGTGAGCCCTCTAAGCACATTGTATCACAGTGGCAGCTTGGTGCTTCTGTTTCAGAGTCTGTCTGGTCTTCATCCCTCGGAATGCGGCTTGCAGAACAACAGCAGCCATCTTTTTCCTCCTTCAAAGACTTCTCTTCTTGAGCCATCATCTTATTAGCTTCCGGTACGTTGCAGAACAGTCTGGCTGCCCACAGTGGTCATATAGGTAGTAATGCCAGAGGTAAGCCTCCCACTGCACCTGAATGGTTATTGTAGCCTCAAGGTTCAACGGCATCTGCACCTGAACTCATTCCCAAACTTCCCACTAACCTGGAGCTGCCCTTCTCTGCTTTATGCCCGCAGACGGATAGTGGTGCTGGGGTTTGGGGTCGACTTTGATGCCGCTCCTTGTTCAAAGGGCTTTTGGTCTTGATCTCAAATTAAACAAACAAGCATTTTGTGGCTTATAGTGCAGTTCTGTCAGCACTGAGCAGCAGAAAGAAGACCCCTATACCACTGTTATCTACAGTACTGGGACCAAAGACTGATCTCCACACAGTATTTAACTATAAAGGAGTCACCACTGGCTGAGAAATGTCACCAGAGAACGACCAATGGTTTGAATTACTGGTACTGATTTTTTATTACAAACTATAGTTTATTTATTTCCTGAAGGGAAACCATCACCATCACCTCCATCAATTACTTTGAGGGTTTTCTGAACTCTATACCAGAGAGTCCAATATTTGATTTGACTGTTCACAGACTGCATCAACTATCATCAGACTCTTCTTCCCAGCTGAACTCCAGACCAGCTAAACCATCATTGATCAACAGCTGGATCTGCTGCCACAAACCAAGACCAAACCAACAGTAAAATCTCACCTACCAAGCAGAAACTGTTACTTTCTAGCTAAGAACCTCAGAATGAGGTTGAGAGTCTGTTTGCATCACAATGCCCTGGTATGTAAATCCCCCTCCACCATGAACGAAGTTTAGTTTTAGAGCTCCAGACTCTGATAAAACAACGTCTCAGACATCAGGCAGCGTCTTCACCACCGTCTGTGAGGGACATTCAGACGTCTGGTTTCATTCACCACCTTGTGAACAGTTCTGAATGAGCTTTTTATAAAAGAGCGGCCAATATCTCAGTAATTTACCTGCAGGTTTGGTAAATATGTGACCCCACTTTGACACTGCAGCACATCTGCACATTTAAAGTTTTTTTACTACATCCTGCAAAAATACCTAATAAAATGTCCTTGTTCTTCACTCTAGAGCAACTTACATAAGTAAGCAACTTACCTGTTTGCATACGACTATAAATTGAGAATTAGTCTTCTGTCATTGTTGGGCAGCGAACTGTTTTGTGTTGTGCCAATTTAGGTAAATGAACTTACCTGTAAAGCTGCAGATCAATCTGATTATTCAAGAATGTAAAATTTAAAAGGAATTGCAGAAAAGTAAATGAAAAGTACTAATTAAGTAATGCTGTTTTGTGGGCTTTAAGGGTTACATATTAAAATCTGTAACTATCTTCTATTTTCTTAGTGAGGTTTCAGGGTGTTTTCTTTTCAGGAAGTTTTCTTTCTTCACTCTACCGACTGCTCTCTGTTTTTCAGCGGTTCACCTAGTTTTTACACGCCGTAAACGGGTGTAAAGTTAGCCTCTATACTTCATGTGAGTGCTCTCTCATCAAACCCAATTTCGTTTGGACTCTGTTCATCTTTAACCTTTTAGACACGGAGAGAAATTATCTGTCACCATCTCTCAGGTGACATCACTACCTCTCTTCTAAAGGAGTGGCACTTCAGTTTTTTACTCTGTGTTTGGTCTGAAGTAAACGAATGTTTTCAAGCCATGGGTCAGTGGCAGACGTCCAAAGATACACTTCAGGAGGATTGGAGACGCTATATTGTCACCAGTGTCTGTCCAGGTGTGTCCCCACCCTTGAACACCTGTGAGAGCTGGGATAGACTCAGCACTACCTGTATCCTAATCAGGATGCAGCCAGACAATGGCGAGAGAGCAAGACAAAACTCACCAAAACCTAAATCCATAAAAGTACTTGATGAGATCAGCTAATGAGAGCTGAGAGCTCATTTACATAGATCAGGCTTCATGAACAGAAACAGTTTGTTCAATTTTTAAGGGGAGAAAGAGAGACTGAAGAGAGAGCAAATTTTCTCTGTTTCCAGTAAATAAAGACACAAAACCTTCATTTTTTTATAAAATGAAAATGAGTAGAAGAGTTTAATGAAACAACATGTCATTCTGTGATTATTAATGAAATACAAACATCGACATTAGATGCAGTCTCCTCAAAGAGTTCAGATCTCTGCATGTCATCATCGCTGTCCCCACACTTCTCTGTAATGTCATGTGGAAGCTGTGATTTATGAGCAGATCAAGATCTTTATAATCACTGAAATATATGTGGTGGATCTGATGACTGTGGAAAGACTGCCAGAGACAGAAATACATCAAAATGGTACAAACAAATGATATAAACATTTTGTTTGGGATGGAAGCAGAAAAATACAATCAGCAAGAAAGTGAGAAGATTTTAAACGCATCATTCTGTTTCTTGAATGAAACTTAAAGAAATGTATTTGTGTGATAATAAAATAATTTATTCATGATCGATCACAGCAGTTCAACTCGACAATCGTGAACTGTTTACTGTGTCATTTATTTTCATTTAGTCCTGTGTCTCTGCTCCTGTTTTTCAGGTGTTCAACTGTACGTGGATGGAGTGTAAAGTATCCAGAGCCGACTGTGCTGCAGGACGACGTCATCATTTCCTGTAGTTATTCATCCGAATAAAACAGTGCAGTCAGTGAAGTTGGTGCTCAATGAACACAAATAAAGACTGGTGTGTCGCACTCTCTGCACAAGCATAACAGCTCAACTTCCGAATATTCAGAGGGGTTTAACTACACTGAGATAAAAGATCAGGGACTGTACTTTACTGACTGGGTCACGCCAGTCTAGTCACTCAGAGTATAAATTCAGATTTATAACTAATAGAGAAAAAGGCAAAAGGACTGATGACGTGGGAGGTAAGATTAAAATTAAACTCCAATTAAGTTCAGTTTGTTTTCTCTTCTAAACTCACTCACTTAATCAGAAACAACTTTCACTTCCACTCCCTGGCCACTTTATTAGAAACACCTACATTAAATTGACCTCACTAGTCACAGCCAGCCAGCCAGCCATTTTCTAGGCCGCTTGTCCAAATTAGGGCCAAATTAGGGTCAAATTAGGCTGGAGTCCATCCTAACTCACACAGGGAGAAGGACGGGGACACACCCTGGACAGGTTGCCAGCCCATCTCAGCACTTTATTAGGAACACCTACATCATATTTACTCTCACTGGTCACTTTGTAAAAACATGTCAGTGTTGCTGGACAGTGAAGGTGTCCAGCATCTTGTTATTTTGATTTTATAACGGAAACTGTTAACTGATAAAGGTCTAGTTTGGGGATGTCAATCGTATGGCTTGATGGCCAACATCAGCTCGGCAGAGGGTCCAGTCCAGCCCACAGGATGAATTTGTAAAAATTACAAATATGTGTTTTCCTGCTGTTTCTCGCCTTAACTCTAATTGTGCTGTAAAACTCACTGCTATTCTTAATTTGTCCAATCAGGGTCTCACTGTGACCCTCACTGAGGTAGAGCAGCTGACATAATACAACACAGAGAACTACTTTATTCATTTTTAAGATACCCTAACTCCAACTTCTTAGTACCCAAAAATGTCTGAAAAAAAAAAAACAGAGAAAATACAGATTGTAGAATTTCCCTTGTTGAAGAAATGTCCTTCAGTTGAAGAGAAGACACTCACAGGTTTAAGTTAAGAGTTTTAATTACCAAATGCAGAGAAGCACGGTGCACCATTGAGCAGTGAAGAGGAAAAAGGAGAAGAAGAGTATTTTGTTAACCTTGGGCACACATATACACCACAGAGAACTGTTACAAGATGGACCGCAACAGAAGATACTGCTACAAGAGGAACAGAGAACCATTTCTTATGTGAAAGAAAAACAAGTCCATAACTGGCAGAACTGAATTCTGAGTGTAATCTTACTGGTTCAAGCACATGCAAACAGTGAATACAATCATTTGTAAGAAGTAGACGATCCTTGTTAATACATTTTCATTCACACCTTTAAAAATGGACCATTTCTTATTTATTCACAGATGTGAAAATGAAACCTGTGCTCGGTGTGTACGCAGCAAGTCTCTGCAAAAGGAATATAATAGTCAGTGACACTATGAGACTCCTGGCAAGAAATGCGAAAGCTTACAAGGACAACTGAGCAGGGAAAGATAAGTTAGTGGTTAGTGTTACAGATGTTGCTCAATCCACCACACATTCAGGGTGTCCATTAAGGTACACCAGCCTGAAATTCTTTAATGATGGTCAAAGTTCAACAGCTGACAATATGTTCAGGACTCTGGTTGGGGCACCTGATCAGAGGAACTGGTGCTGTTAGCACAGCTACTGGATGGAGCCGCCATCACAACCAGGAAACATTAATTAGGGGGAGAAAGTACAGGCCGCAGGGTGGAGTGACATAGTTTCATTTCTATTGTATTTTTGCACCAGATACTGTCACATGTGGGGTGTTTCGGCACGCTAGAGGGCGCTCTCTATCACATTTGAGGTGTTTGGGTACGCTAGAGGGCGCTCTGTCACATGTGTGTTCTGGCATGCATAAGGCGCTCTGCCTGACTGAGCACACCTGAGCCCCCGTGGGTGTGCACATTGGGGGCTGACTATGAAGCCCCAATGAGTCAGAACAGAGCGACCATTAGGTAAGCTGTGCTTCTATGCGCAGGTTTTGGTGTATGTAACTTGCAGGCGTAACTTGAAGGTCTGTGACTTGGCATGTAACTAGGTATACATAAATTAAAGTTGACTGCAGTTCCTTTGTTCTAGGGGTTTCTTGTTTAGAATCCGCAGTCCCCGCTCCTTGTTTTGTAAGTGTGACTAATAAAAAGTATGTTCCTAACCTTGGCTCGAGCTGATCGCCCCTCCGTACCGCCGACGTTATACAGAAATGAGCCGCCAGTACCTGGACGCCGCGGCCAATGGCTACGCAGCAGGAGCGCAGGTTGTATGCAGCGGTGCTGTCGAGCAGACGCCAGTAGCCGATAAAGACCTGGGAGACAGCGCACTTCTCTAGGACCTCCGCGAGCATCTGACGGTGAGGAGTGGGTGCGACGGACCGGCGCTACAGCAAGGGAGCTTGAGTCGTTTCGAAGAATAATGGCGTCGCCCACTCTATATCCCAGGACCCCGAAGCCGCATGGATCGGCTCGCTTTGTCTCCGGATGCTGACTGGAGGGTTGCTGCGGGCGCAGCGCTGTCTCAACACGCTGGACCGCATGTTTTTCCCCGCACGCGACATGGAAGGCGGGCTTCGTTGACGGGTTGGCGCACGCATCCGCCGAGGCACGGCGCCAACCACGCCGCTACAGCTCAATGCGAAGTTACGGCGCAACCGCGCCGCAAGCGGCTCTTCTGCCTCTGTGTGAGAGACACATGCTTAGCTCACAGTTTTGTAAAGAAAATTCTCACGTGGACATCAGTGAGGGCAGCGTGGCCTAGTGGTTAGGGCGTTGGCGCCATGATCGACGGATCGGGGTTCGAACCACTTCCCAATAGATACCCCTGAGCAAGGTGCCGTCCCTGTCACGCTCCTCCCTGTGATGGGCTGGCAACCTGTCCAGGGTGTGTCCCCGTCCTTGCCCTGTGTGAGCTGGGATGGAATCCAGCACCTCGGGACCCTGGTGCTCTTGGACAAGTGGCAAAATGACTGACTGACTTTCAGACATCCTCAAACTCAGCTTCTATAAACGAGTAGCATGTCAGTTTTCTCTGCTCTGTTTTTGGTCTGAAGTAAACGAGAGATGGTGTTTCCTTGAGTCGGGAAATTGAAGGTGAACTGCAGTCGAATGTTGCTGAGTCACAAAAAAAATAAGCCCAAGTGAAGAGTGTGAGTGTAGAAATTAACAAGTCAAGAAGGAACTCAAGCTGTAAAGAGCTCATATCATGGAGAATGAAATCATCTACACTGCCTTGGAAAATGAGGAGCCTATTTAGTGAGAAACACACACTAATCGCTCTGAGTTCATGAACCGAAATTGAATTGAATTATTAAAGTAACTCAAAACTCACCACCTAATCACTCATGTGAAAAAGTCATCACCCCCTTAGTCAGTCAATCAACCAATTAACTAATTGAATTAATAAAGAGTTTAAGTAGATTAGCTAGGCCTGATCGCTGCAAATGCCTGTTGAATCTACACAACATTTAAGTGCATCTTATCCTGCAAGGCATTGCTCAAACGTTTTGCCATTTTGGGACAAATCAGGGACATAAGTATTGGTGAACTTTGTCATTTAAAAAAGATATTTTGAAACCTGTGAGTTGTGTTTAATCAGGCTGTGTTTTTACCACGTTGCATGTTTTTCTTGGAGATCAGGAAACAGCGTAGTGTAATAAATAAACAAAAACAGGAAATCAGAAAAGGTGCCAATACTTTTTTCTGCAGCACTGTGTGGAGAATGATCTTGTACAGCTTTTTGAACAAGGCACAACAAAAGGCAGCTGTCATGTTTGTGTTCAGTCGGTATGTAACCGGGGTTAATCTGTTCTCTACTACAAATGGACCTATGAATCGGGGCAACAATTTCTTACAGGGTAGTTGAGGTTGAGGTCTCGAGTGGAGAGCCATACCTTGTCACCTGGTGTATACCTTGGGGCTTCTCTCCGATGTCGGTCTGCCTGGGCGCGAAAGCGACGAATCGCCCGTTCAATGTGCGCATGGGCCCTTTCCCACACCCGCTCTGCACCCTTGAACCAGTTGTCTACACTGGGGACCTCCGTGGGAGTAGGATCCCAGGGGCAAAGCGGTGGTTGGTATCCCAGCACGCATTCGAACGGGGTCATCCCTGTGGAGGAGTGACGCAACGAGTTTTGAGCGCATTTCCGCTCAGTAGAGAGCACTGGCCCAGTCATGGTTAAGTTGGTTGTAACAGTATCACCGAGGAATCTTGTTCAGATCCTGAAATGGTCCTCTCCGTCAATATTGGTCTGCGGGTGGTGACCAGACGAGGCTGACCGGGTATGGTCTCGAAGCTCTCTTTAGGAAGGCTCACAAACCCGTGTGGAAACTGGGGCCCCTGACCGGAGGATGTCCTCCGGAAGCTCGTAAACCAGAACACGCTCTGGAACAGCATCTGCTATTTGGAGAGAGAGGAAGACTAGTGGACTCAATCAACATCCTTTTGAAAACTGGTCTACTAGCACTAGAACACAGGTGTGCCCCTTAGACCTGGGTAAGTCAGTGACTAGGTCTATGGACAGATGTGTCCATGGCCTCTGGGGTCTGGAAGAGGTTGGAGCTTACCGGCAGGCACCTCTCACGGGGTCTTCGTTCTTGCACAGATCTCGCATGAACGAACAAATGCCCGGACGTCTTGGGCGAGCATGGGCCACCAATACCGCCTGTTCACCTTTTCTAAGGTGCGCTATACCTGCACCTGCTGAGAAACATAGATCCACCTGACAGGCTCGCGGAATCGCTCCGCACATGGATCCATCGGAGGATCTCCAGTCTGGGGTTCTCTTGGCTTCCCGGAGGATGTCCCGCTCGAGGTCCCACTGCACCGGGGCTGCCACCACCGATGGAGGCAGGATAGGTACCGGTTCTCTTTGGGTCTCCACCGGGATATGCAGGCGGGACAACGCATCTGCCTTCCCATTTTTGGACCCGGGACGATAGGTAATAGAAAACGGAACCGCGCGGAAGAACAAAGCCCACCTGGCCTGGACGGGGTTGGAGCCTCACCGCCAATTGTACCAAATTCTTAAGATCCTGCGGAGCACCGTGAATGACGTCGGCGCACCCCTAACCAGTGGCGCCACTCCTCCAATGCTGCTTTGACTGCCAGCAGTTCCCTATTCCCTATGTCGTAGTTTTGCTCCGCCAGGGTCAACCTACGTGAATAGAAGGCGCACAGATACAATCTCCTGGGGTCGCCACGGTATTGGGATAAGACAGCTCCCAACCCCACCTCGGATGCATCTACCTCTACGATAAATGGCCTCCCGGGGTCCAGGAGTTTAAGGATAGGTGCTGTCGTAAAACGTCTCTTTAACTCCTCAAAGGCCGCATCGCGCCTCCCGTCCAGATCAAGGACACAGGTTTGCCTCAACAAGGAGGACAGGGGAGCTGCCACCGTACAAAGTTCCTGATGAACCTACCGGTAAAAGTTGGCAAACCCCGAACCTCTGTAACTGCTTGACAGTAATGCAGGCTCAGGCCAGTTTATGACTGCCTCTACCTTGGCCTTTTCCATCCTTATCCCCCGGGGCCCGATGAGGTAACCAAGGAATCCTATCTCTGCCTTGTGAAACTCAGACTTTCTGCCTTCAATGCATAAATCCCTGTGTGGAGCAAATGAGAGCACCATACCAACCTGGGAGACATGTTCGCATAGATTTGGAGAACACCAAAATGTCGTCCAGGTATACTATTACAAATTTGCCTAGCATGTCTCTCAGGATGTCGTTAACGAAGGACTGGAAGACAGCTGGGTCATTTGCGAACCCGAACAGCATTACCCTGTACATATAGTGACCTGAGGTGGTACTGAATGCTGTCTTCCATTCGTCTCCTTTTCGTATCCTCACCAAGTTGTACGCGCTGCGGAGATCTAGTTTGGTGAAGATGGTGGCCCCCTGGAGTTGTTTTAAGGCAGAGGGAACCAGGGGGAGCGGGTAACGGTACTTAATGGTCACCGCGTTCAGGCCTCTGTAGTCAATACTGAACACACCGGGTTTTTCATGAAGAAAAACACGGTGGAGGCTGGCGAGGTGGACCGCACGATGAATCCCTGAGCTAACGCCTCGGCAATGTACCTCCACGCCTCGCTTTCTGGGTCCGAGCAATGGGTAGATGCGAGAGTTTAGGGGTGTAGCACCAGGCAGGAGATCAATTGCACAGTCCCTGGGTCTGTAAATAATGTGAGTCTCTTCTGGGAGCTAAACCTGCACCAGGGGCATACTGGTTGGGATGGTCGGAGTGTAGGTGAGTCATGGCTCTCCACTGAGGTAGAGGACACAGATAGCCTTGGGGGGAGGCAACTCCACTACAGGGTTGTGAGACCTCAACCAAGGGAGACCTAATACCATTTCGTAGCTGGACTGGGTGAGAACAAAGAATGTGAGGTGCTCTGTATGGGATGGCTGGACGGTAAGTTTGACTGGGTCGGTTACCTGTGACAACCCGTTGTTCGGGATGGGTCTCCCATCCACAGCTCGGATGGTAACCGATCGTTCTAATGCGTGGCACGGTATCCCGCAGGCGATCTGCAACGGAAGCGGAGAGGAAGTTGCCAGCCGATCCGGAGTCTATTAGTGCTGAAACATAAAACATGTTATTCACGTAACCCACAGCAACCTTCACCAAGCATTGGTCAGTCAACAAGGCAGTCTTTGAACAAACTTTTCTTACGTAGTTTTTCTGCCTTATGGCTGACAGTCCTTTTCCAGTGTCTCGACTGCCACACGATGGGCAAGTCTCCAACTACCTGTCGCATTCTTTTGGACTTGGGTCTCGTGGCTCCAAGTTCCATTGGCTCTCCCCATTCCCGCCTCTCAGGCGTCCGTGGAGAAGCCGCCCGCACCGGGTGATGGGAGGACCTGAGGCGTGGTCGTATGCATCGGGTGGCTGTGGGATCGGGCGGTGTTGGTCCAGTCGGGATCGCCAGGTCGATGAGACCTCATCCAGCTCCAGTCCCACATCTCTGCATGCCAACTCGCTGAGTTTCATGCAAACCCGCCCCGACCGTGAGGAGGGCCCTGTCGTCCCACCTGCTGTCCACCGCGAGGTTGCGGAATTCTGTGGCGTAGTCCGCAGCCGAGCGAGCCCCCTGCCGGAGCCTCAGCAGTCTATCCCCACCGGATAGTCCATGGGCGGGGTGGTCAAAGACAGCATGGAACTGGTCACAAAACCGAGCATAAGACCGCACCACCCCGTGCTCTCGATCCCAGACCGCAGTGCCCCACTCCGCCGCACGACCAGAGAGTCGCCCAATGAACGCGGTAAGTTTCTCGCGGTCCGCTGCGGGGAAATTGTTCGGCATATTGAAAGGCGCACCACTGGTTACGACACGAACCGATCGGCTGCATACTTTCAGGCAGCGCCAATGTGGAGTCCCGTGTCTCTGGGAGGCGGGGTGGCTCTCGTCTGCAGCTGCGGAGGAGGGGTGGACCGGCGGGCACCCTTAGCTCCTCCATCTGGCTCGAAAGCTCTGCAAGGGCGGCGAAAATGTTGCGTAGCGTCCGCCCTTGCTCAATCACCCGGCCACGGCTCCTCGCGCACTTCTCCCCTTCTCTCGCTGGGAAATCTCCGGCCGCGCCTCCAGGGGTCCGCTCATCGGTCATGTTTGGCCGTTCGGTGTGGAAAAAGGAGCGGAGGCGCAAACGCACGGAGACTGCAAAGCAACCACGTAGGGTCAGTTTATTAACAAACACCAACAGCACACAATGGTGAACGGACAATTCCGGATCGGCTTGGCTGCCTTGCGACCTCCGCCTGGTGTTGCAGATCCTGGGGAAATGAGAGCGAGGAAAACATCGGTTAGTACTCTGGAGACCGATCAACTCCGGGTCGCGCCAGACAGCAGCCAATGAGAGCTGAGCTCATTTACATAAATCAGTCTAGTAAAAGAAAAGGTTTTGTTTAATTGTAAAGGACAAAGAGAGACTGGAAGAAATAATTAATAAATAATTAACTTACAAACGGCACTTCAAAAATATAATTAATAAAAATACAAGAAAATGGGAGAAAATGAGTGGAAATTTGTGTTTCATTCATACCTGACAGGTATGAAATATCACTGACTTCTTACTTTCTAATGTCCAGAGGAGTGAAGAGCATCAGACGTCTGGTTCCATTCACCACCACTGTCAGCAGTTCTGACTTCGGGACATTTCCCACCAAACTGGCTCTGAACGTCAGTAATGAAACATCTTCATCATTTCATTCAGTTTGTGCGGTTTTGATTTTGTAAAAGTTCAAAAGTTCAACAGAGACACGTCTTCACTCAGAAAATCTACAGACAGTAATTTGGGTGTTAAATATTTGACTTTATGAAGGAAATATTTGACTTTCTGTCGCTCCTGATCAACGCTGCGTGGAAGCTGTAATTTATGAGCAGATCAAGATCTTTATAATCACTGAAATGTAAGTGTGGTGGATCTGATTATTCAGAAAGATCAAAGTAGAGACAGAAATACATTAAAAATTGTACAAATTAAACAAATTATATAAACATGTTATTTGGGATGGAAAAAAATACAGAAAACGAGTATTTTTACAGAAAAATACAATCAGCAAGAAAGTGAAGATTTTAACGACTGTCTTTGTTTTGAATGAAAATTTAAAAAAATGTATTTTGTGTGATAATAAAACAATTTATTCATGATCAATCACAGCAGTTCAACTCGACACCGTAACTGCTTACTGCGTTATTTTATTTTCTCATTCAGTCTCGTGGTTCTGCTCCTGTTTTTCAGGTGTGTTCAACTGTGACAGTGGATGGAGTATAGTATCCAGAGCCGATTCAGCCAGGAGGGGACTAGACGTCATCATTTCCCTGTACTATTCATATCCAGAGTCAGAACTCAGTGCAGTCAGTGAGTTGCGTTCAATGAACACAACAAAGACCTGTGTGTCGACTCCGCACGCTTACATAACAGCGCTCAACCTCCGAACTCAGAGGGGTTTAACTACACTGGAGATAAAAGATCAGACTGTACTTACTGATCAATAATGTACAGTTCAGTCACCCAGAGAGTATAGATTCGAGATTTATAACCACAGCAGACAAATGGACTGGTGACGCTGGAGTGACTCTCTTCTCTTCAAGTGGGAGGTAAGAACTGAGATTAAAATTAAACTCCAATTACATTCAGTTTGTTTTCTCTTCTACACTCACTCTTTCACTTCCACTATCTGGCCACTTTATTAGAAACACCTACATTATATTAACCTCACTGGCCACTTTATTAGAAACACCTACTGACTCTTTAAAAGCATGTCAGTGTTGCTGGTTAGTAGAAGGTGGTTCATAACCCAAAACAAATGTCTGGTGTGATGGTCAGAAAGTGAGCACTAATGAAGGTCTAGACTAGGATCAATTCAGCTCAGGCCATTAGGGGCCAAAACTCAGAGCACACTTTAGGACACGAGCCGAGCAGGATGAACATTTACTGAAGAGAATAAACGGTTTGAACATAAATATGAATCGATACAATATTAGGATACAATATTACTCCAAAATAAATAAACCGAAACTTAAAATAACTTAAAATATTTTGCTCTCCATAAAAATACATTCCGTCCAAATTATACAAATTCACATACATGTTGCAAAACAAAACACACAAAAAAACAGAAAATAGTAAAATTGTGTTTTTAAGTAAAAGTTAAAGCAATAAGAAGTCAAATTGTCCATTTTCTTTGCTCTATTGCCATGTTGTCAGAGCTGCTGGACATCTTTTTCGGTGGTTTCGTTCATTCAAGTACGGTCAGCTTGTCTTGACATTAGTTTTGGAACATCAACAGACTCTGTGTATCTGATCGCATCGCTTGCAAGGCAGCTGCTGTGCTGCTTTCTGGGATTTGTAGTTTGTGTGTTATCGGCGCTTCATATCACGGGGCCATTCATAAAAAATAAAGATATATAAAATGATCTGGGCCGGACATACTGTGTCGCTCGGGTCGGAGGGGACTTCGGCCTTGAGTTTGACACATGGTCTGAAAGAGCTTTTTCGAACATCAACTCTAATCTACTCTGTGTTTCTCTCCTGATCTCAGCTCTTCCAGAAGGTGCTCGATGATCAGACTGTCTGGAAATGGGACTCTAAAGGAGGGAGACTCTGTAAACCTGACGTGTTCTGTGAACTGCACTCTCGGCTCTCCACAGTTTGTGTGGTTGAAGAACTAAGAGTCAGATTCGAATCAGACTCTCTGTTCTTCACTTCCTGCTCTGAGGTGAGTCACCTGGGAAATATTCCTGCACTTTGAAGAACATCAAGAACTCCAGATCTGGAAATAATCAACCTGGAAGTGAAGCAAGATTCAGTCATCTATGATCACATCTGGAGGAAAATAAAGTCCATCCATCCATTTTCTGCCGCTAGTCCCAAACGGGGTCGCGGGGGAGCGCTGGTAAACCAAACTCCAGCGCACACAGGCGAGGACGAAGTCAAGAACTCAGATCTGAAATAATCAACCTGGAAGTGAACAACACCACCTCACCACAGCATAAATGTGCTACCAAAAGTTAATATATTAAGATTGCGGGTCAGGGAGGTTCCTGGAGTTAAAAAAATCTTCTGCTCAGAGAAACTTCATTAACTTTATATCCATCATACAACGTGTCAACTGATACTTCAGTTTCAAACATATTCGATAACACACTTATTACTCACACCTTATAACATAACCGTAATCAACAACACACAAACTTATAACCAAAGAACTGCAGTCTAACCCTAGACATTAAGTGATCTATACTAGGATGATCTGGTACCTAGTCATAGACACAAAGTTTACACATGCCAACAACACCAAGCATGCGATAGGTTGACTCATTTAATGAGCCGCTTCAGCCTGACCGGGCTTAAATAGTCAGTTCTGAATGATGTGCACACCTGACTTAGGCTCAGGTGTGCTTAGTCAGAACAGAGCGCCCTCTAGCAGACACTTAACACCTCCTGTGACACAAACACCTTATACGTGATAGAGAGCGCCCTCTAGCGTACGCCCAACACACAACACAGGTGACAGAGGGGCGCCTCTAGCGTGCCCAGAACACCCCATGTGTGACAGGACCCCCTGGGCAAGTGCTCCCCAAGCGCGAACATAGCCGACCCAGTGGGGAGGCCAAACAACAAGACTACAGAACAAAACAGAAGCCCTGTGGGGACACCTGTCAGGTCCATAACAAAACAAAAAAACACCTAAAGGACCTCCGACCAGTCATGTCAGGCAGCTGGTGGTGGGGAGGGGAATCCCAGCAGTTCCAGCCCACCCTTTGCCTGGTGCCTGAACTTCAGCTCTAAAGTCCCTGAGTGTTTTTGCTCGACCTCCATCGAACTCCTGGACTGACAGGACCT
Organism: Hepsetus odoe; assembly: GCA_017165825.1. NCBI lineage: Eukaryota > Metazoa > Chordata > Actinopteri > Characiformes > Hepsetidae > Hepsetus > Hepsetus odoe. The sequence continues at coordinate 17,179,675 of CM029389.1, read as the reverse complement.
GAAAGGGAGCTACAGAGACGTTGGCAGGGTTTACAGAGGAAGTCTTTTCGCGAGTCTAAACCTGCTTACAACTCCTCGTCAGTCGTCCCGCGCTGTTTCCTCCCCCCGCCAATCTCTGGCGCCAAGTTCTGGTCCTGCTCTCCTGAACCATCTGCTGGTGTCTTTTGCCCTTTCCTCGTCTGGCCATACTTCCTGCCTGGGGCCCGGCGACGCAGTGTCCCAGCTTCTGGTTTCACGCTGAGGAGTTCCCCGTGGCTTCCTCCAAACGTCACCTTGTTCTGGGTTTGCTGAGTTGCGGGGGCGAGCCGATGCTAGGGGGCCTGAAGGCAGCTGCTCCTTTCTGCACTGGCAATTCGCTTTCTCCTCAGCTGGACTGTTCTCCCGGATGCTCTGTTTCTCGCTTTTGCCCCTGATGTAGGACCCAAAATATCTTGAATGAAGATGGCTGACCTCCTTATGGCTCCGGTACTTGTTACCCCTGTGTCTTCTGAATGCAGCGCCTGAATCAGGGAAGCGTTCGATGTGCAGGATCGCCTTGACCCTCTGACCTCTGGAAGCAGGTTTTGCAGGAACATTGCAGCGGAGCGCAATGTCAAAAACTCCTCTGTTTTCTGGCTTCACGCGGTGGAACGACACCTACGCTGGATTGCAACAACAGTCTGTTTGATATGAGAGTCGCGTTCGAGCACAGTGTGCCCTGTAAGCCCTTTGTATAACCGCAGCAGCCTGCTTCAGTTTCAGAGTCTGTCTGTCTTCATCCCTCGGAATGCAGCTTGTAGAACAACAACAGCCCCTTTTTTCTCCTTCAAAGACTTCATTTTTTGCCTCATACTCTGGCTTCATTTATAATATCGCTGAACAGTCTTGGCCGCCCACAGTAGCTTCAGGTAGTACTTCTGTTTATGTGTTTCCTCACCTGTGCCTGAATGGTTACAGCAGCCTCATGTTCACCCTCTTGCACCTCGAACTTTCCTTTAAACTTGCCACTAACCTGGGGCTGCCCTTCTCTGCTTTCTGTAGCAGATGGCTTCATGGAGCTGGGTTTGGGGTCGACCTCTTGCTGCAAAGGGCTTTCGTCGACCTCCTGTTGCAATCCAGGTGGCAGCGGTCTCCACCATCCTCCCGCTCTCATGTTAGAACTGCCTTGCCACCGCCGCTCTCGCCTCTCTGGGTTGCATGCCTTTACCTCGTGGCTCCGCAGTCGCGGCGCGACGCTGGGGACGCTGGCAGTCGCTGCGCGGGGCGCTGGGGGGACGCAGTCGCGTTATTGGGCAAGATACGTTAGCTACCAACCTCTGGTTGTGAATCGCGCTATCGTTCCGCTTATCAGCTGCACGCGCGCCAGCTGGCGATCGCGTTGGCTGGCGCGCGCGCTCGCGCTTTCTCTACGCTGAATTTGCTGCTGAACCTGCTGGGCAAGGCGGCGCTGTAGGCTTCTGGTGAGCTCCACGCAGGCGCCATGGCGTGGTTGACGCCTTGCAAGCTCCGCTGCTGGGAGGCGCTAAGGGCGTGGTTGTGCCGTGCTTCGCGCGCAACGCCAGTCACAACGAAGCCCCGCTTCCATGTCTGCGGCGGAAAACAACACGCGTCCAACGTGGCGATAGCGCTGTTTCTTGTAGCCTCGGAGATCAGCACCGAACAAAAGGTTACCAACCGATCCATGCGAAGCTCGTCTGATGATATCGGAGGGGGAGCAGCAAATATCGCCCCTTCAGGACGGCGCCTAGCTCCCTTGCCGCAAATACATGCTCGTTTAATCTACTCCTCACCATTCAGATGCTCGCTGGAGTGTCCAGAGAAGACGCTCTGGCCCCAGGTCCTCATCATTGCAGCGTCCGGCCGACAGCACTCGCGTCGCCACAACACGCGCCTCCTGCTCGCTCGTGGCTCGTGACCCACCAGGTACTGGCGGCTCATTTCTGTAACGGTGGCGGGTACCGGAGGGACGCTGTGCTCGGGGCCAGGAGTTGAGAACATACTTTTATTAGTCACACTTACACAAACAAGGAACGGGGGACTGCAGTTCTACACATGAAACCCTATAGCTGGGGAACTGCAGCCCAATCCCCAGACACTCAAGTGATCTATAATGAAGACTTATACCTAGTCATAGACACAAAGTTTACATGCCAACAACACCCAAGTACGCATAGGTTTGACCTACCCACGAGTCAGCGCCTGTTCTGGACTCATCGGGGCTTAAAGAAGTCAGTTTAATGATGCACAACCTGACTGCTAGGCTCAGGTGTGCTTAGTCAGCATCAGGAGCACCTCTAGCGCACTTAACACCTCCGCCTGACACAAACACCTTATACGTGATAGAGAGCGCCTTCTAGCGTGCCCAACACACAACACAGGTGACAGAGGGCGCCCCTCAGCGTGCCCAGAACACCCCATGTGTGACAGAAGCTTTAACACAGAAAACCATTCAGTGGACTCAGTGAACTCAGTTATTAGGAAATGTAAGTCGCTCTGGATAAGAGCGTCAGCTAAATGCAGTAAATGTAAATGTAAATTTTGTGTCAGGGTTCGAGTTGTGGGCGAGGTCTCGGGGGTCTCTTGATAGAAAATCTATGAAGTGATCCATGAACTGATTCACTCTTCTTCATATTTTTTGAGGTTCATCCCTGTAGTTCTTCACTGGTTACCAGTGTTTGAAATTCACACCTGTATCAGTTCCAGTATAAATGATTTTATAAATGATTACACTTAACTCAATTTACTGTGTTTAATCAAACCCTGTGAAACTTTCAGCCACAGGAAATGACATGTTGCCTAATCACACCTGGAGGAAAAGCACTGGGCACTAAAATTGAGGAGTCTCAGAAAAAATAAATATTGTGGCTTCTTTGTGATGAAGAATCATTTTAAACGTTACACTCATGGATCATTTCTTGTGTTCCTGCTTTTTCTGACCCTCTTCAGCTCATGAGAGTCACAATAATGATCTGATTAGTTGGATCAGGTGTTCAGGAAGTGAGGAAAACATTACAGTGAGCTGAGCCGAGGTGGCTCCATGTCCTAAAGTAACTGAATGGTGTTCACTCACAGGTCTGCTTGGTTAATATTGCTGCTCATTTCCACAAGTTTTCCGTCGCTTCACAGAAATCTCTTCAAGCAGGGTCATTCTGCAGGTCTTTTTGGAGTGTGTTTCTGGTTGCTTTCACTCTTTGCCTTTAAGGTTGTAATTACAGTGAGACTCAAACAGTACAGTCTGAACTGTCTAAACATCACACAAAGTGAAATATATCATATACAACAGAATAATAATTATACAATATACATTAACACAAACACCCTTTAAACCCCTCAGAGTTTTCTTCATACATTCATCTCTATTGTAGTATTTAAAGCTATTGTTTCAGAGCAAACAAGCATTTTGTGGCTCATAAACGAATTTGTGTGACTGCAGGTCTGTCAGCACTGAGCAGGAGAAGGAAGACACCTATAGCATTGTTATCTACAGTACTGGGACCACAGACTGATCTCCACACATCACTTAACTGTAAAGCAATCATCACTGGCTGAGAAATGTCACCAGAGAACAACCAATTGTGTGATTTTATTTACTGATTTAAGTTTTTATTACAAACTATAATTTTTGTATTTCCTGAAGGGAAACAATCACCATCACCTCCATCAATTACTTTGAGGGTTTCTTTGAACTCAGACCAGATAGAACACCATCTGATTTGACTGTTCTCAGATCAGATCAACCATCATTTACATTTACAGCATTTAGCACTCTTATCCAGAGCACCTTCCATGTCCTAATTAGTCCCCCTGGAGCAATTCTGGGTTAATTAGGGACCAAGATAGTGCTAGAGAGGTGGGACTGGAACCTGGACCCTCTTGAGCCATAGGTCCATAGGTAAAATTCTACCACTAGACCACTGCCACCAGGCTCTTTCCCAGTTGAACTCCAGACCAGCTAAACAATCATGGATCACCAGCTGGAGCTTCTGCCACAAGCCAAGACAAATTAAAGCTCCACCTACTCAAGCAGAACTGCTACTTTCAGCTTAAAACCTTTTAATGAGCCTCCAACTACAGAATCTACTATCAGCTTAAACCTCTAATGTAGACTTGATCAATGTGGAGTGATTGGATGCTCTTGCTTTAGGAACAAGATTCACGGAGTTGGAATTTGGATCAGTTTAATGCTTGAGATATGAGATTTTGAAGATTTCTTTTCTCACACGCCATCATAAGCCTTGGCTATGACCTAACTGTAATGTTTATCTTGTGCTCATTTTAGATTAACTCTGAATAATTCACTGTATTTTGTAATTTTGGTAACATTTTGGAAATTCTAAAACCTTTAAAAAAATTACTTAAAATAACAGTGTCTTTATTTCTATTATATATAATATACATACACACACATAAACATTCAGGTCACTTGTAAAAATGCTCAGAAAGTTTTTTGAATGTTTTGTGTGTGTGAGAGACCATTTTAAACCCACTAATTGTGAATTCTTTTTTAATATATAATTTATAATTACTAAATTTTATTCTCACAGTTTTATTCCCAGACTTAATTATCCCAAATCTTACTGAATCATGGTCCTGAGTTTATTCTCTCCTTTGGCTAAAGTTGTCGTGAAAACGTATTTATATTGTTCTCACTGTTTTCTAAGTCATGGCCTTGACCTGTTCATCGTGACACATGTTCTCTGTTCACATCTTAATGATTTAATTTTAGGCACAGATCTTCTTTTAGAATCTGTATTTTATTTATATTGTCGCCATCTGTACAAAACTGTCAGCTCAGCACAGAAGATTTTTATTCAGGAGAGGCTTGTGTTTCAGATGAAGGAGGACAAAATGCTGCCTCTTCTGACTCTGACTCTGATCACACTGACAGGTATGAAATATCACTGATCTTAGTTTCTAATGTCCAGAGGAGTGAAGAGTGTCCTAAACTCACACTCGAGTCAGTGCTGAAATTAAACAATGACTCAAACTGAAGTCAAAGTAGCCCAGCATTAATCTTCAGTTGTTGCAAAGGGTTGAGTCAAATAAACTAAACACACTCCTAAAGGAGAAATTCCCAGATTCTTCATAATTTCTCCATAATTCACTGTTTGTAGAACAAGTTGTTCAGTGTGAAATAGTTCATCACTGTTTCATGTGGTGCTGAATGGAACCAGACGGCTCCCCAATGTGTGCATTTTATTTCCTCCAGTGAAGTTACCAGTGAATGGATTTTATTTCCTTTACCAGTGAAGCTCCACGTGTCTCTGAGTGTTTCAGTGGGATTGTGCTGGTGGTGAGATAACGTATGTGAACTGAAACTCTTTTCTTTGAGAGTCTATTTTGCATCACAACCCCCTGCATGTATCCGTCCACCATGAACGGGTTTAATTTCATGTCTGTGAGGGACATTCAGACGTCTGGTTTCATTCACCACCACTGTGAACAGTTCTGACTGAGCTTTTTATAAGAGAACAGCTGATATCTCAGTAATTTACCTGCTGGTTTGGTAAATATGTGACCCCACTTTGATAGTTTTCACTTCTGCACATTTAATGTTTTTCTACTGAACATCCTGCAAAAAATTCTAGAATATTAAATCCTGTATCCTGTTTTTCATTTAGAAAGAGAAAAGTGAGCAACTTGTTCGTTTGCATACAACTATCCATCCATCCGTTCTCATCTGCTTATCCGAAGTCGGGTCGCGGGGGCAGCAGCTTCAGCAGGGATGCCCAGACTTCCCTCTCTCCGGCCACTTCTTCCAGCTCCTCCGGGCGGATCCCAAGGTGTTCCCAGGCCAGCCGAAAGACATAAATTGAGAGCTTTGCCTTTTGGCTCAGCTACTTCTTCACCATGACGGACCGACGCAGAGCTCAGATCATCAACAAGTGACGCTGCCCCCATCCGCCTGTCAACCTCCTGCTCCATTCTACCCTCACCAGGAATAAGATCCCAAGTACTTAAACCTCGACTTGGGCAGGATCTCACCCCATCCCTGAGAGGGTACTCCACCCTTTTCCGGCTGAGAACCATGGCCTCAGATTTGGAGGTGCTGATTCTCATCCCAGCCGCTTCACACTCTGCTGTGAACCGATCCAGTGAGAGCTGAAGATCGCGATCTGATGAGGCCAACAGGACAACGTCATCTCCAAAAAGCAGAGACCCAATCCTGAGCCCACCAAACTGGACCCTCAACGCCCTGGCTGCGCCTAGAAATCCTCGGTGAAATCGAGGACAAAGGGCAGCCCTGGCGTAGTCCAACTCTCACCCGAAACTGGTTCAACCTACTCCTGGCAATGCGGACCAAGCTCTGACACCGATTGTACAGGGACCAGACAGCCCTTAACAGGGAATCCGATACCCCATACTCCCGGGGTACCCCCCAAAGAACTCCCAGAGGGACACGGTCGAATGCCTTCTCCAAATCCACAAAGCACATGTAGACTGGTTGGTCAAACTCCCATGCACCCTCCAGGACTCTGCCAAGGGTGTAGAGCTGGTCCACTGTTCTGCGACCTGGACGAAAACCACAGTGCTCCTCCTGAATCCAAGGTTCGACTATCCGACGGACCTCCTTTCCAGGACCCCTGAATAGACTTCTTCTCGGGAGGCTGAGAAGCGTGATCCCCATTGTTGGAACACACCCTCCGGTCCCTTTTTAAAGAGGGGGACCACCACCCCGGTTTGCCAATCCAGAAGCACTGTCCCCGATGTCCATGCGATGTTGCAGAGGTGTGTCAACCATGACAGTCATAACATCCAGAGCCTTGAGGAACTCCGCGCGGATCTCATCCACCCCCCGGGAGGCCCTGCCACCGAGAGCTTTTTGACCACCTCGGCAACCCTCAGCTCCCAGAGATGCTGAAGAGTCCACCCTATGTCCCCAGGCTCTGCTCTCATCAGGAAGGCATGTTGCGGAATTAAGGAGGTTCAGTATTCCCCAACGACCACAACGCCCTGAGTCGAGGTCAGCAGCGCACCATCCCCACTATACACTGTGTTGACAGTGCACTGCTTTCCCCTCCTGAGATGCCGGATGGTGGACCAGAATCTCCTCAAAGCCGTCTGGTAGTCTTTTCTCCATGGCCTCACCAAACTCCTCTCCCCACACCGAAGCTTTTGCCCTCAGCAATCACCAAAGTCGTGATTCGCTTGGCTCGTCGTGGTACTTATCAGCTGCCCAGAGCCCCACTGGCCAAAAAGGCCTGTAGGGATTCCTTCTTCAGCTTGATGGCCTCCTCACCCCTCGGTGTCCACCAATGGGTTCTCGGGTTGCCACCACCTCAGGCACCGACCACCTTGCGGCCACAGCTCCGGTCAGCCGCCTCGAAAATGGAGGCGCGGAACATAGTCCATTCGACCACGTCCCCACCTCCCAGGACGGCCAGCCGCTGCCGAAGCGGGAGTTGAAGCCTGACAGGGACTCCTGCCAGACATTCCCAGCAGACCCTCACACGCTTAAGCCCACTAGGCCTGGACCGCATCCTCTCCCCACCAACGGCCAAAATCACCACCAGGTGATGATCAGTTGACAGCTCCGCCCCTCTCTTCACTCAGTAACCAGCAGGACAAAAGTCCGGCGATCGACGCTAGGTCGTGTCATCGACTTGCAGCCACATGTCTTGAACTAGGGTGTCTCTGGTACCAGGTGCACATGTGGACAATTCTTATACGCCCGAACATGGTGTTCGCAGGACAACCGTGACGGCGCAATAAAGTCGTAATAAACAAAACACCACTCTGGTTCAGATTAAAGTATTCATCCCACAATTCTTCCAGGTCTCACCGCTTCTTCGCTCACTTGAGCATTGAAGTCCTCAGGAGAACGATGGAGTCCCCAGTGGACGCCCGCGCCTCCAGAGACCAGAGTGTGGGTAGTCCAGGGATTGCTGTTTGGCGCATAAGCGCAGAACACCATGACCCGTCCCAACCCGGCGGAGGGAGGCCACCTCTCATCCAATCGGTGTAAACCCCAATGTACAGGCTCGAGCCGCAAAATAAGTATGCCCAGCCACCCTGCTCGCGCTCTCACCGTGGCAACTCCAGAGTGGAAGAGAGTCCAGCCCCTCTCAAGGAGACTGGTTCCAGAGTCCAAGCTGTGTCGAGGTGAGTCCAACTATATCTAGCCGGAACTTCTCAACCTCACGCACCAGCTCAGGCTCCTTCCCCACCAGAGAGGTGACCTTCCACGCCCCTGCATTCAGCTTCTGCAGCTGGAGAGGATCGGATTCCGCTCCTGTCTCCGCCACCGCCCAGCTCACACTGCACCGACCCTGGCCCTCCTACAGGTGTGAGTCATGGGCAGGGGGACCCACGTTGCCTCTTCGGGCTACATGGCGCTCCATGGGTGAAGGCCCGACCACCAGGCGCCCACCATCGGGCCCCACCTCCAGGCCTGGGTCCAGAAGGAGGCCCCGGTGACCCATGTCCGGGCGAGGGAAAGCGTCGTCCAAATGTTGCATTCATCATAAGAGGTCTGAACCGCACTTCCCTCACCTAGGACCTGTTTGCCTTGGGTGCTTTAGTCTGATAGTAAGTGAAAACCCTTGTCATTGCGAGGTCACAGCACAGCAAAGTGAAACCCCATAATGAAATTACACCTCTGCATTTAACCCATACACTCACACATGTGCAGCAGGGGGCAGCTATTGAAAGCACACAGGGAGCAGTGATGGTGACAGTACCTTGCTCAAGGGTACCTCAGGGCAACCTTACTGGTGAGGGAATTGAACCCACAATCTTCCAATGCAGAGGCAACGCCCTAACCACTAGGCCACCGCTGCTAGATTACTAGAGTCTATAGTTGGGAGTTTATTAAAAGGTTTTAGGCTGATAGTAGACAGATTTTCATTGTGTTACTTTTTAGTCTCAGTGTGAGATTTTTCTGTTGGGCTAAGATACAATGAAATTAAAACACTTTGGAACAGAAGTGCAACAAATTCCTGCTAATTTTACTGGACGAACGAGTAAAACTGCTCATATTGACTGTTGCTCAGAAATAACAAGATCTCTATTTTAACCAGGATACAAAAAGTGCTCTTCATACTTTGTGAGTGTTTTATCAAACTCAATTTTCTAATTTCGTTTATCTTAACCTTTTAATTTTAGACACGGAGAGAAATGATCTGTCACCATCTCTCAGGTGACATCACGCTCTTCTTCTCTAAAGGAGTGGCACCTCAGTTTTCTTTACTTCTAGTTTAGTCTGAAGTAAAGAGTAACAGTGTTTCATTTGTCGGGGGTGGAGTGACGTCCAAAAGATACGCACTTCAGGAGGATTGAGACGCTATATGTCCCTGGGTGTGTGTGTTTCTGTGTGTGTGTGTGGGCCCTGTGATGGACAGGCGATCTGTCCAGTCTGTGTCTCCACATTTCAGCCTGTGAGATCTGGGATAGACTCCAGCACCATCTGTGACCCAAATCAGGATGCAGCTCAGAAAATGAGTGAGAGAGTGGAAGAAAAGAACTCATTAACACTTAAATCACTCTTGTGAAAAAGTCCTCATCCCGTTTAGTCAGTCAACCAGACAATGAACTAATTGAATTCATAAAGAGTTCAGTCTGACTAGCCTGGCTTGTTACTGTAAGACCTGCTGAATCTACACATCATTTAAACACAGTTGATCCAGCAAGACCTTCACTATTGTGGTTTCTGTTTAGAGTGACAATTTGGTGAATTTTGTCCTTAAAAATCTTTATATTTTATTGAGATCTAGAACAATGTGGAAAAGAAATAAAAACCCAGGAAATCAGAAAATATCATATGATATAAATAACAATAAATAAAATAAAATAAATAACAAAATAAAAAGTAATAAAAATGAAAAATAATAAGCAAGAACAGGAAATCAGTACAGCACTGTGTAAAGAAAGCTTTTTGAACACAGTGCAGTACAAAGCAGCCAATGAGAGCTGAGCTTATTTACATACAGTACTGTGCAAGTGTTTTAGGCAGGTAGCTAGGGTCAAAGCAATAAAGAATGCTTTCAGAACAGTGTTAATCATTTATTTTCATCAATCAACAAAAATGCAGTGTAAGAACAAAAGAGAAATCTAAAATCACATCAATATTTGATGACCACCCCACCTCTTCAAAACAGCATCAAGGCCCTTCTAGGTACACTGCACACAGTTTTGAAGGAACTCGGCTGGTAGGTTGCTCAAACACACCGTGTTTCAACCTCCTGTGACACTGATGATCATCAGCACCTGTTTCAGTAAAATTATTGATCATAATAATCGACCATAATCCCAAGCAAAATCCCTGACTTGTGACTTGATTTTTCTTTTTGTTCGCCACTTTTGTAAATTTTCCACACTGCATTTTGTAAATTGATGAAAATAAAAAAACATTATTCTATTTTTTATAGCATTTTTATTTTTTTATAGCATTTTTTCACACCTGCATAACCTTCTACACAGTACTGTAGAACAGTTCAAAAGGCAACAGAATAAATGGCTCAATTTTAAGGGAGAAAGAGACACTTGAAGAAATAATGTCTGTTTCAGAGAATAAAAGCACACAATTTAGCAAAAACAAAAATGAGAACAGTTTATGTAGTGACAATTTAGTGAATGTGTTTACAGGAATTCACTAAACTCTGAGGACACCAGCCTTCTCCTGGACCGAATTGCCCACCCTGGTTTAATGAAACAGCAGGTCATTCCTGGCGATTCTGTCTTAATGAAATACAAACACCAACATCAGATGCTCTCTGCTATTCAGATCTCACACCTGTCCATGCTGTCCCTTCACACTCCTCTCTAATGTCAGAAAAGACGAGACACTTGTGGGTTGTTGGGTTGGAGCACTTCTTCTTTTAGACACAGTTTTTTTTATGTCTCTGTGTGAGAGGACACATGCTTAGCTCACAGTTTTGTAAAGAAAAATCTGTCAGGTGACATCACTGAGGGCAGCGGTGGCCTAGTGGTTAGGGCGCGGCCGTGATGATCGGATGATCGGGGGTCTCAACCCCAATAGTTCTGAGGTACCTTCTTGAGCACGCCCTTCATCTCCTGCGAAGGGCTGGCGACCTGTCCAGGGTGTGCGTCCCCATCCTCCCTGTAAGCTGGGATGAACTCAGCACTCCCTGACCCCCGCTGGGGACAAGCAGAAAATGACTGATCAGGAACACAGTTCTGTAAACAAGTGGCACGTCAGTTTTCTTTGCTCTGTTTTTAGTCTGAAGTAAACGAGAGATGGTGTTTCCTTGAGTTGGGGGGTTGAAGGTGAACTGCAGTCGAATGTTGCTGAGTTACAAGTAAAAATAAGTCCAAGTGAAGAGCGTGAGTGTAGAAATGAACAAGTCAAGAAGGAACTCAAGCTGTAAAGAGCTCATATCATGGAGAATGAAATCACCTACACGTCTTGAAAACAGGAGCTTCATTTAGTGAGAAACACACACTAATTGCTCTGGAGTTCATGAACCCAAATTAAATTGAATTATTAAAGTAACTCAAAAACTCACCAACACCTAAATCACTCGTGAAAAAGTCATCAAATTTCCTTTGAATAGTCAATCAACCAATTAACTAATTTAATGAATAAACAGTTTAATTAGATTAGCCAAGCCTGATCGCTGCAACGCCTGTTGAATCTACACAACATTTAAGTGCATCTTATCCAGCAAGGTATTGCTCAAACATTTTGCCATTTCGGGACAAATCAGGACATAAGTGCAGGAACTTTATCATTCAAGTAAGATATTTTGAAACTTAGAGTTGTGATGTGTTTTTACTCACATTATATGTTTTGGAGATCAGAAACATCGTAGTTTAATAAAAAAACAAAAACAGGAAAGCAGAAAGGGTGCCAATACTTTTTCTGCAGCACTGTGTTAAGAATGATCTTGTACAGCTTCTTGAAAAAGGACAATAAAAGGCAGCCAATGAGAGCTGAGCGCATTTACATGAATCAAGCCGAAAGGTACAGAAACAGTTTGTTTGGATTATAAAGGACAAAGAGAGACTGGAAGAAATAATTAATAACTTTAATTAACTTTATAAAAATTGTGCTTTTCAGTAAATAAAAGTACACAAATTATAATTAATACAAATAAAAGAAAAACGGAAGAAAAGTTAGAAGAACAGTTTAATGAAACAGCAGGTCATTCTATGGGATTTTGTTCAATAAAATACAAACACCAACATCAGATGTTCTAAGAGTTCAGATCTCACAGCCGCCCACTTCCTGTCCCTTACACACTCCTAATGTCAGAAAGAAGATTTTAGACACTTGTGGGTTGTTGGGTTGAGGACTTCTTCTTTAGACAGTTTTACAAGTTCCTGTGTGAGAGGACGTTTTTCAGAGCTCACAGTTTTGTGAAGACAAAGTCGGATGCTTCTTGGAGACGTGGCCTGGGTTTCAGATGAAGGAGGACAAAATGCTGCATCTTCTGGACTCTGACCTGCTCACACTGACAGGTATGAAATATCACCTGATCTCTTACTTTCTAATGTCCAGAGGAGTGAAGAGCATCAGATGTCTGGTTCCATTCACCACCACTGTCAGCAGTTCTGACTTCAGGACGTTTCCCACCAAACTGGCTCTGAATCAGACACATCTTCATCATTTCATTCTGTTTGTGGGGTTTTGATTTTCTAAGAGTTCAAAAGTTCAACAGAGACACGTCTTCACTCAGAAAATCTACAGACAGTAATTTGGGTGTTAAATGTTTGACTTTATGAAGGAAATATTCGACTTTCTTGTCGCTGCTGAGCAACGCGTTATGGAAGCTGTAATTTATGAGCAGATCAAGATCTTTATAATCACTGAAATGTATGTGCATCTGATTATTCAGAAAGATCAAAGTGAAGAGACAGAAATACATTAAAAATTTTACAAAT
>CM029389.1:17089866-17166353 GCA_017165825.1 Hepsetus odoe | reverse complement strand
ATCAAATTCAGGTTCTGATGTAACTGGGAATTCAGAAGTACCTCAGGAGGAGCTCTGCCACGATCCTGCATGTAATCCCAGCAAGCTCGGCTCCACGGAAGCAAAGGCCTCCAGAACGGCCTGGACTGGGTCTGAAAGCATGAAGTTCAAACCTTCTGAGAGAAAAACGCACTAAATCACACTTCTTCAGAAGAGCAGCCCTGGAAAAGCCCTCCAAACTAAAGAAACGTTCCTTACAGCTCTCACTATTAACTAAACCTACCCAATAATCATATCTGTTTGGACAGGACTTAATATTTAGTGTATTTATTCAAATCCAGACTTTGTTTATTTACAAAATGTGGAGCTAGTGAACTAGCATGCTAGCTTTGCTAGTTCATGCTAGCGACCTTCAGTAAAACACATGATATTCATTTGGTTTTGGTAGACTTTATTTCTCTCCTCGTGTTGAAGAAATGTTGCACAAGTATGTTTGAAAGAATCCCACCTTGTGTTTCTGCTACAACTGACCATGGACGGCACTTTTCTGCCGCCGATCTCGTCGCCTGAAGTAACAGCAGAGTCCCGCGGCGGCGGCCGCAGCTCCAGCTGTCAACAGCAGGGGGCGCCAGCCGAGCCGAGCGGGAGCGGCGTACATCCCAAACGGCATCGCAGCACAGAACTGAGAGCAGGTTTCACACGGCTTCACGGGCCGGTGAACGGCTGAAGCTCCGTGTTCCACTTCACCCATTTAAAGCGCTGAAAGAACGTCGCCGAACTACGGGATGCAGCGTTCGAACGGCAACCCGTTTAGCGGCTGTTGGTATCCATGGCAACGGGAACAGAAAGCTGTGTCTACTAAATCCATATGCAAATTCAGTATTCCAGCCACGCCCCTTTAGTTATAACCCAGCAACACTCCCCAAAACCCACAACTGTTTCAACTGTTAATTTTCCCTTTCTAATCACTGATTCACTTTCACACTTTTCTCTCATCTTAAATTGATTTTATTTTACATGCAGTTTTGTTATTTTCTGTCTTAAGATGTGCTTTTTAAAATACATTTTTTCCACTGAAATGTCAAAAAGACCATATTAAATTATGAATAAAGACCATCCATGGACGCTGAACAGTGTGTGGTTGGAACCCCTTTATCTAGAACCTTGTATCTTTAGGCCCTTTACAGCCTCTTACACTAAAACATTAGTTACTGTTTCTTTCATTTAATCCACCCGGTGTGTGGAAGATAAGACGGTCTGACAGGCAATAAATAGTATTTTAGCACCAACAAGGTGATTCCCTAAAATGGAAAGAAATGAGGGGCTGAAGATTTTTGCACAGTACTGTCCTGTTGTTGGTCGTTCCATTTATACTTATGCTGCGTTCATTTAACTCAGAAAAGTGAAGTCGGAGCTGCGATTGATGGTACACCTGAGCTGATTGTGTTCCAAGTTGGAAACTTTTTGAGGGCTCTATGGGTTCTAGAGCCGTGCTTTACACGTGTAGAAGTTGCTCAGAGTTGTGTGGATGATTGATTTTAAAGAGGCATAAATAAGGCAGAAGTGTTCAGAACCGTATTTACTGCTCCCACTGCTGCTGATTCAGCCATCTTGGAATCTGAATTGTTCCAGTTACAGTTTCCTACTGGAAAGGAAAAAATCTGGAAGACCTCCCAGTTTACCTGGAACGCACTGTTAGCTAGACCTACAAAACCTGTGAATGAACTGCTTCTGTGATATTTTGTTTCGGGCTAAAAGAATGAAATGAAGTGATTAAAAGGAAAGTAAAATTAGCCTGGAAGAAAAACAGCGAATCATCTCGGCCCCAGCATCTCTGATGTCCTTTAAGCGTTTTTGTCCAGACTTTGTGTTTTCTTTCTAAAATCTGCTCCCAGATGGGTCTGCAAAGTGTGGCTGACAGGCTACGTTTTTGAAAAGCAGAATGTAATAAAGTGTGAAGCAGGAGCCACTCATATACGATCATATTCACCAGCATCAACACTTCAAACATGTTGCCTTATTTTATTACGTTCAGTAATAATCAGAAATAATCACAGCTACAGATCAAAGGTACAAGCACGGCAGACGTACATGCATTTGGCGGCGATTCTTTATAGGAGCGTCTGACCCCAGAGGTTGATTGTTCCCATCTTTTTTAAACAAACCCATCAGTGCCTGGCTTGTATTACACGATCAGCTCTTTCCACCAGGCCTCATCAGGACCGGCTGAATGGAATGATTTCAGTAACCGGATGGCGGGATGGAAATTGGCACTGCTCGTCTTATTGCACTGCACTGATGAGACACCTCCAGTGGGGGAGACTCCTGTTTGGGATTTATGGCAGCACGTTCAGAAGTCTGGCTTCAGAAAAACACTGCATGTTACGTTGACCCAAAAGCCACATCTTAATGGCTTAATGGAACTGAGAAAGGCAAAGAAATGGTTTTAAGGCAGAGAAATGGTTCAGAATTATGACATTTTTCTTTTCTGGGTCATATTTTAAAAAGCAGAAGATTAAGAAAGTCTGGATCAAGGGTGCTCGTGTGATTAATAATGAATGTGAGCAAATAGCCACCAGATGCTGGCATTTTGACTACTGAGTGCTGATTGGCTGGTAAGCTGAGCAGCTCATTGACTGCAGCTGCTCACTGCTGTCATGGACGTATAAGTCACTATAAGAAAGTTTTATCATTGATGGCGTGATCATGTTGGGCTGATAAGGAATGAAAGCCTTTAGCCATCATTCAGCAAGATGACGTTCGGTTGACTTTAGTCATCATGAGCAATATTAGTGGTGTTGTTTTGACTCATCACATTTCTATTGGACAGTCCTCACTTTGGGACTGACGGACAAGTCCACTACCTTCTCTAAACTTATGCATAATTAGGTGCTTATAAAACATTAACTATGGGTTTGGTGTGAGTCAGAACTGTTGTGGTGACAGTGGTGGTGAATGGAACCAGACGTCTGAATCTCCCTCAAAGACATGAAATGGTTGTGAAGACGCTGCCTGATGCCTGAGATGTTGATTTACCAGAGTTTGGAGAAGATTTTGGACTAAAACTAAACCCATTTTCATTACAGGATCTGTTGTGAGGCACTAATTTATTTCAGATTCACCATTTGACCATCATCACCATCACATTTAAACGCTCAGAGACACGTGGAGCTTCACTGGTGGGTTTGGAGAGGAAATAAAATGCATAGTTTTGTGTGACATCTAGTTCCATTCAGTATCGGTATCTGAATGAATTTGCAATGAATCAATGAATTTGCAATGAATTTGACCTTTTAGAGTTGAACTGTTTAGACTCTTGAATTTAGCTCTGCAGGTTGTAATATTATTGCTGGAATGAAATGACAGAGTGGAAAGGCAGCCCTACACTGTCCACGGTCAACAGCAAATTCACCCCATTTATAGAAAATATACATCTTCATACTTGTTCTGCAACAAAGAATGATTTGTACAAATCTGTAGAACCAGGACTTCTGTCACATCACAGCTTGTTTCCTTTTACAGCAGAACCATCACAGTACAATTTCCAACACTGGTAGACCTGTTGGCATAAAACTGTTCTTTATGTAATTTATATCTCTGTGATGCTCACACGCTGCTCTAATATAATACACACTATATTACAGTAGTTTACTCTCATGCTTGCTGGTCAGCATTGAGTGAAAAATCTAATTTATCCAGTCCACCCACCTCTCAGCCCAAACTTTGTCTATCATTCCATATTCAGTAGTGTGCCAAAGTCCTGAGCCCCTCATTTCTTCATATTTTTCTTTCAGGTTTTCTTGTATTTTTATTGTATAGTTGAGGAACAGTTCTCCAGCATTCCTGAAGGGCAAAGTTTTTGTCTCTCATTTTCAGTACAGTCTCTGTACCTGAGCAGTTTCAGGGGCAGAAGCAGTGTGGGATCATCTCCACAGAAATCGGGAAACAAAAGATAGTCAATGTCCAGAGAAAAGCTTTATATTGTCCATCAAGAAGCCTGGAGGACTGTTCCTGAAGATGGCATAAAGAAAGTCTAAGAGAGTTTAGGCTGCAATGAAGAATAACGGTGGTCGTGTTAAATTTAGACTAGGCTGGTTAGCAATCTACAAACCTTCTGTGTTTAGACTGGATTTACATGCGTTTGAACATAATTCACTGCACCTACTGTCTCGTTTTCCTATAAATAATGAAGAATTATGGGGCTGGTACTGGTATTGCACATGGTACTGTATGTTAAGTGTCTGAATTTTGCCTGCTAACTGCCCAAGTCACACAATGTTCTCAGAGCGTGTGGAGGAGTTCTGTTATCTGTCACACAGGCTAAAGTATGTCAGCGCAGTAAAGCATCAACAGAAATCTGAATTCCGACAGAAGGAGACGCTTTGGATATCTTTTGAAGTGCGATTGTGGGAAAGGTGTAAATTTGATCAACAACCAATGTTTAGTAAATGAACACCCAACAATGCATCTAGATCCATGAAACTTAAATCCGGGCCTTGAATCCTGGATGTTTTTTGTGATGGCTGTTATACTATATTTAACTATATTTGGAAAGTGACTGGTCATGACAGTACATTTCCACATTTATTTTGCTGATGAAAATTATGTTTTCTAAGTAAATTAAGCAATTGATTTTATGTCAGTCTAACTTAAGTTGATTGTTCATGATTGTAAGGGTTCTCTGATTCGTGGGTGTTCTCCTTTCCTGACACTGATAACACAATCCAGGACTGGAAGAGCAGATTCAAGGTCTGGATCCGAAGACCACTCATGTAGGTGTTCAACAGCTTCCGTCTGCTTCATCAAGACAGCCCGAATCACTTTGTTTGCTTAGTGATGAACAGCTAAACCAATAAAATAAAAACCAAACTTTACTGTTACAACTAAAAAAGGCGAAAGAGCTCAAGTCTGGGATGGCTTCCACAAGTACTTCTCTCAAGTTTGGAGAGAATATGATTGTTACATTTGTTAGAATAAGACATAAAGGCTGTTTACTCCAAATCGATCAACAGAAATACACAAAAAACCAACTAACACACCTGATACCTGACACACCTCACTGTAACCATTAAAACAGGGAGGATCTATTGCATGTTTACGCTTTTGGAGGCAAAAAAGTCCAATTTCAAACCACAAATCAAGCCCAACTGACTTGACGGGGAAGCTCATGACCGATATAAAAGCTATTACTTAAGCAAAGCATAATATAAAATGTATGGGGGGCTGAGAATTCACATCTTAGGCCAAAAAACTGAAAAGTGAAAACATCCTGACTGATATTTTTACACAGAATGCTGCACTTGATCATTTTTAAACTACCACTTTAGAATACAAAAGTCACTTTTTAGAAAACCTTCACATACTCAGGACATCTAGGCAACAAACCTCCAAGCTTTGCAAATCTTCCAACATGTTTCACTGGAATTTCCCTGATACACAAAAAAATTTGTCCTGGTTTCAGGATTAAGCTCAGCCTTAACAACAATCTAAACAGTGTGGCACAGTTAAAAGTCCTATTTAGTCCCGTAGGCGTAATCTGAGTCTGGAAAACCAGCCCGAAGCTTATTTGTGCATCCTCACACACTCGTTTGTGCTTATAACTGCAGTCAGTGTGTGTGTGTGTGTGTGTGTACAGCACAGCTCTGCTGAGCTTTCTGTACGATGGTCAATATTTAAAATAAAATTTACAACATGCAATTGCAAGCCTTATGAAAGCCTACTTGGAGCACAGTTCGGAAATTCAGCATGTTTTTTGGTTGATTTTTTCCATTTTTCTACCCTGTTCAGTATGAACTGGAGTGGAATAACCCAGCTGTTTGGATTGAAGTGTCATCTGGAGGACAGAAAACACATGAACTGCACATTTAACACTTTCTACTGCTTTTTGGAGACACACGGGTGGCAACGAGACACCGTATGTACATCATTCACATCACTGTTCCATTCGCTGCCTTCATGTGCTGAACAGTGTCTCAGTTGTAATCAGTAGGTCATATAATGTGAAGTTTCTGACTTATTTCTGACCTTTATTCTTTTATGATGATGATTTCAGGTGGTCAATATTGGGTAGTGGGAATTATTCATTTTCCCAAAGTGAACCTATTAAATAGTGACCAAACAGGCTGCTCACATCTGTAATTTGTTGCATTGTGTAGATTTTTTAGAACATGAGAAAAATTAATCTAGGCCGGCAGGGCCTGATATTTTTGCAGCCTTGAGAAACGCTGAGCTAAATGTGAGCCGGTAATCAGAGGGAGAAAAACTAAAATCAAATCAGACTACCACTTGAACGAGTGGGAAATAGACTGAATGATCAGCATGTGAAGGCAGCATTTGTCCATTTAGACACCACACAGTCAGTGTTCCATGATTTAAATGTGGACCATGAGGATAAGCAGGGAGTGCTCATCGTTCCGAGGTCTGGATCAGAGCTGATGTGTCAGACCTCATTTATAGTTCTTTCTGAAGGCCTGTACTCCGCTCCTTTGGCCGAGGACATGACAAAGGACTGCGTTTTACGCTTCAATCGGGCGCGCTTGGTGGCCAGAGATAGGCTGTGCTTGCTGGAGGAGATGATGTCAGAGATGAACTTCTTGCAGTCCACACACACCTCCATGCTGCTCCAGTCCTCTGTGAGCTCCTTGGGCAGCTCCGTCTCCTCCCGTGAGGAAGACGTGGAGGACTGACGGGACGACTTGGACAATCTTAAAAGACAAAAAAATTTCAGACACCAAAACATGTCTTGCCTAATTGTCTACAAAGGGGTAAATTATTAAAATTTTGGCTGTGGAATCTTTTCTTCCCACAGTTTGGAAAACTGATCAAAATTCTTTTAGCTTATAATTACTTTACATTATTATTAGATTAAGTCAAGAAAAAACTACTTTGGAGCCAGATTGATTTATAATTGGTCAATATTGAAAATTAACTTTACAACATGAAATGGCAACCCTGAGGAAATGCTATTTGGAGCACAGTTTTGAAATTCTGCATGCTTTTTGGCTGATTTTTCCATTTTTCCACCTGGTCCAGCATGAGCTGGTGTGGAATAACTCAGCAGTTTGGACTGAAGTGTCATCTGGAAGCCTGAAAACACATGAACTGCACATTCAACATTTTCTCCTGCTGTCTGGAGACATGCTGTCTTCAAACCTACTGTTACATCAGGGTGTTACCTGGACATGGTGCGCTGAAGACTGGGCCGGTGGTGACTCGTGCTGCCCTTCTCCGATTTGCCCCGGGACAGTGTGGAGGTGGACGGGCCGAGTGAGTAGATGGGCAGGCTGCCATAGGGTTTAGAGGGCAAGCGAATCTAGAGTGCCAGTGAGTACAAGCTCCGTTAAGTGGTTTCTACTTTAATCCCAGCTCAAAACTGAAAAATTTAACTGGGTATTTAAGGCTGCTTTTGCATAATTGCATTGTACAGAGAGTTTTACTTAAAATTAATGCCAAACTCATATGCATACACATTGTATAAGAGCTGAACAAAGCTCAGTGTGATGTCTAAAGCTTTGACCTTCACAACCCAAACCAGAACTTCCATATAAGGAATTGTTTTTCAATACTATGGATATTCCCTGCAGTTTCACATCTGTGAAGAAGGTGCTCTAATGGTCAAATCACCAAATTTACATCTGCGCTGTTCTTTAAGGTGTTGCTTTAATGATGAACAGGGAGATTTAAAAATGCTCAAATGCCAGAAGACAGAATAGTTACCATGGAGATATTTCTGATATCACCAATGTGTGTTCAGATACAGAACGTAATTAAACGAAAGCCTGGACTTAAACTGTTCTAAAATTACATTTCTGAGGACAGCTTACTCATGACTCACCTTCTTACAGCACTGCGAACACACAGGCCTGTAAGGAAGAGGCAGAAAACATGCCCTGACTTTAAAACCTGATCAAATGTAAACATCTGCATGTAGCCGGTTTAACACCAGACGTCTTAATGAATGAATCCATTCTTACCTTTTGCAGAACTGGCAGGTGTAAGACCAAGTGAAGAAGGAGAACTTTTTGGTTCGACAGCAGAAGCAAAGCTGCATAAAATACAAAGAAAAAAAAAGGGAAAAAAAATTAAGATTTGTGGAGAAATTTCTGACTGCTAAACGTGTGTCTTAGTAGAGTAGAGTAGAGTAGAGTGATCTTTTATTATCCCACGAATGGGAAATTTGGGCGTTACAGGGCTCTTATAAAAAAGATAGGTGTACAGACAGAAAAGAAAAAATATATAAAGATATAGAGAAAGAGGAACAGAAACAAGTACAGGAGAAAAGTAGAGGAGCTATAAATAAATAATAATAAATTATCTATCTATATATATCTACATATATATATATATACATATACATAGGTTTTCTTTATGTTCAGGCTATCGATGGACTCAGCAATCACTACTATCAGTAAATGGTTTAAGAGCTGTTGAGTCTGAAATAGAAACAGTTATGTTGTAAACATCCTTTTCCTGAGCCCCGATTTAAGGGTAATTTTGGAAGTGCTATACCTTTCCCTTCTTCAGGGCGTTGTAGATGTCTTTGTACTGCTGGAACTTCTCCAGCTCGGCTTTAACCAGCACCTGCCGAATGTGCATCACCTCCTCCACCGTCAGAGACAAACATTCCACCGGGAAACAGAACTCCTCCTGTCAGGTCACCAATACAACCAGAAGCACACAGTCACTCCAAATGAACAACCATCCTGTCTGTAACACATAAAAGGATGAGAGCATTCCTGCTTCACTCACTAAGGATTTTGAGCTTTGCCTGGAAGGAGGTATAAACTGGCGGACGCTGGTGGGCGTCTCCTTCTCTATGGAGTGTCTCCTTTGAGCAGGCTGCTTCCTCTCAGGTTGTGGTGTGGAGGAGATGGGCAGGAACATGGGCGGAGCTATGAGAAAGGGAGGAGGCAAATCACTGTGATGCTTGTTCCATGGAACACTTGGCAGTGTTAGCGAGTGATGCCCCATTTCAGTTCCTTTAAATTACAGGTTAGTTATCGAGCAGGAAAAATACTTAACAGTGCAAGGATGAAGGCTTTAGACTCTGAAAAATGAATCAATTCCCCTTGGTGAGTTACACTGAAAGTTAGACATGGGTTACTCACTCTTCTTGCCCACCACAGACTCCAGTGACGTGTCCTCCATCAAGGGCGTGGAGATGCTGGAGCTGCTGGCCGACCTTTGACCTATTGTTTCATCCTGCAGAATGAGTCACAGGTGACCTGTTAAACTATTTTCACTTCATTCACATGGCTAACAATAAGGGAACACAAGCTAAGAGCAGGTTTGCCTTGTGTTGTTTTTAAACGCATGGTAGAACTATGCTGTCACCAAGGAGTTTGTGGTTCAACAGCTATGTTGTCAGGAGAATGTTATTTGAATGATCTACCATTTACAATTGTTTTACCATGACATGGACAAGTTATTCTTAAAGTGCTGCTACGACAAAAACACAACGGCAGGAAACATCCAAAAATTCATGGTGGTCCTCCCTCTCCCCCATCACTCATTATAACTCTCCTCTGTCTATGATTGGGCAGGGTGGTCCTCCCTGTCCCTGTCATTAAGTATAACTTTCTTTGGGTGTGGAGGGTGGTCCTCCCTCTCCCCCATTACTCACTATGATAACAGAAGTATTGGGGTGGATGCTAACTTTTATCTACTGCTGGCCATATTAAAATTTCAGAGTTTAGGGGTAAAGGTGTGTAAAATTAACTCACGTCTGAATCGGAACTGTCCAGTTCTGACAGTGTGGGTGCTTGGAGCCGCTTCCTCTGGAATCCGCTGGGGCCGCTCTGCTGGATGGACGAGCCATTGGTCAGTGAGAGCGAACTGGTCGATTTCCTCGCTGCATCGGGAGTGGACACGTCTGTACAGGACGACATGCAGCAGTCAAACCACGATCAACCATTTACCATGTGGATCAAGGAGTGTGTGTTAGAGAAATCCACAAGCACATATAGGCCAGATGGTGTCACACACACACACACACACACACACACACACACACACACACACGCACACGCACACACACACACACACACACACATTTTGACCGCCCCCCCCCAAAAAAAAATATTTGTTATTGTGCACTGAAGACTGATATACAGTACTGTGTAAAAGTCTTGAGCCCCTGATTTCTTCATATTTTGTTTCCAGACTTTATTTTGTATAGTTGAGGAACAGTTTTCCAGGCTGTTCATAGTTTTCCAGGTATGAACCTTCAAGCAGATCAAAGTGTCTGACTTAAGACATGAAGCAGTGAAGAAACAGGTGCAGATGATTCTTGATCATCAGATTACTACTACTACTACTGTTGCTGAACACTGGTTGGAACCCCTTTATCTAGAACCTTGTATCATTTAGCAATTTGCAGCCTGTAGCACTAAAAGATTAGTTCCCATTTCCTTTATCTCATCTCCTCAAAATGCCAAACATGAGGTAAACTGACAGGCAGAAAATAGTTTTTTTGCACCAGCAAGGGGATTCCATAAAAAATTAAGAAATGAGGGGCTCAATATTTTCCACAATGCTGTTCAGAAGTCAAAAGCGAACAGGAATTTGTTATCAACACACAAACTGTTATTTCATTCTCACAGATTTAATGTGTGTGACTAGATACATCCCTAAGAGTGGTGCTCTGTTAAACTGTCATTGCTCTTTTTTCCAGCATGTCGGCACATAGTTTCAAAGGGTTAATCTGAGGGTGTTTTCTGAGTTTGAATGTTATGTAATAATAATTATCATTCATTTAAGGGGGGCTATTCTGGACATATCAGAACTTTAATAATTGGGCCTTAGGTTCACTCTGAAGCTGACCAATCAGAGGGAAGTGTGGTAAAAATGAAGCCACATTCTGAATCCTGAGTAAGTGTTTATTGCCCTTGATAATGTGCATTTTTTCGCAGATGCATTCTGACCTGTCCTGTAGGTGTCTTACTTTAAAAGAGGGTAGGAAACGTGTGATTTTCGTGTGGACTGTACCATTTGGATGTGTGTGTGAGTCTGTCCAGTTAGTTTTCTGTTAAGCAGTTAGATGGAAGCGTCGGCATGTGTGCATGAAGACAAACACGTGAAGGCATCACTATGGCAACAGCAAGATGGAAGCTGTGGGGAAGAGCTCCAGCTGGTGGGCACAGACCTGCCTCTACAGTCACTATGCCAAAAGGTATGAATTATACTGAATTAAAGATTATCTTTAAAGATAAAGATAAAAAAATAGAGGGAACACTTGTTGTTTTGGGCTCAGCTGACACCAAAGCGTGGAATGATATGATGGGTGTTGCAGCATCAAACCAAAGCACCACAGACAACTGGAAGGGCCAATTACAACAGTGGACGGATAGCAGGGGACCATGTGGTTTTACCTGAGGAGTCAAAACTTTGAGAATTGCTAAGCGGCCGATAAACTGCAAGAGTAAAACAACCAGGGCGTTAAAACAGGCAGGTTATCCAATATCAGAGCAACATCAGGCTCCTCACTTTCATCAGGGGTAGCAAAGTCCAGTCATTCATAAGAAGTACAGACATTTATGTAACAAGTCTGGTCACTGTAGAATTACTATTTCAGTGAAAAAGCACAGGAATATTCTCTGAGTAGAAAAGTGAGACGTGTCTCCTCTGAAGGACGTCTGTAGCATCTGTTTGTGCTGAAAGTGAACTGAATCTCAATCCATATTAATAGAATTCAAAGACTATTAAAGCCTCGAACTTCAATAAAAACAATCTACTGAAAATAATCAACATTAACTTCACTGCTTCACATTCACATTCACATTCACACTTCACGTCTCTACTAGTTCTCCCGTCACGGACATCACACTCAACACACGCCTGAACTCCACCGTCCACGCTCTCTGTCTTCTATCTTATGTCTCCTTCTGTCTGTCCTGCACTGATGGAGATGCTGAGGGTCTGTCTTTTCTGTATTTTTGTCCATTTAGTCTGAAATGGGTCTCAATGTTGGGGAAGTGGTGGAAAATAAAAATAATGGACATTCCCCTAAAATGCCTTCAGATTAAAGTAAGACTTAAGTAAACAAGTCTCTTCTGGGAATGAAAGGATGAGAAAGTACAGATATTTGCGTTTAAAGAAAGTAACTAAAGACAGACACCTGAAAAATACTAAATTACAGGAATCAGGTATTTGTCCTTGTTGATTCCCATCTCTGACTTTCAAATTAGGAAACTATATTTAAAAATACTCCTATAAATCAGTTCTGTTCACTCAATGTGGCTCCAGGTGCAGATTGTGCTGCTGCTTGTTAGTTTGGCTTCCATTTTTTCTGTTTAGAAGCATCTGCTGAAGGACAGATGTGGGTGTATGGAGCGAGTGTTTTACAGCCAGGAGAAAAGTTGCCCATTCCACTGCCGCTTTGATATCAAAATTGAACCGAGAATGAATCAAATAGGAGCTTGTGATTCAAAGGCAGCGTGTCCAGAATGCAGCGTAGCAGTTCCGTAGCTGAGCTTTAAGATTTAAAAGCTTTAAAATAAGCTTTAAATTGACAGAGTGCGACGTAATTGTCAGTTTACATAGCTGATGCAGATCATCTGTCAATTTAAAGAATAGAACATGAGGCTGGAAGTATCCGTAATGGGAGTTTGTGTATGTGTAGCACATGTTCCCCTCTCACCTAGTTTGTTCTTGCGAATCTGGTCAGGCGATACTGGGCGAAGCTTTCTCTCAGATTTGATCTCCTCCAGGATGCGCTCGTGCAGACTTGGGGGTCGCTCAACCTG
This sequence comes from Hepsetus odoe, assembly GCA_017165825.1. Lineage (NCBI taxonomy): Eukaryota > Metazoa > Chordata > Actinopteri > Characiformes > Hepsetidae > Hepsetus > Hepsetus odoe. Next base: position 17,153,631 of record CM029389.1, on the reverse strand, counting down.
AGGCTTCAACTTACGTGCTGCAACCTGCACACAAACACACAGTTTTTTAGCTTGTGAAGACTATGAGTGACCAACAGGTATTTACATCTTATAATTACCTGAGGTAACACTAAACCTTAACATATTCTGTTAAGTGAAACATGAAAAAATGGTCCAGTTTTGAGTGAGAGACATTTTAAATGACACTCACAGGGTTCAGTGGGGGTCTGGACCTTATGAAGTCCAGGATGACCTCGTGTGCACTTTTCTTTAACCGTGGAGGAATGTCTCCATTTACCTGAGAAACAGAAACCGATCATGTCAATTCAAGTACTTCATTTTTTAGAGCACATTTAAAAACAACAGTGTTTCCAGTCTCGGCACATGAAACCCAATACAAAAAAAATTGATTCTGATCATGTCAGAACTTTAATAACTGGGCTTCAGGTTCACTCTGAAGCTGGCCAATCAGAGGGCATTCTGGTAAAAATTAAGCAACAGTTTGAATCTTGATTAAGTGTTATTGCTCAGATAATGTGCATATTTTTGCAGATGTCTTCTGACCTGTCCTCTAGAAGTTCTACTTTGAAGAGCTAGACTCAAAAATGATCCAGAATTGTGGGTGTGGTTTAGGACACAGTGTGACTTGTCAGCTATAAAAATAAACAAATCTTGCTATAGGAAGCCAAACGGGGTATTCGGTGTGGAGGACTGATCTCAGATCAGATTCCTTTGTATTTATGACTGATTATGACTTGTCCCTTTTGAGGTTTACCTCATCTTTAAATCCAACAGTATGTCATAATGTATCCTAAACCCCACCAACATGTCTGCTTCACCTTAATGAAGAGCCAGTTGAGGTTTTAATGAGTTGAAGATTTGTTTACAGAAAATATTTGGATCACTATTGACTTTGTCACATAGTATTTGGACTTGTGATTGTCTGTGTGTGGGGTTAGGGAACATGTGATTTTATTATATTTTCATTGAATAGCACAGTTTTAAATTTGTGTTCTTGTGTGTGTTCTTAGTTGGCTCCTACATTTTTAGAATTTGGCTTCAAGAGTTACTAGAATGAGTTAAAATAAACCTAACAAGCAGCACATTGTCACAATCCCAGCTGGATCCCAGCCATGGCCATGCTCCCAGGTCCCCTGATTACTGACCTGGGAATTCCATCGCACCCATCCGTCAACTCACCTGTCTCACATAATCCCCCACACCTGCCCGACTGTCTATTTAAGAGCTGTTCTTTGTTTGGTTTAGATGGCCTATGTTGTTCTCAGTTGTGAAAAAACTAGAACCCTTTGGTTTCGCCGTGCACTTGTGCCTCGACTCCCTTTATTAATCGTACACATAAACGAACACTGCAAATTTTGATGCTTTTCTGACAAATAAAATAAAAAGAAGAAATATAATAAAAAAACAGGACTACACTACATCCTTACTTCAAGCAAAATGACTCCAAGCTCTAATATCACATAAAATTAGCACGTTTTTAAAACATGTATATGTAAACTCCAGTACACCGATGCTGGGCATTGTAATTAACCTCGAATTCAGACTGAGAATGAAAAGCAATTCACACACTGCCCTGATGATCATGTTACTAAGCCAACCAGCACTTAATATGGTTAGTTTCACATAATGGCCATAACTGTACATCTCATATTTCCAGCCTTTCAGCACCTGGGACCCTTTCTAAATTGTGTGTATTGTGTGGTAAATTTTATGCAGAATCCTGCAAATTACCAAGGAACAAATAAGTTTGCACTTTTCCCACAGTTTAGCCTAGTTTATGTACTCTTTTATTGAGAATTCATCATTTCACCAATCCTTCACTTGAATAAAACAGGCTGCAAGAATAAGTTCAGTTTTTGGAAATTCTGAAAATAACTCATGGAAGAAAACAATCACGGAAATTCAACAGAATGCTTTTGTTTTCTAGACAATGGCAGGTTGTCTCAGTTCTCTATCACAAATTGTCACGAAGGGTAAAGTAGTTGCTTACTGTTTCCAGGGACGGGACATGGGATGACCACTTCTAAGTAGACTGAACACTAGCTTGTTAACTTTGAAGGCAGATATTTGTTTGAAGCATAATGCTTTTTTTTCCATTATTGGTGACAAACATGGATTTATACATAACTTTTTATATAAGATTTTTTTTCCAAATACATATCATAAGAAAACATACATACACACCATGCAGTCATCTTTAACGAGCAGATTAAAGAACCACTTGAGACAGTTTTTAGCCTCTTTTAAGACAAAAGCTGGTGATTAATCTACATCTTTGCTGAAACTGAGACAGTTGATTGAGGCTCCTATTTATAGTGGCGGATGAAATGGATCAGTGCTGGTCTGGTGTTTAGGGACTAAGCCTCATAAATGGAAGATCGTGGGTTTGAATCCCAGACCAGTAGGTAGCCTTGAAGTATCCCTGAGTAATGTACCGTGCCCAACACTGCGACCCAGTCGCTGCATGGCATGTGAGTTCAATCTGGGCTCCTTCAGGTTTACATTAGTGCTCGCTCATCCAGTGCTCCAGTGAAAAATGTTTGTGCCGTAAGGTCGAGTGTTTCTGTGTGCTCACCATGACTTTACGCAGCTTGTAGCGCTTGGAGCGGATGTCGTCCATGAGCATTTCATAGGGCGTGAGTTGGTATTCGATGGGCAGGGGGTTGTACTGGCGCTCCTGAACCTTCTTCAGCTTCACACCGTTCCTCAGATCCCTCATGACTTGCACCCAGAACCGTGCCTGAACAGCAAGAGACAGTACAATTATATACAGTACTGTGCGAAAGTTTTAGGCAGGTGTGAAAAAATGCTGTAAACAAAGAATGCTTTCAGAAATATAAATAATGATTGTTTATTTTGATCAATGTACAAAATGCAAAGTGAGCAAATAAAAGTCAATATTCAAATCAAATCAATATTTGGTGTTACTACCTTCTGCCTTCAAACCAGCATCAGTTCTTCTAGGTACACTTGCACAAAGTCAGGTATTCTGTAGGATTATAGTCGGTGTCTGATCAACCAGTTTTACCAAACAGGTGCTGATGATCATCAATGTCACACGGAGGTTGAAACACAGTCATGTTTGGAACAACCTACCAGCCAAGTTCCTTCAAAAACTGTGTGCAAGTGTACCTAGAAGAACTGATGCTGTTTTGAAGGCAAAGGGTGGTCACACCAAATATTGATTTGATTTAGATTTCTCTTTTGTTAATTCACTGCATTTTGTTGATTGATGAAAATAAATGAACACTTCCATTTCTGAAAGGAATGATTCTTTTCAGATTCTTTGTTTACAGCATTTTTTCACACCTGCCTAAAACTTTTGCACAGTACTGCATATATATATATATATATATATATATATATATATATATATATATATATATNATATATATATATATATATATATATATATATATATATATATATATATATATATATTTTTTTTTTATTACATTATTAGCCTCTCTTCTCTTTAAACTACTAAAAATATTGCTACTGCATATATAATGTATGTAAATTAGCTCTTTTCTGACTAGCTACACTGTGTTTGCCTCATTCAAGGTCCAGTCTGGGCTTAAATACAGGGGATGTGGAAAGAAATTTTTTGTGGATTCTTTGCTTGCACTTTCTTGCTGAAAGATATGGACGTTTAACCTCCTACTCCAACTACAGACTCTCTGCAGGAGCAACACTCCATATTACTTTAACGGTAATGGGAGGAGCTAAACCGAGCTGATGACAATATATGGATCACACATTTTTTCCAAAAGGGACTGATTATGCAGTTACTCACCCAATCTGCATTCTGCAACTCATTCAGGTCTCTGGCTGGATCATCAGTCACATCACCTTCCATCTTCCGCAGGTTCTGATCAATCACAAGTGAAAGAACATAATCTGATCAATCAATTTACAGACAACAGCAATGGTCCAAAAAGACACATAAGTAAATCATATGCTAATTTACTGTGCAAGTCTAATTTCTTTATACTGTGCTAGTGAATCCTTTTTGGTGCAAAACTACTATATTCTGCCTGTCAAACTCTCTTATCCTTGTAATACAGAGTAGGTGAAATGAAAGAAATGGAGATAAATATTTTAGTTCTTCAGGCTTCAAAATGCCTAAAGATACAAAGTTCTAGATAATGGGGATCCAACCACTCAGCATTCAGCATCAGCATAAGCTAATCAGCTGATCATCTGGACCTGTTTCTTCACTGCTTCATGCCTTAAGTTAGACGCTTTGTTCGGCTTGAAAGTTGAGACGTAGATCCATCCATTATCTGCCACTTGTCCCAAACTGGGTTGCGGGGGAGTGCTGGTGTCCAACCCAGCGCACACAGAGCGAGGACGGGGGACGCACCCTGCACAGGTCGCCAGCACATCGCAGGGAGGAGCGGGACGGGGACGGCACCTTGCTCAAGGGTACCTCAGGGCAACCTATTGAGAAGGGGTTAGAACCCCCCATCCGCCGATCATGTAGCCAACGCCCTAACCACTAGGCCACCGCTGCCCCCTGAGATGTAGATCACTGTGTGGATTAACCAACACAAAACTATCAAACTGCTCAGGTACAGAGACTGTACTGAAAATGAGAGACAAAAACTTTGAGAACTGGAGAACTGCTCCACAAAAACAAATCAAATAAAAAGAAAATATGAAGAGACTCAAGACTTTTGCACAGTGCAGTAAATAAAAAGTTAATAATTTTATCTCTTCTCCAGGGACTTTTAATTGTAAAGATTTTGTTCACAAAAGGTTTTGTTATTTATTAAGTTTTTATTGTTCACAAAGTCTTTAATATTCATTAAAAAATGTCTACTTCTGCTGTTCCCTGAGAAAAATCTGAGATATCATGACAAATCAATGTAATCCAACAAAATTAGATGTGTGTTTTAGTGCACTTTGCAGTCCTAATACAATCAGTAGCAGCATGGTTGCATGGGTGGTGGTCCAGTGGTAGGATACTTGCCTATGGACCTATGGCTTAAGAGGTCCCAGGTTCGAATCCCACCTCTGGCACTACCACCACTGGGTCCTTGAGCAAGACCCTTAACCTGGAGTTGCCCTGTAATTAGGACATGGAAGTCGCTCTGGATAAGAGTGTCTGCTAAATGCCGTAAATGTAAACTTGTGCATATTGTGCACTCCTTTCAGAAAGACTGGAAGGATTAAAAGCTTCATAGAGACTTGCTTATGTTTCCCTGGACTTTAACAGAGCCAGTGCACTGAGGCTCTCAGTGGCACAGTGTTTTGTGATTTGAAGCCTCCGGCAGCTTCCCTAATGTACAATTAGAGCCAGCGAACAGGCTCAGCTGTATAGAAGGCTTTTGTTAAAGCAGAAGGTGAAAGTGATGTAGAAACAGAAAACCCCCACAGGGATGCACAGAAATGCCTTAAAGAGACAGACACGCATCTGGATGAGAGGACCAACAGATCTCTGCCAAGCGTGGTGTGGTGCGATTCTCCGGGCCTGACATGACTCTACCCTCCTCAACTGCATTTCCAACTTAGCTAAACACCCCTAAAATCTTAATGTAGCTCCAATTGGGTGGGGCTACGCTTTTAATCTTATTGAACCCTCTGACTTCTGCATTATTTTGAGTCAACATGGCAAACTTAAGACCACAGGTCTCTGATATGTATCCTGAAAATGATTTTTTTTTTTTATATCAATATGACAATAATTGGCTCCCTTGTGCATTTCAGGATGCACAGGATGAATTCCATGAACAAAATTCACTCTCTTTTCCAAACAGCTTCATAAATATCCGCAAGACTCACACTGTATAGTCTGCAATGCGACACTGCTGAACTGCTTTCTAAGATTCTTGTGCTTCACATGTTCTGATATGCCACCAGCTGTTCTCCTGAGTTGCTGCCTTGCAGGCTGACTGTACTGAAGCATAGCTACGTGCGGCTTTAGGTCAAAGGCACAAGCTGTAGAAGGTCAGAGAGTTTATCCATCCATGAAGGTGCAGCTTGACTTTGAATAAATACTTTGATCATGACTGAAAGTGAGCACTTCTTACTATCATCCTATTTGCAAAAGGCTGAAAGGCCCCAGCTTTGTATAGTAAACACATAAAATATATGTGAAGTTGAGAGAATGGCAAAGTTTTGTAAAGCAGGATGAGCACCAACGCTGCTGCAAGAATATGATGGGTGTGTGTTGTACCTCTTTGGCACTCCTGATCTTCTCCAGAAAGGTTCGCAGCTCCATGGTCTCTGCGTACAGAGCGCGGCACACGGCCTGGTAGTGGGCAGGAGCGTCCGCTGGGCTGGGAAGGTGAGATGTGCACATCTGTAGGAATAACGAAAAACAAGCTCCTGTCAGTTCTGTTCATACTTAGGTAATTCTTAACCTCTGAAACTTGCTGGGTCTGTATGTGGCTCAACACTCAACACTCCTCAAATTTAAATTCATTGTTGCAACACAGTAACCAAGAGTAGAAATTAAAAACAAATAATAATTACTATATAATCCATGATTTCTAATTAATAACTTAATGCACTTTGCATTAAGTTAATTTTAAGTTTAATTAACTTAAAAAATACTAAATCGCTGAAAAGTGGACACTGAATAATTCATGGTGGATATTGATGTGAAAACTGAGAAATTCATAAAAGAAACTGAGTCATTTTAGTAGACGCTGAATAATGACTATAGTTAATAATATTACTGTGCTTATACTGCTGTATGTTCACGATAAGCTGAAGTGGTTTTTACACTAAGATGCTGTTTCAGTTTTACAAATAGCTGACAGATCTGAGGTCAGATTCCTTTCTGATTTATGCTCGCACAGATCATCAGAAACATAAAATCTTATTCATATCAGATTTCACATATCAATAAAAACAAGAACTGACTCATATTTGCATTAAAAGGAGGCATGTACACACTTTACACCGGCCTGTTTGTTGGCATGTCCTTATTTCTGCTAAATGGACAGATGGTGAAATGAGTCACTGCTTGATTTTGGCTGCTGAATGGCAGCCTGTGCATTTTTCACTCTATCAGCAAAACAACACTGCACCACATTAAAGCCTTTAATACACACTCACACACTCCAGGAGGAGCTTGTTTTCTGACCCTCACAAGTCACAATTATCACCAGTGATAACAAAATCTGATTTTACACCATCACTCCTGCCTATGTGGCAATGCGGATTCTAAATTACTTGGAGAATGCAACCTGTCTTGTTTAGGATGTGACTTGTCTGAACTGACTCGAGACTCAGCTTGAAATTTGTTTCTACTGACCCAAAATAAGGCTTGAGACTTGCCCACTTTGATTTGAGACATGTTTGTTATTGACTCGAAACCAGACTTGAGACTTGCCTATACTGACTTGGGAATCAGCTTGAGACTTGCTTGTGCTGACTCAGAACTCGACCTGAGCCTTCTCTGTACTGAACTGACTCAATCATTGCCTTGAAGCTCAGTTTGAGACTCGTCTGCTTTGACCTGGGACTCAACTCAAGACTTTTCTGTGCTTAATCAGGGCTCAATGCAAGACTTGCCTGCACTGGCTCTTGGGTCAACTCGAGACTAGACTGCATTTTCTCAGGCTCTCGAGGAAAGTGATAAGGAAAGGGCCATGCTAACTGGTCACAACATATCCATTTAATCAACTACAACCAAAAAATGTAAGCAAACATCAACTGAACAATTTAATGTTGCAAAATGGAGCGACTAGACTCCACAAGCGATTTTTGGTAGAAACAATATACTCCCATCAATATATTTGTGAATGACTGAGATACTCCGGAGCTGGACTGGACAGTAAGATGATGAGGTGTTGAGTGTGTGAGAGTTGTGTACGGTGTACTGAGACAGCTCCCCAAACCAGGCTTTGTGAACGTAAGCAGTATTCCACCCGGTCTCCTTCCAGCTCCCTGAGCCGGGGTGACAACAGCAGTGTCATGCTTTTCAAGGGCTAAAGAGGGCAGATATAATGCAACAGACTAAAAGTTGAACGCTACAGCTAAAAGAACCGACAGACCAGCCAGAGGGGAGGTTGACGATATGTATGTGTATGTCACTCTCACAGCCGTTACTGAACAAAAACATCTGTATGTTATATTCATCTACAAGACACTTTTTATACTGTGAAATAAGTGTGATTGATTATATATATATATATATATATATATATATATATATATATATATATATATATATATATATTATATATATAAGATATTTGTGATTGGTTAATAAAATAAATTAAAATGACTGTGATTTGTTAAAACAAAGTAAAATGACGCTGATTTGATAAAAAAAAGGCACAATAAAATCAATGTGATTAGTAAAAATGAATTAAATTGAGTTTAATTTGATTAAGTGGACGGAAAAAAAGTCAAATAAGTGTGTTTGGTACAAACATGCTGCTTTTACATTCATATCCAAATATGAGACTCAGTACCTTGAGGACTTCCCGGTAATGACGGATCCCACTTCTGCAGCCCCGCCCCTCCTCCTCCTCCTCTTCCTCGGTGGCCTCGTATCCTTCATCAGGGCAGGGGTCAGTGTCTGGGCCACCCATGTTGGTCATCAGGTCTATGAGCTGCTCCAGCGGTGGACTCAGTTCACGTTCCTCGTTCTCCTTAAGACCAAAGTCTAGAGCCTTATAGATCATAATGCCCAGAGACTCTATCATCTGTTTATGCACAAAACACACCCACATACACACACACCACAAACAGTAATATTAATAATTTTAATAATATTAATAAGAATTGTCCAAAATAATAAAGAAAAGGGTTTAATAAACCAACTATTTCTATAGTTTAGCTTATATGCCACTATTACAGCCTCAGTTCAGGTATAGATATCTAAGCTGCCCTCCGAACACAGCGAAGGAAAACACCAAGCACTCGTCAAGTTTGGGGGTTTTTTGTGCAGTGCAGGAGCTCTACTGAACACAGTGTAAAAATGTGCTCATTTTTAAACCCAAAGCCCATTTTCCTGGACTATCTGAGCTCCATTCACTGAAGGCCTGCGAAGATTAGAGTCTGACAGCGGCAAAAACAATTTCACCCACACGCTGTCCTCATCTGCCCAGTTGTTTTCTTGTCAAATCCTGTCAAAGTCTTTCATTTGTTTCCCCGTACTGTCATGTTTGCTGCTTATCTTGCTCTGTTGAGAGAGAAAGAAGTATTGTAAATCCAGAGCTCTGATGTCTTCTTTCAGTCTGACAGTGCTTCTAGCTGGTGTTGATCGGAACAGCTGAGCTGAAACCCTATTTTTAGCTTTGTGTCCTCTTTGTCTAAACTCACATCACCGCAGAACTGGTTTAATATGTCTTAGCTGAGTAAAATGTATTTTTCTCCAATTCAATTCAGATTGTTTTTATGAATGGTTATGAGCACACTGTGATAGAAAGGGAAGACATGTGGGGGCCCACTATAGACTCTTCCTCCATAGCTACAGAATTTAAACATTAGTTTCATAATATATACAGTACTGTGCAAAAGTTTTAGGCAGGTGTGAAAAAATGCTGTAAACAAAGAATGCTTTCAGAAATGAAAGTGTTAATCATTTATTTTCATCAATCAACAAAATGCAGTGAATGAACAAAAGAGAAATCTAAATCAAATCAATATTTGGTGTGACCACCCTTTGCCTTCAAAACAGCATCAGTTCTTCTAGGTACACTTGCACACAGTTTTTGAAGGAACTCGGCTGGTAGGTTGTTCCAAACATGACTGTGTTTCAACCTCCGTGTGACGTTGATGATCATCAGTACCTGTTTGGTAAAATTGGTTGATCAGACACCGACTATAATCCTACAGAATCCCTGACTGTGTGCAAGTGTACCTAGAAGAACTGATGCTGGTTTGAAGGCAAAAGGTAGTAACACCAAACATTGATTTGATTCAGATTTGTCTTTTGTTCGCTCACTTTGCATTTTGTAAACTGATAAAAATAAATAATCATTATTTCTATTTCTGAAAGCATTCTTTGTTTACAACATTTTTTCACACCTGCCTAAAACTTTTGCATAGTACTGTACCAAATAATTCTTAGTGGATTCTGGATCATTTATTGTAGAAAATGAATTACAGTAATCGTAGTGGATACTACATGGTTAATGCTAGTGCTGAGGGAAGTACCTTACTCAAGGGTACCTCAGGGCAACTTTCTGGTCTGGGAATCAAACACATGGCCTTCTGATCCTGTGGCCTAGTCCCTAAAACTCTAGGCCAGCACTGGTATATTCACGGTCTACCCTAAATAATCCATAGTAGACACTTTAGATTTTAATAATGGATACTGAAAAATTATTATTATTATAAATTATAATCATTATTATATTTTCAGAATAATTCAGAGTATATGCACTGAATAATTCGTAGTGGATACTTAATCATATATAAAATATACTGAATAAGTCACAGTAGATAATGATTCATTTATGGTGGACACAGAATCTATGTGAGATTAATAACTGAAGAATAGATTATGTGGACAGTTTTTTGTTCATGTTGTATGACATGTCCTCCCATGTGAAGGACAGTTCTATGCTGCAGGGTCTGCTGTCAGTTGATCGCCTTTCAGATATGCCAACTTCGTCACCATGGCAACCACAACAGAGACAGACATGGGTGAGGCAAAAGCCTCAATTAGGGGAAATCTGATTCGGGCTGGGGGAAGGGGGGTGGCATCATCACTGCTTCCTAACATGGCCCAACCCCATCAGGCTGGCAGAGTCAGCTTTGGTAATAGAGGCCACTTTGTCTCCACAGGTCACCGTTCTGCTTTGAAGACATACAGACCCCTGCAGACTTGAAGGACAGAGAGCGACAACACATATGCACCAGACAAAAGCACCTTTGTTGCATCCAGCAATCCACCACAGTCCCAAAATAAAACGACCCCCTAATAGCAGACGCAGCTCCTCTGCTGCATAAAGCTGATTTGCTTGTTGCTGGAAACACTGGCGTGTATATAATCATATAAGATTCCAAAACTACTTTCATAAGAGGATGAAGAGCTGCTTAAAGGGTTGACTTTACCCTCAGTAAAAGTCTGATATGGTGGTCAAGAAGCTGCACCTGTGGCTGTTAATGCTCAGCTATAGATGGGAAAGTTTATTGGACAACATGGAGTACATACTTAGGGTTTTTGTTGAGGTAGAAGCAGTAGGATTAAGTCCTGACGTCTGCAAAATTCAATCTATATAACACTTTTCCAGAAGGTAAACTCATAAAGTACTATGTATACATACTTAAGCATTTTTTCCTTTTATTCCCTGCATGAGAGAGAAGACAGGGTGGGTGTCTAAGTAAAGTCAGTACTGCTACTTTTACCAACTTTATGTAAACAATTATCAGTACTTTTGCTTAAGAACATGCAGACCTTCGCCACCTCTAAGGACATATAGCTATTCAGAAAGCCCAGGCTACAGCAAATAACAGCGGTGACAGTGATGGGAAACCTTCATGTGATGAAACCAAGGCTCAAGGGAGAAACCCGACTTACTTACGTCCTACATCATATAGCAAAAAAAACCACAAGAAGCAGTTAATCCTATGATCTATTAAGTGATTTAGACACATGTGGTCATTGATAATGAATGAAGGGATGAAGAGAAGAGAGATAAGAGATGAGAAATAAAAGGGAGGGATGAAGAAAGAGCAGCCATGGCCTAATGGTTAAAAAGGGCTTGCAACAGAAGGGTTGGAGGTTTGACCCCAGGACTAGCAGGAAAAATTTGGATGGAAGAGGTTGGGTGAACAAAGCTTTCCCAATCCTGCATCCATGGCTGAGGTACCCTTGGGTGAGGCACTTATTAAACAAGCATTGGACATGCACTCAGTAATGTAGTGGGTAAAGTACATAAGTGTGTGCTTTGGGACTTAGCCCTTCTGTTCAATCCATGAACATGAACCAGAATAATGCATTGAAGATTTGATCTAAAAACACAATCATTAATAACGGAGCTCCTCTATGATGAAATGTTCACTGTAAAGACTGTGAACTACTTGTGTCAATTCTTGCATTCCCTCCCCAGAGACAAAGACATCTCTGAACATCTTTCTCTGCTGGAATTCTGTAGGATGCGGCAGCAGTGGCCTAGTGGTTAGGGTCTAGGCCCAAGAATCAGAAGGTCAGTAGGTTGCCCTGAGATACCCTTTAGCAAGGTGCCATCTTCATCACTGCTCCTCAGGTGCTTTAAATAGATGCCCTGTGCTGCACGTGTATGTATGGGTAAGATGCAGAGGAAGTGTTTTATTGTGGTTCACTGTGTGCTGTGCTAAGTTTCACCATGACAAGTAGTCACCTTCACTTCAGAATTTTAGCATCTTCAGCTCTTGTGTCCATTAACACACTAGGAAGATCTGTTCTGAGGGTGTAAAGCTAAGAATTGTAGCCCATTGCTCTTGATCTGTGTGTGCTTGCTATATGTGTGTATGAATGGTTAAATGCAGAGTGATTCAGTGTTTACTGTTCACACTGTGTGTGTGCAAACCTAGGATTTTCATTCATTTATTTTCAACTATCCAGGCGCGATAGGAAAAAAAGTCAATGAGAGGGATCAATTTATTGACCCCTGCATGTGCTTTCGTGTTGGGTGGGTGGGGGTGGTGGGTGAGGAAGGTTAGGTTTGGTTAGTGGTTGATATCTTTTGCTGGTATCAGCAGGACGAGGTGTGAGGGGGATAAAATGCTGTATAGTCAAGCAGAGGGACGGCTTTCATGTACGATGCCTGTGTGGACACCTCGCCAAGGCCTCTCCCTTGCCATCACTCATTATAAATGTCCTCTTATTCTGCATGGACATGGTGGGTAGAGTCTTCCTCCTTTCCCCTTTTTTGGAAAAGAGATCAATAAGATTACAGAGGTCTAACCAATTTGCACTGAGAAGAGATTATTGCTGAACTTCAGGCATTACTGCCCCAACAGAGCTTCTCCACTTTTTCCCAGTTTTACTCCGATCACCATATGTAAATAATGTGATGGGGCATTAATTAAGAATCAGAAAATGATTTAACTAGTAACAGTGGGGGAGTTGTTTCTGTTCATGAAGCACGTCTGGGCGATGAAGAAAAAATGGGTCATTTTCTCCATAGGGAAACAAACCAGACCCTCGCTGTGAGTCAGAAAAAGAAGGATTTTCACTCAAATGGGCTGCACTGGTGGAGCTGTCAAAGCCAGGCAGAGCACAAAACACGAGCTTTCTCCTGCAATCCAGTGCGTCTGCTTTCTTCAGGATACAGAAGGTGAGGGCTGAGAGAAAACTCTTGTTACTGTTGCTGAACATATCAGAAGCTGTTGTGTGCTTTAATGGCCAGAGAGGTGCAAACCTATTATTAATTACAATCTAATTAAAGGAAAGATCTGACAGTATTTTTGCTGGATCTAGAGCATATGATAAATACACACACTAATTCAATCTGTTTTCCTGCATTTAACATGCTGCCACATTTTTTATTCAGAATCATCTCTAGACGAATAGTCTCTAGGTGATTCTTGAGACCTTTTAGTGAGAACTGCCGCTTGATAATGTCCCCTGGTTTTGTCAGACACTAGAGGGCACTCTTGAGTGAGCTTAAAATGAATGGCTTCATATGGCGATTTTTGGCGCATCATTTGTAAAAGATTAATTGTTTTAACTCAAACTCACACACTCGTTTACTCAACACAAAAAAGCAAAGAATATTTCAGCAACGGATCAGAATTCCCTAACCAATCAGCACTCATTAGCCAGAATGACAACCATCAGCACTAGACAACCAATCTGCATTCAGTAGCCAGAATGCCAATCAATCAACCCTTCGTGACCAGAATGCCAACCAATCAGCTCTCAGAATGCAAGCACTGCCACTTTAATTTTTTCTATCATGTTCTTGAGTTTAGTAATAGCAAAGTCTTCTTTATTTTTCGGTTGCTCTCGTTATGGGTCACCACAGCGAGTTATCCGTCTCCATTTCTTCTTGTCCTCTGCATCTTCCTTCTTCAAACCAGTCCCCTGCATGTCCACTCAATACAACATCCATAAAGCTCCTCTTTGTCTTCCTCTACCCTCTTGCCTGGCAGCTCCAGCCTCAACATCCTGCCCCTTAACATCCTACGCCTCGTCCCTCCTCTGTACATGCCCAAGCCAACGCAATCTCTGACTCTGTCTCTAAATCATTCAACCTGAGATCACTAAAATACTCATTCCTAATCCTGTTCATCCTCATCACTCCCAATGCAAATCTCAGCATCTTTAACTCAGACACCTCCGGCTGTACCACTTGTCTTTTCATTAGTACCACCATCTCCAACCCGTATAGCATAGCTGGTCTTACTACCATCCTGTAAACCTTCCCTTTCATTACATAGTATGCTAAAATGTATTTTCACCCACAAGTATAAGCAAAATGGTCACTTATCACTGTCAGTTGCAGCATAACATAAATCACTAAACTGATGGCCTAAATCATCACACATTGTCCTCATACCATGTGGAGGTTTTCAGAAACATCTAACAGCAAACAGGACAAAATTTTGTCTTAGCTTTTCTGCAACAAGATGCATTTTGGCCACAAACCTTTTTATTAAGTATGAAATATTTACATATAAATACTGTAGCTTTATCTGAGTTTGAGCTGGACTTAAGGCACAACATGTCATGAGTTTATTCATTATTGTCTATGGATTCTGAATTTTTCAGAGGGTAACACCAAGTGGAAAGGGGAAAGGGGCTGTTTCTAACGAGTCTAACAGCCCGCATGAGGGCTGCTCGATTCATCAAATTTTAATCCATTCACGATTGTGACATTCAGTCCATCCATCCCATCGCGGGGGAGTGCTGGTGTCCAACCCAGCGCACACAGGGCGAGGACGGGGGACGAACCCTGGACAGGTCGCCAGCCCATCGCAGGGAGGAGCGGGACGGGGACGGCATCTTGCTCAAGGGTACCTCAGGGCAATCCATTGGGAAGGGGTTTGAACCCCTGAACCTCCGATCATGTGGCCGACGCCCTAACCACTAGGCCACCACTGCCCCTGTTGTGACATTAAGTGATTATCAAATTAAAATAATCAACAAAAATGCTGAAGCTGAGAAAGAACTTGGTGGCAATCCCAGACTCTACAATCAGGCAAAGAGATTTATGTGTATCCCACCCACGTCAGAGAGGGTAATCAGTATTATCACCTGCATCTCTGAATCCAGATAGTTTTTGTTAATTATTTTAGTTTGTTAAGTTTTTATTTTTTTTGGTAGAAATTTAAATTTGCTATTAAATACAGTAAAAATGCAATAAATGCAATCAAGATAAATCATTGTGATCTCAATATTGAGCAAAATAACGTCTGCCTCTGGCTCGTTCAGAGACTGGCAGCACAAGTCACGACCAGAGTGAAGCCGCTTAACAGGGATTTGTCTGTTGAGTCTCAGATTCATTCAGAATCTGAGATTCATTCTAGGCTTAGAACACACACCGACCAAGCGGGTGTCAAGACGTGAGTATGTGTGTGTGCAAGTCACTTTCCATCTGCTGAACCATTATGGTGCTGCAGCCCCCCCCCACGCCAAAAGCCCATAAAATGTGGCAGCATTATAGACGCAGCACATTCACTCAGGACACATCCCAAGATGGGGTTTTAAAGTGAGCATGAAATCATTCTCTGGTTAACTCTCCGTCCCAGTGAGGGTTTCTCTATTATAGATGGGGGGTGGGGGAGAACTGAGATGAAGCAACAGGATAATATTATTGATTGACATTCATGTTTCATGCCTGCTGGTGCATGGTGACATCATCAAAAAGAGATGTTTTAAAGAACTAAACCAGTCTGAAAAAGCAGTAAGACCATAATGGACACCAGAAAAGCTAGTGCGACCCCTCCGATCCCTCCGAAGTCATGAAGCATAAGATGTATAATAATGCATTGTTATATTGTATATATATATATAATAATGCATTGTTATATTGTATATATATATATTGTATATATAAACTCATATATATTCCTCATGGTGGGAGGAAACCTGAGCACCTGGAGGAAACCCATGCAGTCGCATGGAAAACATGCAAACTCCACACAGAAAAGACTCGGACCATCCCACCTGGGAATCAAAGCCAGGACCTTTCCCACTCTGAGGCAAAAGCCCTACCCACTGCCATATATATACATGAGTCTGCTATAAAAAGTGTAATTATGAAGGATCAAGTAGAGTGAAGACATGTGAGTCATATGTGTTCAACACTTGTTTAATTTCGCATTTCAATTATTTTCTTATTGCCTGGTCTAATCATGGTTGAAAATGGCCCCACATTTAGTGCTCCTCTTAGACTGTGATCATCAGAAACCTCACTGGGAGTTAAAGGGCAAGGGGGCTTAGAATGCACACCATCAGGAGTTCTGAGTAGTGGTCTCTAATTGGGCTCTAAATGTCACCAGCTGGTGTAATGGGAGAGAAATGAAGTCACAGGGTGGCATTTCCGCTCAGTCTGACTGGCTGTGACCTCAGAGAGAGCGCCGCAGAAGGGCCGCAGGAGATCACTGATAGCTGTGATAGAAAAACGTTTCGGGTTAAAATCAAAGTGTGAGATTATAAAAAAAAACCCGGATCTTGTTTTTGAAAGAACAAAAAAGAAAGCAAAGTATAAAAAAAAAAGACAAAAAGTGAGGCGTGATTAAAGGATGTGCACTTTAATCTAAACTAAATATAGGCCTGTTTGCTTTGCAGTCCACTTGTTTGATGAATTATGAGCGTTAGGATGTAATAAAGGGTGGTTTTAGTGGTTTTTGTTTAAATGCAATTCCTCTGTGATGGATTCTCTGCACTTTAACACTGTGTTTACAGGCAGTAGGGCATAGAGCTGATGGCAGGTGACTAACGGCAGCGCTCTAACACTCTTTAAAGTGTCTGCAGTGATGTTAATTACATTCCCAGGACTAAAATAAATCCAACTACACCTAACACCCTCAAAAAGGAAGAGGTTTACTTTGCTGCCTCGCTCAAAATGTTTTTTTCAAAGGGAAATTTGATTTAAAAAATATTGTGTACAGTTCATGTTTGCAGTCCTAATGTTGCTTCTTAATTCTTTACAGTCATTCTTTTATTAAGATCTGATGACGAGACAAACAAGCCAAAAGTCACCCAAATGTTTGCTGTAAACACTTCCCCAGAAAATCCCCAAAACCTCCTCCAGCTTATCAATAAGGTGAAGAAGAGGTGTGGGTGCGGTTTAGGACAGCAGGTCTACTGCCAGTTATAAAGTCGAACTAAACTCCACGGCTGCTGTTCATACTGATCTGGGATCAGATTTAAACCGATTCTGGAACAACACTCCTGAAAACACACATTGTGAGCTAAAATCTCCTTTTCATAGCTCACAGTAAATTCAAATATGTCCTAAACCATGCATACAAGTCTGCTGTACCTTAATAAAGCGCTGGATGAGGTTTTAATGCTCTCTTAGACCAAGAAAAGATGTATTTGCTGAAACAATTTTGTCAGCAATTGACATCTAGTGTAAGCAATGTTAGATATAACGACTTTTTTTGGGAAGCTTGATCACTTTAAAACAGTCGGACATGATGTCAGCCAAACTCTAAATCAACTGAAACTGTCCAAAATTAGTATTTGTGTCTTTTTTCCCATTACAATTCAACCCACAAACCCCAAGAGAGATTACAGACTGCTGAAGACACAGAAACAGCACTCACCCACACTGCTGAAGATGCTCCCTGGCCTTTACCTGCAGGGACAAGAAGAGAGAGACTGTCAGAGGTAGACGACAAAATACATAACTCAGCAGGAGCATGCTGTTTCAGAAATGACAAGACTGTTTACACTACAGTTCTTATTACAGACAGTCCTATGGGGTGCTTTATGATGAGGTGATGTTTGTACCATGCTCTCAGTGCTGGTGAATGGAACCAGGCCCCCCTGAAAGCTCCCTCACAGAAAGAAGGCCATCATTAATTTTTTTGGGTGATTCCAGTTTAGGTTTGTTCACAACCACATTGTCCATGTAGGTGTTCTTTTGCATTTTATATTGGGCCTCTTTTTAAGCCAAGCCACAATGTGACCAAAATTGCATTTATATTATAAACTCCAAGAACAAGCATTGGCAGTGGCTGGTATAAGGACAAGGCCTCATTGGAAGGTCCCATGTTCGGGTCCCAGACTAGTAGATTGCCCTGGTTTACCCTTGGGAACATACTGTCCCGAACCACTGGTGTGGCTGCTCCCTGCTGCATTGCGTGTATGTGTTAAATACAGAAGAGCATTTGGTTGTGGTTCACTGTGTGCAGTGCTGTGTATTCACAATGATAAACAGTCACTTTCACTATTTTTTTGGAACAGGAACAGTAATAAGAGACAGCGAAAGAAAATCCAGAAAACTAAACCCCCTACTTAAACAAAAGAAAGAAAACACAGGTTTCTGCAGTACCAGCACTAATAAAATGTGGATGGACTGACACTGCTGGTCCTGACCAAAGAAAACAGAAAACAGCTTTCTCTGGAATCTGCTTATCTCACTGGCCTTCTCAATGCCGTCATCAAGGCCCAGACAACCGTAACGAAGAGTGATGACGAAGCCGTTCGGACCACTGGCTGACAGACATGCCATTAATTGGTAATAACAGATTCCACACAAACAGGACTGTGCAAAGTCTTCTTCTTTCTTCTAATTTTGCTTTAGGTTTGGATTTTTAAAGTATTCATTTCTCCAATTCTTCCTGAAGCACAAAGTTTTTGTTTCTCATTTTCAGTACAGTCTCTGTACCTGAGCAGTTTGATTGTTTTGTGTTGGTTAATCCACACAGTGATCTACGTCTGAACTTTCAAGCAGAACAAAGCGTCTAAATTAAGACATGAAGCAGTGAAGAAACAGGAGCAGATGATTCCAGATGATCAGGTGATTAGTTTATTGCTGAAGCTTGGGGAGCAGTGATGGGGATGGTACCTTGCTCAAGGGTAGCTCAAGGCAACCTTCTGGTCTGAGATTCAAACCCAAAACCTTCCAATCCTGGGACCAACTCCCTAACCACTAGGCCACCGCTGCCCAGGTGCTGCTGTTGCACTATATATTCTATTTATTGCACTATACATTGTATAACATTGTTAATATAGACAGACAATCACCGAGATTCAGTTCAACAAGCCGCGGTTTGACCACAGTCTGACCACATTTCCCAGGTCACACAGCTGATCATGTCTAAACTGCCAAAGCACAGGAGCTGGAGATGTTATTCAGTAAGTATACATGCATGCAGCTTTTCAAAGAGTCCTCCATGAAGGAGCAGTTTAGCCTGAAGAATGAGGAAATAAGGAAGCACGACACACCCAAACTGAGCTGAGGGTCACTTCAGGAGAGGCCTAGATAATGTCAGTAAGAAAAAGTCCCATTAAACAGTGTACACATGCCTAACTTGTCTAGCTCGCTGTTTTACATCTGCAAACAGAGAACGCTTCTAGTCACACAATCAAGCTTCCTGAAGTGTAGGCACTTTAAATGATTAGTCTGGCCAAAAATCGACCCAGTTTAGCCCATCATGGTAGATGGTAGTCCATCAGCCAAGATCTGTTTGGTGGTCTTTATTACAGAAATGAAGCCTTGAGGTTCTTGAGGCACTAGAAACACTATATTTCAATAGTCCCCCAAATATTTTCTGTAAACACATCCCCAAAACTTCCCTCCACCCATCAACCCTCATCCAGCTCTTCACTGATGTGGAGCGGACTTGTAGGTGTTGTTGAAGATACAGTAAGCTCTACCGTCAGCTGTGGAAATAAACTAAACTTCAGCATGTAGCTGTTCTAGAAATCACCAGTGCTGAAACAGATTCTGCTCCATTTGGGATGTCTTTGTACTCATCATTTATCATTTCAAGACCCTTTTTACCATGTTTTAGCTCTTTTAACCCCTTAACATTAAACAGATTCTTTGTGTTACTCTGCCTTTAAGACTGATGTAAGTAAATGAGCTCTATTCTGATTGGCCGTACTGTTTTGTGCCTTGTCCAAAAAGCAGGAAAAAAAGGAAATAGAAATTCTTCACAACTTTAAAGTGAATGGGTGGGGCTAAACTTCTGTAGGCTGATTAGACATTGTGCTGTTTTTCTGACATCACAAACACAGGGACTACATTAACACCATTTACTTAATGCACTCTTTCATTACAACTATCATTTGGTTTTCCATCATAGAAAAATGAGTCAGAATGGAAATAAATGTTTAAGTGTAATAGGCAGCCAAGTGTCTAAAGATACAAGGTTCTAGATAAAGGGGTTCTACCAATTCAGCGTTCAGCATCAGCAGTAAACTAATCACCTGATCATCTGCACCAGCTCCATTGTGCTCCTTTATTTTGCCTTTGTCATTGTTTAATAATTTCAGGTTACAGGGTCATGCGCAGCGACTAGACTGAAAATGAGAGCCAGAAACCTTCAGGTAGCCTAGAGAATAGTTCCTCAACACAAATACACCAAAAATACAAGAAGGTATTGGAGCAAAACATGAAGAAACAACACTTTTGCACAGTGGAAGGCTGCTTGCCTATGGACCAAGAGGTAGCAGGTTCAAGTCCCACCTCCAGCACTTCCACCATTGGGTTCCTGAGCAAAAGGTGCCCCAGGGTGCCTCTCCCTGTAATTATGAAATAGAAGTTGCTCTGGATAAAAGCGTCTGCTAAATGCCGTAAATATAAACGTGCTATGTGTAGTAAGAAGACATTAGAAAAAGGAAGCAGAAAACGAAGACATGATGCAAGACTTTTGCACAGCAATAAATAAATAAGTAAAAATATATAAACATATATAAACATATATATATATATATCTCCTCATCCTGGCCTGCCTGAAGGCTGTATTCATGAGCAGTGCTCTGAGGGTGGCTGGGAGGCACTGCAGTGGAAAATATGCCGCATTTCTCCTCTTTCCTCCGAGTTGTTGATATTTACAGCCATGAACCCCTGCGTTATGTAAGGAGCCCCCATGTTTTTCTGCTCAGGTGATGGTGATGCTGTTTTTAAACACATGATGCAGGTGATGTTGCGGGGCGGGCTGCACGCTCATGGCACCTATCCCGATTAACAAAATTATTCCCAAAGAAGGAGAATAAGATTCATTTCCACTGTTTTTGCGGGCAGTGGGCGTCACGGGTACCAGCTGCATCGTTTAAGGTGGACAGCTGGCTCCACCTTAAGCCGCACCGCGGAGAGTGGGGTGTTTACCTGCGCTGTGCAGCCGGACCGTGCCGTCTTTGCGGATCCTCACGTCTCCTGGACCCCCGACGGCCCGCCGGGGCTCCGGTTCTGAACGCGGTCCGGCGGCTCGGTCCGCCAGAGTCCAGCAGCCCTGGAAGCACACGGCCCAGGCCTGCTCCTCGTTGATGGGCTGATTATAGAGCGTCAAAATCTCCAGCAGTGACAGCTCCTCGCCCTCCTCCTCCTCCTCCTCCTCCTCCTCCTCCTCGTCCTCCCGGACCGTGGACTCCATCAGCACGCGCTCGGACATCCTCTCATCCCTTCGTCCTGCCCGCGCGCGCGGGATGTCGTCGGACTCTACCAGAATCAGCTCTTCTGCCCCGCTGCTGCCCACCTGCTGCAAAACACGCCAATCACAGCGCAGAACAGAGGGGGCGTGGTCTGAAGACAGCCCGCCCTCAAGGTAAAGACAGTAGACGAATAATACATTCTTACATATACAGTAAAGATAACACTAACATTACATAAACAAATACAACAGTAATTATTTTATTACTAATGATAATAATATGGATTATTATTGTTGTTATTATTATTTTAATGATACTTTTACTATTATGAAAAATATGCACATACATTACGACACAAGATATAATCAAGACCATTAAACAACAACAACAACATCAATAATACATTATTACATACAATCGTACATGCATAATAAACATCATTATAACATAACATTAATAAAATTACATTCATACACAAACATAATGATCATAATGATAACAAGAACTGCAACATTGCAAAAACTAGTGAAAAAAGATTAGTATTGTTTCTGTTGTTATTATTGATATTTTTGGTTGTAGTGGTTGCTTGGATGGTGCTCTGGCATCTTAAGTGGTTGCAAGGGTGTTGATTGTAGTTACCAAGGAACAAGGTGGCTGATATGGTCTATTAAGTGGCGTTGATGTTGCTATGTGGTTGCTATGACATTCCAGATTGTTGTTAGGGTGTTTCTAGGCAGATGGTTGCTATGGGATTTTAGGTGGTGCATGATCCTGCTGTGTGGTTGAAGGTGATTAGCATAGTGTTATGGCAACAGAGGCAATATAAATATATTTAACCCCTTAGTTTCATTACATCCTGAGGTGTTACGTTATTAAACAAACAAAAAGCCATTACACACTCTCACCCACGCACGCGCGCGCTACGTCTAAACGGCTTGGCGACGCGCATGCGCAGTGCGCGTCTCCTCCGACCGTTTGAAAGTATGGCGGCAGAGAGTTTATCAATAACAGAGCAGTGGATCCGAGAAAAACTCGGCCTTCAGCACGTTTGCTTGGGTAAACCATAACTCCTATGCATTGTTAAGTGAATTGAGGATGATTTAGAAACGCTTTTAACGAAGATATTCGGTCTAAATTCGTTGTTACGTCGTTAGCTGACAGGGCTGCTTTAACTTTACCTCAGCTGTGGCTTAAGTTGCGGACTTTTCTGACACAGAATTTCCTTCTTTTTTCAACCACAGCGGATGTGAGGTCTTTGTGGCTCTCTGGATCGTTTGAGACGGGAAAAATATGCCGTTTGGGGATCTCGCTGAAGAATTTTGTCCGCCTGAAGAGTCTGGATTTGTCCCACAACGCGCTGGAGTCCGTTCAGGTGAGATTCCCACGGATTGTAGGAGTCCAGTCCGGGTTTTCAACCGCGGTTTCCTCAACCCTGCAAACTGGGCGAGCAGGCGGCGAAGTGAAAGTGAAAGTGACTATTCCCGTCATCGTGAGAACACAGCACAGCACACAGTGAACCACAACGAAATTGCGCTTCTACATTTAGCCCATGCACACAAACACACACCGTGCAGCAGGGGGCAGCTTTGAAAGTCTGCGGGGAGCAGTGACGGGGACGGTACCTTGCTCAAGGGTCCTTCAGGACAACCTACTGGTAAGGGGTTTGAACCCACAATCTTCCTGTGGCCAGCTCCCTAACCACTAGGCCACTGTTGCCCCAGTTGGAACCTGGGAGGGATTTTTTTACTTTCTGGATCTCAAACTTCCAAAGTGAAGTGACTATATGTCAGTGTGAAACACAGCACAGCACACAGTAAACACCGTGTAACACTGTGGAGCAGGGGCAGCTATGTCCAGCGCCCGGGAAGCAGTGATGGGGACGGTACCTTGCTCAAGGAAACCTCAAGACAACCTGTTGGTCTGGGACTGGAACCCATGACCTACTGGTCCCGGGGCCTAGCCTCTAAACAGATAATAAATCATTTATATGAAGCACTTTGAGCTGCAAAGTGAGGTGTGAGCAATACACCAAAATATCTTATAATGTTAATATTTCACCATACATGATACATGAAACATCTAGTTTCGGGAAGGAAGATATAGTAGTATCACAGAAATTTGAATACAATATATTTCACACAGTAAATCCAGTTAAATAGGACTCATTTTATTCTGTTTGTTAAGAAACCTGCAGCAGTGTTCTTTAATTACTGTCTGTCATGATACACTGATACAATCGATGGTGATGAACATGTAATTTATTGTGATTTATTTATTGAGCCCTGAAAGCTCTTCCATTAGAATCAAAACCGCTGACATTCATGATTTAAAGGTGTGAAAAGACTCCAGAAGGGTAATTCTTCAAAGCAGGATTTCTCAGTTAAGCCTGATAACTTAAGTCTGAAGTCAAGCCTGTTCAAAAATGCTCCCTAGGTGTGTGTGTGTGTGTGTGTGTATAAGTGAGCGTGTTTGTCTGCGTAATAAGTAAGGCTTCGGTATCAGATAAAAAGAAAGTATAAGTGGTATTGTGCTCTCCTTTTTTTCTGCATCAACACAAAAATAGATGTTGAGGGATTCATTCCAGTCACTACAGTTGGTTCCTCTCATTTTAACCTGGGAACTTCTCTTCCTGTATCTGTTCTTTCAGAGATCCTCTGCAGAGTCATGCAAATGCAATTTCCTGATGTTTCAAACGGTCACAAATTGAGCCTGAGATTTGAAATATGATTAAATAAGGTTTTTTTTTCTCATTTGTCTGAACCTGCAGGGGATTGTGCACTTGGAGCTGCTTGAGAAACTGAACCTGTACTACAACAGGATATCGTCGCTTGAGGACGTCCTGGCTTTACGTAAACTTCAGAACCTGAAGGAGCTCGACCTGAGACTGAATCCTGTTGTACAAAAACATCCATTCTACCGCCTGTACCTGGTGCACACCATCTCTGCACTTCGCCAACTTGGTACTTCTCCTTCATAGACTGATCTAGATTTTGGATCTAATTTATATGAAAATGTGGTGGATTTTCTTGTTGTCTCTGTTGCCTCTGTCACAGACGACTGTCCTGTAAGGGATCGAGAAAGAAAAGCAGCTCTGATGCACTTCTCTGTAGACTCAACGCTGCAGCCCAGTCGGGAGTCAGAACTTTTCACAGAGGAGAAGCAGAAAAGGTGATGGTTTTAATGAGGGCAGCCAGTATTGATTACAGTAGTAATGAAAAACCTGGTTCTCGCTGTGTCAGCACTAATGCAGATACACAACATGAAAAAGATGACTGTGGAATGAAACATGGAGGTAAAAAATGACTTTTCACTGCTGCATAGCAAGACTATGGCTGTACAAAAATCAGTCTTAAAGGATTGTCATAACCCTTTAAGCAGGAAGTGTAATTACAGTATCTTTACGGATTGAAATAGATATTACCGGAGAAAATAACTGGATATTTGAGTTAAGGATTCCTCTTCAGATTAGATTTTTTTGGAATATATTTTTTTTCACAGGAGCAGTGATCCCAGAATTGCCTCGCTAAACAAGATGATGATGTCAAAGCTCATGTTTCGAGAGGGTAACGAAGAGACTGATTTAAACTACAGACTCAGCAGGGCGAGGAATGTGGAGGCACACGAAAGTTCTCCTCTCGCTGACAAAGAAATTAAACCACAATCCCTTCATTCAGCAGGTAGAAACTTCATTGGCCTGAGAGAAAACGTGTCTGTTTATTTGTTTAAACCTGTTTATATTTGTACCTGACTGTGTTAAGTGTTTTTAAAATACATCACTTAAGCTTATTTTTGATTTTAGACTTACACTGTACTGCGTTCATTTTCTAAGAACCATCCATTGAAAGGTTCTTCAGGGAAGAAAAGATTAATATTCTATAGTAAAGAACCTGACATTTAGTTTTACTGTCATTTCTAATTGGTGTCATAAAATGTTTTCTTTTGGTATGTCCCATTTGTCAGGCTAAAATAGAATGATGTAATCAATATCATGTAATCTTGATAGTCTTAGGAATATAATAGAGAATTTCTTTAAAATCTTCTCACAGGTCTACATTATGTGAATGCAATTTTCTTGAGTGCTTTGATGCCGATTTGTGTTTTTCAGGCAATCCGTCTGAATTACACTTATTTAATACCCGTGGTGCTGATGGGTCGTCATCTCAAGATCAGGTGTATTTTTTTTTTATTTATTTTTTTTATATTCCAATAATCAACCATTCACTTTTTATTGAATAAGTCATTTAAACACATCAAATGGACATGTTTTAATCCACTGAATCTTTATTTTAGGAATCTCAACCAAAACCTAAGCAATCTCTTGATAAAAATGGTGAGTCTAAGCTGTTTAAACTGTAAATGTCCACAAGGGGGCTCTCCTGTCAGTTCAAACTGATTTGTTTATTGTTGCACACCATCAGTTGTTGGAAACTGGAAAGCAGCGGTTTAGTTAAACATGATCATTTGAAGTTTTTTGTTACAAATATTTTAATATTCATTCATTTTTATTTGCTTTCACTTATTTTAATGACTAGCCACTCATGTGTCACGAAGACCATCTCTGAAGTCAGATGATGCACCCAGGGTCACGTTTGCCAATCCATCTGTAAAAAGGTGCAGACTGAGGTCCAAACCAGCAAAAAACTTTATAAAGGCCAAGTGCAACATCACCCCACATCCCAGCAACAAAGTGCCTGTTTTGCAAAGTATTCCAAGTTCTAAATAATCTGTTCAAGTCTGTTGTTTCAAAAGAGTGCATGTTTTCAGGATTGGTTACAAGGTAATAACGGTCTCTTATAGGTGGTAATGGGAAGGGCCTAGAAGTTAAAGATTACACCATGAGGGACCGAAATCCAGTGCTGCACCCGCCAAGATTTGCATACAGAAATACTGAAAGCAAAGGAGACCCAGAAAGACCTTCTCCTACATCTGATAGGGCAGATAAGCTAAGAGAGGTAAGTTAATTCACTAAAATGAAAGGTCATGACTAGATGGGTCTAACAAGTAATGAGGTTTGTCCAAAAAATCATAAACTGCCTAAATTGTATTATATTGGCTTCAAAACTACACTTGTTTATGTGGAATGGAGATGGTAAAATAGTCTTTCTGAACTAAATCAGTGCCTCAAAACACCTTGCACATATCCCTCCTTGACTGGATTTAGTTTACTCTGGTAAGACCAGAGTAAGTGTCAGGCAGTGTCTTCACAACCATTTCATGTGTGTGCGAGAGATCTAGATGTCTGGTTCCGTTCACCACCTATGGGAACTGTTCTGTTTCAGGAAATTTTTGTCACCAAACCCAATCTGAACAACACTGTTTGCAGCTTAACCCTTTAATGATGCAGACCTTTTGGGAAAAATCCCTTCAAATTCTTGATGAGTTCTCAGGTGAACTGTTCTGGTGTGTTTATTCTCAGCGAATTTATGGGAAACCGATGGAGCTGATCCTCAATTTGGCGGATGAGTACTGGTCCGGGAAGGAGAATCAAACCCCCAAATATTTCTTCAGTAAGTTATTTAGCAGACATAAAGTATTAGACCTTCCAGATAAAGTATTAGTCATTCATAAAAGCATATGTAAACTGCTCTATGCATTCCACATGCTTACAGTTGAATGGGCACTGAAAGAAACCACATATGTGATGGCTTAGTTTAGTTTCAGTAGTACTTAGTTTCAGTACTGGATTTGTTTAGGTACATATTGGGATTCTGTTTGGGGTGTAAAGCTCAGTTACATAGTTTTCTTTAACTCCACGTTAATAGCAAATGGAAGTGACTCAGATTTTAGAATGGGGGCAGAACAGAGATGGTTTTCGTCTTTTGTCACAGCGAGACGGTTCTGGGTTTGATTCTCATCCAGAGCAGCCTGAATCCTTTTTGTATGGAGTTCCTTCTCTGGTTTGGAGGAGAAAAAGTTGAAAAAACATATGGCAACACATGAAAAGTTAGTCCCCTCTTAGTCCACTAGGTGTTTCTTCAAGAGGTGGGTCTTCAGGTATTGCTTTAAATCAAAGGATTCAGCGTTCACTCCAGCACTGAGGAGTCGGAACTGAAGAGTCTCGATGCATATCTTCCTCTTCTTTTGAGGAGCGGAGGTTCAAGGCAAGCAGAGCTTGATGTTCTGAGGGGATGAGAAGAGATGCAACAGCACACACCATTGTTTTGCTTCATAAACTTGAAATTTGTGACTGCACCAAACCTGCTGGTATGGATTTCCTCCCTTTTCAAAGACACAGAAGCGATTTTCATACCAACAGTTCCCCTTGTGAAGAACTAAACTTTCATAATGACCTGCAGATTTCCTGCTTATGAGTCCAGTTCTGTAGTAAAAATCTATAAAAAGTAATCCTGTTTAAATCCCTTGAAACGAACACAACTTGTGCTGTGTGTGCCTGCAGTGCAGGCTGTCCGGATCCTGTGCATGATGGAGCATGAGGTCGTGAGTGGAGAAGAGGAACTGAAGGCGTTGAGAGAAGAGGTCCAAACACTGCATAAGCAGTCAGACCTGCAGGACAGAAGACATCACTCAGAGATACAAAGTCTCTCCGAGCAGCTTCAGAGAGCACATGGCTGTGTAGTAAGTACTGCTCACTGGGTTTGAGTCACTCAGAAAGAGTCAGACTGATTCATTTTTCAGACCTTCATACCTCAAATACGTCTGACAAGACAGTGATGAGCACAGTGAAAAACAGAGGCCTGAGGAATAACGAGCTCATTTTTCATACTCGTTTTAATAACAAACTAAAAAAAATGCAGAAATGTTCTAAACTCATCTTCAGAAAGTACTTTTCTATTTTTGGTTTCATTTTCTATTTTATTATATTTATATGAATTATTTCTGATTGACCCTTTGAGGGGCAAAACTAATACACTGAAATCATTACTGTTGTTTATTATTGAAAACATTTAATCCAAAGCAGCTTTTTGGACTTTATTGCTGTACAGTGTTCATACAGCAGGTGGCAGTATATCACAGGAAGTTGAAAGGGCGCTATAGTTTCTTTTGTGTCATTACATTATCTATTATCTCAGCCACTTTTTAGGGCAACTCTGTTAATAAAATTTTAATTTTTATTATAGAATTGAAAGTGAAAGTGACCATTCTTGTCATTGTGAAACATGGCACTGCAGACAGTGAAACACAACGAAATTACACCTCTGCATTTAACCCATTCACTCACACACATGCAGGGGGCAGCTATTGAAAGCCCCTGGGGAGCAGTGATGGGGACAGTCCCTAACCACTAGGCCACCACAGCACCAGGAAGGGCACTGCAATACCAGGTCGATGCATGGAGCGGACGGAGCAAGCTCCTTGTCCATCTCCCAGTTCTAAAAATCAATGTAATATGCAGTCTTCATATAGAGGACGTTTCACATGTAATACTATTAAGAACAGATACTACACTTGATCTTAGCCAAAAGGCTGAGAAGCGATTGACATTCAGCAATTACAACAAATACAAAATAAAGCAGAAAAAACACTAAACCACTGAAGAAGGACCCACTAAATTGGGAGAGACAATCCCAGAAGCTCTAACTCTCCAGTCTGGTAAAGAAATATTCATTAACCCCAGCCTGAGAGGCTCTTCAGCTCAGGGGAGAAAACTCACCTGCAGGCACTAATCTCTGAAATCAGACCAGGCTACCAGGCTGAAGTTTCTAAAAACCTTTAAGAGATTAGTTTAGATATTTTCAGTGGCCTGTAACAGTGCACATCATTCAGCTCATGTATTTTGAAAAACTGAAATTCTAAATTCTCAATTTTTATTTAAAGTAAAAAAAAATGCTGTTAAATAGGGAAGTTTAGATTAAGCTTAATAAATGCATGATGTTTTCTGAATCAACAGGTAATTGTTAAATAATCAGTATCTCAGTATTTTATATACCAAAATATGTGGGGATTAAGATCCTGACTAGGGTCACAGGGGATGCAATTTTAGCCTTTATGTTAAATTCTTGGGGGGGAAAAAATCTCTTTTTCTCTTTCTTCTCTCCACAATAGGAGCAGCTGGATGAGCAACTGAGGAGTGTTTTGGAGGAAAATGTGTCCTTGCAGAAGCAGCTGATCAGATTAGAGCAGAAACTGCTCTCTGACCAGCTGAGAGAAATGTCGAAACCAATAGACTAAGGTCAGTTCATCAGTTTCCTTAGAGCTTTTAATGGATAATCTTAAGTTTCTTTTCTGCTGGCAGAATGCCATTTTGCATGTGTGCGTGTGTTCTGTGTGCGCGTGATACATGAGTACATAAAGAGGTGTGTGTTATTCAGACCTAAACCTAGAGCTTACAGGACATCAGAATTAATCATGACTACTTAGAAAAAGGTGTTTTGCCAGGTGACTGTGAGAAAGTAACAAGGCTGAAGGTGTTGCCGCATGTTTTACATGGTTTATATATTCAGTCCCTTGTTAAAATATTAATTGCATCCACTAATGGCTTTAACAAAAAATCAGTACTATGCAAAAGCCTAAAACTATATCTTCATATTTTGCTTCCAGACTTCCTGAAATTTTTTGTTTCTCACTTTCAGTTCAGTCTCTGTACCTGAGCAGTTTGATAGTTTTGTGTTGGTTAATCCACACAGTGATCTACATCTGAACCTTCAAGCAGAACAAAGCGTCTCACTTAAGACATGAAGCAGTGAAGAAACAGGAGCAGATGATTCTAGATGATCAGGAGATTAGTTCACTGCTGATGCTAAACTCTGAGTGGGTGGAACCCCTTTACCTAGAACCTTGTATCTTTACTCATTTTGCAGCCTGTCACACTAAAACATTTGTTCCAGTTTCCTTCATTTAATCTACTCAATATAACAAGACAGAAAATTGCTTGGTGGTGTTGTTTTTGCACTCTGACCTCTGGTCATTGTGTTGGATATGTTACCTTTTCTTTTACTTTATTTTCCTGTAAGTTTTCCAACTACTAACATATTAAAATCATTGAGGGGAGCTAAAGAAGCCAGCATTCAAAGGGCAAAAAGGCTGAGAAAAAAAAAAAACACCCTGGAGAGTTCACCAGTCAAACCAAACACACACAGTCAAACCTGGGGAACAGTTTAGCTTCTCCATTCCTCCTGAAGTGTGTTTGGACTGTGGGAGGAAAAGTGAAACTCACACAGACACAGAGAACATGTACTCCACCTTGAATGGATTGGATCCAACAGGGTCTTCTTAATATGCGGTCAAATTGTAGCCTTTGAATTCACGATGTACTTGTACTGAAGTACGTGACACAAACACCACATTTTCAGAAGGGAACTATTTAAAGGACAGGAAGTCCTCTTGTTTACAGGCTCTCTGTAATTTGCCTTAATCTGATGGATCTCCAGGCCCACCTTCAGGAGGAGTGTTCAGAAAATGTGGACCAAATCCGGTTGGTAACGTTTGCCAGAAAACAAACCCCCCTGACAAGCTTACCCGCGGGGCAGAGATACAGAAGCTACTGCTTGAGCATTACTTCTCAGGCTGCTTCCAAAGTGAAAGACAGTTTACTGTAAACGTATACGTGCCCTGTATACATCTGGCCCTCAGATCAGCATCTGTGCTGTTGCTTAGAATATTTATCCGTATTTATGTCTGTCTTGTGGCCTCGTTTTATGCAGAAGGGTTTTTCTTTTACAGTAGTGCAGTAAATTTAGTGTGAGCTCTCCACACACACAAGCACAACGCTTTACAGGCAGCCTCAATAAGGTAATCGGCAGTGATAAGAAATTGGATGCGAATAAGGCTTTTTGCAGTTTAGTGTTTGAGAGAACTTCAAGGAACTTTCCATGGACATTAATGGGTTAGATATAAAAAATATTCCTTTCGACTAAATGCTTAACCCTACATGAATACAGAGCTGACGGTGAATTTAAAACAAAACCTACGTCTCAAGAAATTACATCGTCTGGATTTTTTGGGGTATTTTTGACACGGTTGAGTGGTCAAAAAATTTATCACTGAAGAGCAAATAAATAAAATCAGATGGTTCCCCAAGTCAGATTTTCTTGTGTTGTCCTCCTTTTTTCTTGTTTATTCTGAACAAAGCTACAAAACACAGACAGGTTAAAGGTCTTGAACGTTACCATGACCACAACATGCAGCAGGGCACTGTAACACATAAAAAATAGTTATGAAAAATAACATTTGTACCTCAAAACAGAGGGATTACAGTATTTGGCATTTAAGCACACACACACATACACAAAAAAAAACCAAACATCGAAAATCATTAAACAACGACAATATTCCTAAGTCACGGTTCGATATAAATATAAGTCACTTCCTAAGCAGGAGCGAGCAGGAACAGTGTGCCAC
Source organism: Hepsetus odoe (assembly GCA_017165825.1). Taxonomy (NCBI): domain Eukaryota; kingdom Metazoa; phylum Chordata; class Actinopteri; order Characiformes; family Hepsetidae; genus Hepsetus; species Hepsetus odoe. The sequence goes on along the minus strand of CM029389.1, from coordinate 17,121,881 downwards.
TATATCTGAAAAATAGATGTTCTGTAGAAGAATACGTCTGTACATGCTATCATCTCCCCAGAAACCTGCAGTGTGTGTTTGGGGATATTTTTTTTCTTTTTTTTTTTTCCTCTTGCTTTGTTCATGTTGACACGGCACAGGTTCAGATTACTATAACTAGTTGGGAAAGTTTGGAGCTCTACCCTTTACTGCATGTCATTTAGCTGAAGTGCTTTTATTTTGTAAACATTGTTTATTAGGCTGGAAAAATTGCACATACCAAAAAGGTGCTGATATAAAATGATTAAATATTACTTATGACACTTAAGCCCAGAAAAAAGATCTGTTTAATTAGGTAAAGAGTATTATTTTAAATAAGATAATAAAAAAACCTTGAACCTGATCTACCAGACCTGAACTAATATCATTTCATTGTGCTTTTACTTGCTATATTGAAAGACTTTGCTGTGATATAACAGCAGTACTGAATTACTGTATTTATAAACCCTCCTGAACTGTGAAATATTTATATTTTGTACCAAGAAAATTGGAAACCTATCATTTACGGCATTTAGCATACGCTCTTATCCAGAGTGACTTCCATGTCCTAATTACAGGGACAGTCCCCCTGGAGCAACTCAGGGTTAAGGGTCTTGCTCAGGGACCCAGTGGTGGTAGTGGTAGTGGTTTCGAACCTGGGAACTCTTGAGCCATAGGTCCCTAGGCAAGTATCCTACCACTAGACCACCACCGCCCCATCATTATACCACATTTCAATCATTAGAAATGTAGTATAATTACTACCACTTTCATATTTCTGTATTATAAATTGTCTATTAATTTAATAGCTTTTCAATTATGTATTTTTGAAAGTATACCAGCTGCTGCTAATTAATAATTTCATTATCAATTAACAAATAATAAACTTCCAAAATAACTTGAAACACATTTGCTCTTTACGCCTTAAAAGTTAGAAATAATTTTTTCCTTCTCCCATAAAGGTCTGGTTTTACAGACAGCAGATTTTATTGTCAGCGAGTTCTAGTTGTTCTAAAATCGGTTGCGGAAGTAGATTAGTAGTCTGAAGTGAAGAAGGGGCTGCATAGCTAAAGAGGGAAACAATAAATAAACAATTTTTGTGGAATGCACATCTAAATTCCTGCTTCGGGCCGCTCCCTAAAAGCTCATTTATGCTCAGTGTTAAATATGGGCGGAGCTTCTGTCCACACTTTGCATTTTGCATTTATTTTGTCCAGATTTGTCCTTTTCTGAGGGTTTGAAATTAAGTCACAGAGGGGGCCTGTAGCTCAAAGGGGGAATTTTTTCGGAAAGATCAGAAAATGACTGCTTTGCCATTGCCATGCTTGTTATGCTGCTTAACTTATAGGAGGCATGGAAGTTTGTGCATATAATTTGTAAGGGATGCCCTTATTTTGGAATGTAAAGGGAGCATAAATGAGCCTTTGGGGCAGTATTTTACATAACAGGCTTCAAATGGAAAAAAAAACAAACAAACAAAAAAACAGCCAGTGTTTATATAATGCCACCAAGCTTTAGCATTAGAAATACATACAGTTACATCATAAATATTTTGACCTTGAACACTGGAAACATCGACAAAATATTAAGAGATACAATCTCAATCACCAGTGATTTCTGAATGCACCAAACAAGCAGTTGAGAGCGCATGAAATAAATCGTCTATTTTGGTTAATGTTGAAAGATGTGCACAAATTTCACCAAAGATATATCAGTAGAATTCCTTAAAGCTTACTTAATTAGCTCATGGGGTTTGGCAGGAGGGTAACCCTAGGCTTAGTCAGCAAGTAAGTTTTGGTATGGAAGAAAATAAAAATGTACATAAGTCTAATCAGAGCACAAGGAAACATCCACAATAAAACGCACAAAGTACAAAGGTCGATATTCACATGAACCAAGTAAAAAAAAAACACCAAATGAACTTTGAACTGTGTGGTAGCGTAACCTCTCAAACCTTTTCTTCCACATTGTGTTTCTCCTTCTCGTTATTGATCTTGGCATTATTCATAGCTCTTGGCAAATATATATATTTTTAAGACCTGTTTTGCATTTTTAACACTCCGATTTTAGTTTGTCTTCAGTCAGGAATGTACCAGCTGGTCTCTGTAAACAGTGTTCCAGTTCTCAGACAGCATAGGAAAAGGAACAGAAAACGGATCTCATTCACAGAAAAAAAAAAAGGTATAAACATACCCTCAGTCGGAAATGGAAAATACTATCCTGTTGTGCTTATTTTCTTTTCTGTTTTGTTCGTCTGTGAAACAGGGAAATCACATGGGTTTCTGGGGAGGTTTGCCTTGAACCTTCTTTTCGTATGAGCCGGCGTGTTTGTATCCCGAGACGTAGCCGGATTTGTTGACCATGTCGACCCGGCCTGCCTTGCCTTTCCCACGGCCCGCCTCGTCGAATCGTTCCTTGTGGGAGCCCGTGAACTTGGTGGTGTCAGTAAGGCGTGACACAGTGGGGGAAGCCACAGCCCTCTGGGGGAATGACAAAAAAAAAAGAAATGAATGTAAGATTTAAGATCCTCTTGAGACTCAAATTCTGGACTTTTTCTTGTTTCTGTTCATTTTTATACTCAGATACACGTCAACCTTATTATTTTTTTTTTACTAAAAGTAGTTGCAATGCTTTTTCCAGCTTTATTTGTGACATTTGAACTGGCCATATTTATTAATGGGCCTTAAAATTGATTTAAGTAAACAATCTCTGGCTCTTCAGAATAGCCTGGACAGGAATCCTCAGGGACATGGAAAGAAATGAACTTTTCTGTGGGATATATGAATCTGTTGGAAGGCTACAATGATTTGCTTTCTGACGGCCATGGACAGCAATTTGCTGTTCCATTGCACTACAGCCTGCAGGAACAAGACTACCGCTTCACCAGGAACGTGTAGGAATAAACGTCTGACCATGTAAACTCTGGTCATATGAATATGTTCACGAACATGTTTGAAATCAGTAACCTTTTTACCTAATACAGACTCTGAAATTGAATGATGTGAATTAATAACAGAAATAACAGAAACAAAATAACATTTTGCTGAAATGTTTTGTGGGCAGCAGTGGGCTAGTGGTTAGGGAGGCCCCAGGATCTGAAGGTTGTGGGTTTAAATCCCTCTGCTGTGTGCTCACAATGACAAATCGTTTGTATTTTTTAAATAATTAAAAATATATTTTTTCTTGCCTTTTTTTGGGATAGTATTTCAGGAAACCTGATTTTTGTACTCTACGCAGATGCTAGACTGAATCTGCACCTTTCATTTTTATCCACCAACTTAATGTGAGCCGGAAAAGATATTTGATCCTGCACTTTAAAGCAGTACACCTTACTTCCTGTAACTCACTAATGAATACTATGAATTTCATTGTTTTTTAGCCAAAGGATTTTCATTTTTTGGCTTATCAAGGGCTAAATGGGGCTTCTAAGATGCTTAAACTCTTCAAGCTTGTCATTACCGTGACTCCAGATATAATGGGTGATTTCCCCTCTATCAACTTGAAGACTTCCTCTGCCGCCTCCTCGCTGGATTTCTCTTTAAAACGCTTCCTGGCCAGCTCAGAAAGGGCCTCCTTGAACTGGCTATATGTGATGCTGCGGCTAGATTTGTTCCTGGAAAAAGAGCACAAAGGGAAGAGCCCACCATTTATGATCACATACACTGTGTCCCGTAAACCAGCAATGAAAAAAAGCAGGAGAACAGCAGATCTGACCGCTCAGTGTTAACAAATATTTGAGGCAAAGAGTGAGACTAAAGAGGAACAGCCACAGGATATGGGACTACACTTCTGTCCGAACCGAGTTTCCAAGGTGAATCGAGCTCATAATAAACACCACCATGTGTGATAACACAAACAGGCCAGCTGTGGCAGGGAAGCCTCCACTGTTTGAAAAACACTGCAGGACTGAATAAAATCTGATCTCGCTTCCAACTATGACACCACCTTGTGATCTAGTCCTGGAATCTTTATTACACTGGCAGACAAGAAACTGCTCAGACCTGTATTTTCTGTACATAAGACAAGTCTTCTTGGTATATCCCATCATTTTCTTGTTTTTTCTTCTTTAATTGAATAATTTGGCAAAATAATTGAATTTTTCAAACCAAAAACGTCAAGAACTGAACATAAATAACATACTCCTAACATACTCTTCAGTAAAACTCAGCAGTATAGTCCTTAAACTGAAAATGTGCCTTTTGGAATCAGTGCTACTAAACTCTTCAAAAGTACCGTGCAAAACTCTGGAACCCCCTCATTTCTTTATATTTTGTAGGAAAACGAGAAAATACAGTGATTTACTACAAGCAAATATACAGTCTAAACACAAAGAGACTTTGTAGAATTCTAACCAGCTTTAAAGTCAATATTCGCTCAATATATGACCACCGTTATTATTCAGCACAGCCTCAACTCACTTAGTCAAGCTTTCTCGTTGTTTCCTTAAATGTCTTCAGGAATAGTTCTCCAGGCTTCTTGAAGGACATTCCAAAGCTGTTCTTTGGACGTCAGCTGCCTTTTATTTTTTGTTCTCTGTGGAGATGATCCCACACTGTTTCTGCCTCTGAAACTGCTCAGGTACAGAGACTGCACTGGAACAAAAACTTTGTCCTTCAGGAAGAACTAGGGAATTGTTCTTCAACAAAGAAAAAATCTGGCTCTTTGGAAGCAAATTATGAAGAAATGATTCTGATACATTTTAGACTTCCTCAATGATGTAAAATAACAGGTTTTTTAGAGGCTTACAAAAATTCTGATCTCAATTGACTAATGCTAACCAAAAGACAGGTGGTGATATGCAAAAAACAAAAAATATGTTACATTTTGATGCATATCTTGAAAAGGTTGAAAAGAAAAGGTTTTTTTTAAATCAGTTACTGACTTCTGGGGATCATGCCTTGCTGGAGATGTGTCATAGATTGTGCCCTTAATTGATTCTGAGGAACCAAGCAAGCGTAGCTGAGTCTGCTGTCACCACCTGTGAACCATGTTACCATGTTACCTGGTGCTGAAAGGTCCGGTTGCACATTTGAGGCCTGGAGTTGTATCTCGGAGCAGCCTAATCAGCTTCAATGAAATGACTCCAAGACTCCAAGCATGTTCAAGCATATTCACTGGTAGGACCTAGGGTTTAAGCTGAAGACTAGGTTATCTGAACCTGCTTAAACATGCTTGGAGTCTTGGAGTCATGTCAGACAAGTTCATGAAAATACCAGTAGGCTCCAAGACTTCGCTAGTTTTGTTACGTAAAAGATGTTCTTTTTGACTGCCTTTGGAGATGCCTTTAGGATGTGATTCCATCCCATTAGGTCCTGGGTTCTCCTCCTGCTAACAGAACAGTGTTTTCTCAAACCTGCTATCCGCTGCAAAGGGACACTACCACGTCTCACTTCCACAGCAAAAAGTGCATGGTAACACATACAAACAACCATTGGCGTGGTGATGAATCACCTAAACAAAAGTCCTTAAAGCCTGCCGTCTCCCTAAGTAACACAGGCTGTCATGGCAACAGGCTCGGGTAAACACGCCCCCTTCAGGGTTATTATTAATTTGAGCTGTTGGGTGAGCGGGCGGTTTTGTTTGGGCGATCCTTCAGCGCAGTCCATTCCTGCTCCATGCTGCGTAATGTCACAGGGTAAATTCTCTACTCCCTGCGGAGAGTGTACTTTGAGTTTATATGTGTGTCTATGCATGTGAGACACATGCTCTTCAGTAAATCATACTAAAAACAGAACTGGGGTCTCAGTGTGGATTTAAACAACAACAAAAAAAAAATTAATTGCCACCCAATTCCACTTCAGGTCACTAAAACAGGCCTACAGAGTCTTCTGGATCTGCTCCCAGCTATTTATGCTCCATCATACAGTCTTATACTCCTTTTTCTTCATTACGTTCTTCTAAGGAATGGCCATGGCCATCCCTTCAGACAAGGCAATCTTAATCTAGACTGTTCTCATTTTTGGTACCCAGATGGTGGAGGAAGCTACCAAATCCTATCAGACCTGTCCTCTGCATCATCCTTTTTTACAACAACCGCCGGCATGTCCTTTTTCACCATGTCCATAAACCTCCTTTTTGTCCTTCCTCTTTTCCTCTAGTATGGCAGCTCCATCCTCCATGTTCTTCTCCTGATATAATCCTCGTCCCTCCTCTGTACACGTCCATAGCAATGCAATCTATAATATACAGTTAGGTCCATATATATTTGACAAGTTTTGTTTTTGTACCTGTTAACTGAAACGTGTTCCATTTATAGTTATATAATGAACATGGACACAATGTGTAGACAGCTTTCATTTGAGGGGATCCACATTCAAATTGGATGAAGGGTTTAGGAGTTCCAGCTCCTTAACATGTACCACACTCTTTATAAAGGGACCAAAAGTAATTGGACAATTGACTCAAAGGCTATTTCATGGGCAGGTGTGGGCAATTCCTTCATTATGTAATTATCAATTAAGCAGATAAAAGGCCTGGACTTGAGGTGTGGTGCTTGCATGTGGAAGATTTTGCTGTGAACAGACAACATGCGGTCAAAATAGCTCTCCATGCAGGTGAAACAAGCCATCCTTAAGCTCCGTAAACAGGAAAAACCCATCTGAGAAATTGATACAATATTAGGAGATGCAAAATCTACAGTTTGGTACATCCTTCATGGGGCGGCGGTGGCCTAGTGGTTAGGGCGTCGGCCACATGATCAGGGGATCGGTGGTTCGAACCCCTTCCCAATAGGTTGCCCTGAGGTACCCTTGAGCAAGGTGCCGTCCCCGTCCCGCTCCTCCCTGCGATGGGCTGGCGACCTGTCCAGGGTGCGTCCCCCGTCCTCGCCCTGTGTGCGCTGGGTTGGACACCAGCACCCCCCTGAGACCCCGTTTGGGACAAGCGGCAGAAAATGGATAGATGGTACATCCTTCATCTCCGCTGCCTGTTTTTTTATTCAGTGCCAGTGTCTCCAACCTGTATAACATAGCTGGTCTCACTACTGTCCTGTAAACATTTCCTTTCATTCTTGCTGGTACCGGTCTGTCACAGGTCACTCCTGCCACTCTTCTTCAATTTTAAATTATTTTACTTTAAGTACCATTTAAAGCTCAGAGAGTGGGTAGACATTTATGGTTTAGTTGCATATTTTGAGTTATTTTAGTGGCAGAGTAACAGTGCAACAGTTGGTCTTCCTTTCCTGTAGAACAGTTATGGGTGTGAATTCTCATCCCGATTGTCTAAACGGTCAGGGTTGGTCAGAACATTCCATCATCGCCCATTTCTCATACGCTAGAGTCTAATCTGTTATCAGTTGTTGCTTTTCCTGTTCCTCTATAGTTAGAGAATGGCAGCATTGGCTTTTGCAGTACTGACATCACAAAAGTGATGAAAAAATGAATACAACATTTGTTGCCAATCAGAACCCAGTTTGCGCTAATGTTTCATTCCTCGAAGCACTGCTGTGATTAAAAGACTATCCTCCTTTCATGTCTCAGAAGCTATCTCCTTCCCCTGGAGAGTAAGGCTCAGTTTATTTCGGCGCCCCTGCCCCTCACTGCAGTCTACTGATTTACTACTTAAAAAACAGTCATGTGAACATGCACACTTTTGCAGTCTCAAGAGGATCCACATGGAATTTATTCAATGTATTGCATAGATCAGTCCCCAAACGAGATCAGACCTGTCAAAGCATGGACTCTAAAAGACCTCAAAAGGTCTGTAAGCGGTGAGGTGGAACCACAATGGATCCCACTAGTCCATTCCAATAACACTCAATCAAATTGAGAATTAGCAAGTCTGGAGGCCAAGTCAGCACCTTGAACTCTTTGTTAAGTTCCTGAAACCATACATCCTGCTGACCTGCCACTGTTATTAGGGACCACCGTCATGATGAAGGTGTGAACTTGGTCTGCAGAATGTGTAGGTGTCAAAGTAACATCCTTTTTCAGCAGTTGCAGTTACAGAAAATTTTCTTTGGAATTGGAGCAAATAGGTTAGTCTTCATCACCCAGCCATGACCCTGTGGCTTGTTCAACAGTCCTTTCGTGGAGCACTTTTGGTCAGTACTGCGTGTATACCGGGAACACCCCACAAGAACTGCAGTGCTGGAGATGTTCTGACCCAGTGGTCTAGCCATTAAAGTAAGCTCCATTTTTTTTGTTTTGTTCACTTCAAGCACTGACTGCTCACTAATATATGTCACACTTTGTTGGGTGCCAATGTAATGGCAAAATTAATGTTATTCACCTACATGGCAGTGGGTTGAATGTTGTATTTTTTGATAAATCTATCATTATGAACACAATTTAAAGGTTAAAAAATGAAATATTACATTTTTGCTCTTTGCAATGTCAGGATAATTTTGCTGGTCCTGCAGGTTGCCCATGTTTTTAATCTGTATTTATTTCATAGTCAGGATGTAAATGTATAAAAACAAGCACACACCCAAGACCCCTCTCCCCTCTCAAAAAACAAGCTTCAGCTTTAAAATAAAATTATAATATCAGATTAAATAGTTGATAACTCGCTGTATAACCGATAGAAGAATTCCCTTGGTGATTTTTTCACGTATATTGTTAGTATACAAGGGTTTGTTCTGTAGATGGCTGAGTGTCTGTGCCTGGTAGCTTTTGAGGCCGCTCTGTCCCGACACTGTCGAGCAGAATAATCTTTATTTTGGGGGTTCAGTCAGGGCGAAACAAATCTCCAGAGCAGAGCTTTGCTTAACATCACACGGCACATAAACTAACCAGCCACCAGTGAATTTTAAAATGGTTTGGAGACATTATTCTTTGTTAAAATGCACATCAGTTTTCTAAACTAAGGTCACAGCATGAAAAAATGGCCTAGTTTAGACTTTGAGTCACTCTGGCCTGCAGACATCAGGGTTATTCAAAATCAGCCAGCATGACCTGTAGCTTTAGGCACCAAGGGTCTGAATCGTGAAAGACGTCAAATTAATGCACAATCCTCGCCAAATTAAAAACTGATATTAAATTAAAATGGAATTGCAGTATAATTATATACATTATTCTGTGATGGCATCAAAAATACAGTTGTTTTTGCTGACAACCATCAGACAAAGGACTACAAATGGAAGAATTCTTCAGGGCCTATTTTGGGGTTTTTTGTTTTGTTTTTTGTACATTATGAAGATATAATATTTCAGGACTGATTAGCATTCTTTATGGTAATAATCATGTTTGTATTTAGCAAAGCCAGCTTTAATTTTACCAATAAAGACTTGTTTTTTATGGTTTTAGAGAGGTTGTCTTATTTAGTTTTCAGGATCTGACAGGACAATTCATACAAAATAAAGTGATTTTGCTGAATTCACAAAGATATTGAAAAGCTCATAGTTCCAAAGTTGATGTCAGTGTTGCGCTACAAGACTCCTCGGAGCAATAAACATAATTACTGCCTGGTTGTGAAAACTACACCCTGTATATTAATACTAGATAAAAATTTAATTTCTTGCTGTCAGAAAAGTGAAAAGAAGAAGATGAAAGATGAAAAGTTATCTTATAAAACTACCCCACAAATTCTTATTGAATTAAAATACTCCTTTACAGTCAGAGTTTAAAAAACTACTGGATATTCATACTGGATTAAAATCACTCCACAATTATTTCAGGCTCTACACACGCCAGGCTCATAATGGATTAAAATCTTGACAGTTAATCCTGCCAGGCTGTAAAAATTACACTCTGTGTAGAGTCATACTGGATTAAAATCTGTGAACTTGCAATCCCTTGAATTACAAGGCCTAAAAAAGTAAAATCATCCCAAATTTAGACTAGGTTCAAATCATTTTTCAATTCCAAAAATTGTCAGACTGAAAAACTGCACACTAAAGATTCATACTAAATTAAATCCCAAGACAATAACTTTCAGGCTAAAAACTGCTGCCAGCAGATTTATACCGGATTAAAATCACTCCAGAATTAATACTGTCAGACTGTAAAAGAAAAATCCAGTGTAGATTCATACTGAATAAAAACCACTGATCTTGATATCACTTGAATTATAATTCAAGTGATACCAATAATAATAATAAGAATAACCAGCCCAGCTCCACCAGATTATTAAGAACACTGTGGTAAAACCAGAGATGGCCTACTTGACTTTGGAGAAGACAATGTCCACGTCTGTGAGGGTGACTGTTTTGCCATCTATGACACCACAGTCCTTGCACAGCTTGGACCAGTTCTTGCCATGCATCTCCTTCCCCGTTGCTCGCGTATCTCCATGGATGGCGAAGCGTCGGAAGGCCTCCTCCAGCGCCGTGAGCTCCACCGGCGTTTTGGCTCCTGCACCTCCGTCACTCGTCCCGTTTGATTCCGTTGACAGGCGCTTGGCACGCTCTTTCGAATGCTCACTAGGAGGCCGGAGGGGCGTGCTGTTTGGGATGGGGTGCTTGGCCGTCTGAACTTTAAACTCTTCCATGGTGCTGAGGAAAGGGAGGGAGAGAGAGTAGCAAGAGTTACCCAGCTTTTACTTTCTCAATAAAACCCTTCACACTGAAATCTTCAAAACATTTTTTTAGCAAAAATAGTGGCCATGAAGTGGTTAATATTCAGTACTGTGGAAAAATAAAATCTTGAGACCAACCTCATTTCTTTGTAATTTGCTTCTTAAGAAACTTTCCTGTATTTTTAATGTTGAGGAACAGTTCTCTGGTTTGCCTAGTCTAGTTTTCAGTGCAGTCTCTGTACCTGATCAGTTTGATTGTTTTGTGTTGGTTAATCCACACAGTGATCTACGTCTGAACCTTCAAGCAGAACAAAGCGTCTAACTTAAGACATGAAGCAGTGAAGAAACAGGAGCAGATGATTCCAGATGATCAGGAGACTAGTTCACTACTGATGCTGCAGCATGAAGAGTGGGTAGAACCCCTTTATTAATTACCTTGAGTCTTTTTGCCTGGAGCAAAAATATCCGTTCCCATTTCTGTCATTTCATCTACTCAATATTCCTACCACTGCTGATCAGTAACATTTTGGCCTGTTGTGTGCTTCTCAGCAGATACAGTGCGTTGACACTGAGGTGAGGCTTTATTAATAGACTTGTGTGGAATTCAGGCCCAGTCTGCCGAGGTGCTGGCAGGGGTGAGAAACGCCAGACTCGTTTCCCTCCTGTTTTAGAGAATGCTCTAGTCTACAGGCATAAAATAATTGATGATAAAAACGCAAGAATCCGAATACCATGATTTGTATGATTAAGATCAGCAGGTAGCGCGTCATAGTTACAGTTTATTGCTTGCCTGTTTTTTTGTTGTTGTTTTTCTATCATATGTTCTTTTAGGCTCCTGCAGTTTTCTAGAGTGTTGCACATCCATATGCTCAAAACTGAGTCTTTGTTCCTCCCGAGGTTCTTCCTCCACTTTTAGAAAGTTTTGTTCACTTTTTGTTTAGTTTTTTGTTTCTGTAAAGCCTCTAAGTGACAGCAACAGTTGTAAAAAGCACTGTAGAAATAAAACGGACTTATTCCAAGCATCACTAGCACTTCCCACTGGAAGGACACTGGAAATGTTATGTTGAACCATTTTTTAAATATTAAGCTGCTAAACTTCGGGGCAGCAGTTGCCTAGTGGTTAGGGAGTTGCCCACAGGATCGGAAGATTGTGGGTTCAAACCCCTCACCAGTAGGTTGCCCTGAGGTACCCTTGAGCAATGTACCGTCTCTGTCACTGCTCCCCGGGCAGTTTTCATAGCTGCCCACTGCTGCACAGTGTTTGCATGGGTTAAATGCAGACGTCCAATTTCGTTGTGGTTCACTGTGTGCTGTGCTGTGACCTCGCAATGACAAGAATTTTCACTTTAATGCTGAATCTGGTCACTTGGTGATTTTATTTACATATTTATTCTTTATTATTATCCTTATAACTACAGAAAAGCAGAATTCCATTGTACCTGAGTATACTGGCAATACAGATCATTCTATTCTACTTCACTGGTTTACCATGAAGTGTTCACAGAACGTGACTGGCAGTGCGTGTCCTGTAAAGAGATAAAGTCCCTGAGATGCCAGGATCTGAAGTGATCACACTGATATCCTTTAGAGCACCAGGAGGGTAGATTCACACATGAACATGTTTGGCATGCAGAAAATTTTAATACAGAAAAAAGCAGAGATGCAGCCTCACCTAGGCCCTGGGGGTCCCCTGGCGCTCTCTGTCCTCGCCTCAGCCTGCCTCAGGTCAGTGCCTTCTTTCTGTCTCCGTGTGCAACTGAAACAAACAGCAGAAACAACCTCTCTCAGACCAGCCGCGTCTGACACGGAAAGGAAAAGGAAAGCAAACGCCACGGAACGTCCTGTACTGTCAGGCTGTAATTTATACGACCAGTCAAATTTTCACTTTCACTTTCACCAAAACCACAACGAGATGAGTGCGCTCGCTTCACAGCCGTGCTTCACATGTCTCGGCTTGCCTTTCCAAGTAATCCATCACTAGCAGTAGCTTACTGAGTTTACTGAAAGTGGTTTTTAAATGTGTGGGATAAAGATATAAATATGTGATTTAATTTCTTTGCATTCTGTAAAACCACAGCTTTGAAATTTAACACCAGGCAGTAATCATCTGTATTAATGTACACTGTGTGTACTATACTGTGTATAGTGTCTATTATGTGTGTAGTTTGTGTACATTTTGTAATCTGTGTATGTGTATATATGTATTTGTAACACCAACAACTAGAAACAAATTCCTTGTGTGTAACACACTAGTGTTTGGTTCAATAATAGTGGCGGTGGTCTAGTGGTAAGGTACTTGCCTATAGACCTATGGCTCAAGAGGTCCCAGGTTTGAATCCCATCTCTGGCACTACCACCACTGGGTCCCTGAGCAAGACCCTCAACCCTGAGTTGCTCCAGGGGGACTGTCCCTGTAATTAGGACACGGAAGTCCCTCTGGATAAGAGCGTCTGCTAAATGCCGTAAATGTAAATATTATGTTGTATTTTGAATGGCACTGCGGTTCAGTGTAAAGCTCACTGCAAGAAGGTTGTGGGTTTGATTTCCAGTCTGGGTTCTTTCTTTGAATATTCTTTTCTCATTTGTGGGTGGGTTGCATCTAGAAGGACCACTCTCCTCCCACAGTCCAGAAGCAGGAGGTCCTAAACTGACTACAAATATGTGTGTGTGTGTGTGTGTGTGCGTGTGCGTGCCTATGATGGACCAGTGATCTGCCCAGGTTGTTTCTCCACCTTTCACCATGGCACAGACTCCAGCACCGCCCTTATTTCAGCATCAGCATCTCAGAGAATGGATGAATGGATGTTGTTGTGATTAACAGCATCAAAATTCTGATTTCCACTTTAAAATAAGCACTCCATTTTATCTCATATCTCAGCTTCAATTCATCCAAAATCATTAGCCTGTCAGCCTGTTTAATCAACTGATTAACAATTAGTCATTAGTTAACGACTTCTAGATTGTAGTAGTGGTAAATAAAAATCATCTCTTTTGAGCATATTTTATTAACCTGATGACTCAAATATACACATCTATAACTTCTTGAGGTGCCACAAGTTTGTTAAAGCAAGAAAAGATATCATATACAACACCACCCTTTCATGGCCACAAATTGGCCTAAAAACTTTAACACACAAATCAGAACAGTTCATGCTGTTATTTTCTCCAAAACTTTTTCTTGAAGGCAGTGCCAATGATTATTTAACAGTCCTCTCTCTGCCTCCTCCTAACCCCATAGGCCACTGTTTACAGCTGTGGGAATGTTTTGACACCATCAATTAAGCAGCCCCACTGTCGATCTAAGTGTTTTGGCAGTGGTCACAGGACAGACTGGCCACATATCTACAGCCCATCAGACATTTATAGCTGTTATTATTGCCATAAAAGTGTCAAATCAACAGCCAAGAAGATTAATGATTCATTTCTTTCTCTTTTCTTTTCCTGATCACAGCCAATCAAGCACCAATCCAGGAAAGACCTTGCTCACCTCCCTGCAGCTCCCATAGCAGACCTACATCGCAATCAACTTCAAGGTGTTTCCGTAGAAAAGTGCACCCTTACAAAGAGGACGCTTTTCTCCACCGTTTCAGCAACAAACCAAAACACATGCTGCTCCAAGTCAACCAGCAGCTGCTTCCAAAACCCAACACTGGTGTGATCTCACTCACAGCTCGCTCCGGTCACTTCTCTACCGGCTCCTCCTGCTCCTCCTGAAGGCTGGCTCTGCGTCCACACTGGCTCAAATGTGCATTTATCACTGCGCAGCACAGCTCAATAGACTAAAAGTGAGCTCCATAAGTTGCCAATGTACAAGCGACTCCTCGAAATCCACTCGAAGACGTCCCTGTTCAAGAGCTTTGTTTTTTTACGCTCGTTGTAGTAAGAAACAAACCTTTATTAATCCCCATCAATGACACCATTCAGGCAGGGACACACTGTGGGTCCATTGTCTCAGGATGTGCCAGTCTTGTCTGGAGCGCTCAGCACACACACCGATGGCGACATCGCCAACCATCGCAGGGCGGAGGTCACTAGCTACGTTTACATGCATACAATAGCATGGCTACGTCCTCAGTTTACCTAAGAAACTGGAACGATCCAGAACATGTATGACTTAATTATAGCGTTAAAGGCCTCCTAGGTTCCCATGATCAGTTTCCTTCCTTTTTAAAAACCTTAACAGACAGAATGATGCAAAATGTGGCAAAACTTGTGGGAGACAGTGTTGCACAATTGCTGTGTTTCAGTTCACTTTTGGTTATTTTGTTGCAACACATATTCAACTGCAACTACTTTACTGCTATTAATAATTTAATAAATGGAATATTTATGTGCCTTTCTTGCATTTTTCTCTATTTACTCCCAAATGTAGTCATGTCCAATTCAACCCACTTGCTAGGACTGCCCCAATCACAACCCCACCGATGCTGGAAGGGTGAAGGGCTTGTGCTTCCTAGATGATGGGGCCAGTTTTGCGTCAGTGGCTTTGGCATCACTAGGGATCTAACTCAATCAATCTCAATGGCCGAGACCATTTTTTAATTCTTCAAGCTGAAGGATCGGACTGGGATGATGAGCAATTTTGGGGAAAAAAAAAGATAAATAAGTATGACATTGTAGGAAAATATATATTTAAGGAGGGAAGGGATAATGAGCAGTTTTGTAAAATTGATGAAATAGGATGACGTTAATAAGATATAATCTGATAAATTAGTCTGAAGATCCCTGGTTAATTCTCAGGTTTTGGCATTTGTGTAAGTAGGCCCCCGGATAGGACGATTGTGAGCAAGGTACCATCCCCATCACTGCTCCCTGGGCGCTTTCAATAGTTGCACGCTTGTGTATGGGTATACACAAATGCAGAGGCTGCATTTCATTGTGGTTCACTGTGTGTTGTGCTGTTTTTCACAATGATAACTTAAAATATCAATATTTTAGGGCTGGGATTTGGAGCGTGATGTTGAAATTACAGATAAATGTTATTAATCTACTCATATTTCATTATTTCAACTCAGGAACTTAACATTCGGTAAAAGTGGCATAGATTAAGTGTACATGCAGGACAGATCAAAGATGTGAAATTGTACACATTAACACTGACAGTCTCAGGTCAGAGCTGATGGTCAGCATGTTAAGCAGAGCCTCAGACTCCATCAAACAAAAAGTGACCAAACAACTGTTTTAATGACAATGTTTTAAGCTCCCTATGACACTGAAATCTAGAGTGCTGAAAAAATAGGAAAAGTTTACATTTCTGCATTACGCCACACATCATCATCCTGAGTGTGATTCCATTCAGGTAAAAATTCAGTCTTGTCTAAGCATGCATTTTGCCTCGTCTGTATTTCCGATCTATGGGAGTTATCAGGAACCCTAGCAAGTATAAACTTGGCACAGGCGCAGAGTGAAACTGCCATCGGTCTCTTGTTCACAGAGGCCTCTGTGGCATCGTTATCGGCTCTGAATCAGATGTGCGGTACATACGATACTCAGCTATATGTTGTCCACCCATGTTTAAAATCCAACTTGTCTGAATGTCTCCTAGGGTTGTCACGATACTGGAACTTCAAACTGATATCATGGGGGGGAAATATGACAGAAAATTAAGAGCCATGACACAAGTTATATAAGGTAATAAGTGTGGAAAAAAAGGTATTTAGAAATATAACAAATGTCATGATTTTCTCAGACAGTGCAAAAAAAATGCAACAATAAGTGAAAACGGTAGCAGAGTAACGGAAGAAAGGTGAAGAAGAGAGCGCAGGCAGGTTGGAATGGGTGGAGACGCGTGGCTGGAGTGATCTGTGACAGATGGGTACCAGCAAGAGTGAAGGGGAAGGCTTGCAGGACGGTAGTGAGACCAGCTATGCTGTACGGGTTGGAGACGGTGGCACTGACGAAAAGTCAGGCGGGGTGTCAGAGTTAAAGATGCTGAGATTTGCACCAGGAGAGAAGAGGAGGGACAGGATTATGAACAAGTAGAGACAGCTCAGGTTGGACGGTTTGGAGACTGCATGGGTTTGGAAGTGTGCAGAGGAGAGATGAGGATTATATCAGAAGAAGGATGTTGAGGATGGAGCTGCAAGGCACGAGGAGAAGAAGAAGGACAAAGAGGAGGTTTGTGGAAGTGGTGAGAGAGGACATGCAGGTGGTCTGTGTGAAAGAGGAAGATGCAGAGGACAGGAAGAAATGGAGTGCAGTGGAGACCCCAAATGTGAGCAGCCCAAAGAAGAAGAAAATACAGTGACATAATTGTAAGGTATATTTATGACAAATATCCTAATATCTGTGTAGTGCAGTGTAAAGGTAAGTCTGCTGGAGCAAGCGAGTCGATATGGTTGCAAATGAGAATCTAATCCGATTTTCTAACTTTTAGTATCAATTCGCTAATAAATCCAGGGTGTTTCTCCACCTTTCACCCTTAGAGCGCCTTTAGAGAAAGAAGCAAATTTCAACACAGCCTGGATCCTACTAATGTTATGTGTGAAACTCCGAGAAACGCGCTGAAATGATAAGCAGTCACTAGTGAAGACTTGCAGTCGCTCATGGTGAGTCAAACTGAAATCCAAACAGACCCTTTTTTTCCCTTTGTTTTGATTTATTCATTCATTTATTTATTTGATTGAAGGTTTGCTAGCACTTTATAAAGCAGACATCTGGTGTTTTGGACTGAGTGTTTGTTGCCTTGTTTTGTTCCCTACATCACAAGAGTGGCGGATAAAAAGGAGGACATGGGAGAGAGACAAGGACTGGAGAGAAGCACGGAAGAAAGAGAGTAACTAGAGAGAGAGCGAGAGAGTGAGCAGAGACCTCTGGAGATGAATATGTGTGGCGATGAGTACATGCTTACATGCACTCGCCTTCTGGGGATGCTCCGCGCAGATGAATGCTTAGACCATAAATTGGCCTATTTTAAACGCAGGCTATTTATAGCAGAGCGCTGTGGAAGCCTTGCTGCGGAGGACAGGCCTGCCGAGTGCGAGGACAGGGAATGCATGGTGGAGGAAGAGCCGGCTGTGGATGTGATCGGTGTAGGTGGATCAGTGTTAACAAACACCCAATCAGTCAGTTACATGTGAGTTTTTATTAATGTCTTGATACATCAAGGTGTCAAACCCTCTTGCCCCTTGTTGGGGAGACAGAGTAAGTAATTATTTATTCACATTTTAAGACATCAAGCTTTCACGCAGGCACTGTACAAACATTTTAAACAAAATAGCAAAATTGACAAAAAGACAAAACAATAGAACAGAGGCAAATGGGACAAACTAACATAGAGAGTAAAAAAAAAAGCAGAGACTAAGGTGGAATTCTTAAGACTAGCTATGTTATGCGTCTTGGAGATGATGCTGAGGAAAACAAGAAGGTGGAGCTGGAGGTGGCAGAGTTTAAGATGCTGAGATTTGCATCAGGAGGGACAGCTCAGGTTGGACAGCTTTGAGACAAAGTGAAAGAAGCGAGACTGCGTTGCTTTTGACATGCCCAGAGAGACTAGGAGAAGGATGTTGAAGCTGGAGCTGCCAGGCAAGAGGACAAGAGGAAGACCAAAGAGGTTTATGGATGTGGTGAGAGAGAACATGCAGGAGGTTGGTGTGAAAGAGGAAGATGCAGAGGACAGGAAGAAATGGAGATAGATAATCCACTGCAGTGACCCCTAAATCAGCAGCCGGAAAAAGATTGCAATACTTTGTGTGTGTGTGTGGTGCTGGTGTGGAGCAGGACCCATCTGCTCCAGTCTCTCAGCTTGGCATCTGCGCATGACTGAAACCCTGCCATCTGACCACACGACCTCCCCAATCACCCGGCTGTCCAGTTATTACATCACTCACCACCTCAACACACACACCAAACATCACTGCAGCCCCAACAGGATCGAACCACTGCTAATGTGAATGTGGGGGGTGAATCTGAATGTCAGCAATACCCCTTATACACTTCTTTCAAGAGTATTTATTTCCATGACAACAGATCACACATTAATTCAGTGTATTACAACCCCACCTTTATATCTACCATCTTTATGGTGTATCTTTACCATCTACCTGGTGCACTAATCATAAAACGCTGGTGTCTGGTGGCCAACGTGATTTTAATCACACATCACAATGGTGTTTGGTGTGATGCGGTTCCGATTTTCTTCGTAGTGATGCTGAATGGAACCAGACGTCTCCAAACACGTTTCTATGTGATTTTGACGACAGCAAATCTGAACTCAATCAGTGCGACATGGTACATGCAAGGTACCGTCCCCACCACTGCTCCCCGGGCACTTTCAATAGTTGCGCCCCGCTGCACGTGTGTATATGGTTTAAATGCAGAGGCTGAATTTGTTACGCTGTGTTTTCACAATGACAAGTTGTCACTTTCACTACACTTTCACTTTCAGGCAGCGTCTTCAACACTGTTTCTTGTCCGCGAGGGACATTCAGACGTCTGGGTTCCATTCACCACCAGTGTGAACAGTTCTGACTTGCAGCGTTTCACACCAAACCTGCTCTGAAGGACTTTGTAAAAAGATGGAAAGCTCAATCACTATCCATTCACACCCAGTCATATTTACCATCGGTGATTAATGACCCTTATTGTGCGGATGGCAGGGCCTGCATTAGCTCGCATGGAGTGGAGAGAGCGCTAATATAGAGCCTTGGAAAAGGCCTTTAGACAGGAAATCTTCTGAACTGACGCCAGCAGAGTGTCTGTATTATGTCACCTGGTTGGGAATTCACTGAGCTTTACACGAGCTCCAGAGGCTGAAAAGGGGCTTTACTGTAAAACAGCGATAGACATGGCAGCACAGCAATGCACAGAAATATACAGCACCCTGTGAAATCTTAGGAAACGGTTGGCAAAATATAGTTTTTACTCATTCCAGTAAAGTAAAACATCATAAGAAAAATCATAAGCAAAAATGATTAGGAATATTTAACTTAATGAAACACTGATTAACCACACCGGTTATCGATCAGGAACTACTGATTATATTAATATAGATTTTGAAACAAACTAAAGCACTACTTAATTGTATTTTTATATATTTCAGTTTTAACATTAGTGCTTTGCTGAGTAAATAAATGCTCACTGTCCAAAAAGCTTTTAAATTCCAATTTTCCCAGGTGCCTAAAACTTTTGCACAGACATTTTCAATAATCTTGGTATTGCGTAAGGAATAATGTTCATGCTGACCCTCAATTAACTGATCCAGATATTAGCAACTGCATTAAAGGAACACTCCATCATTTTTCAAAGGTGTAATGGGTGGCGAAGAATGGTAGGTGTGATCTGTTAAGATGGCTGCCAGCAAGAGTGAAAGGGAAGGTTTACAGGACGGTAGTGAGACCAGCTATGCTATACGGGTTGGAGATGGTGGCACTGATGAAAAGAAAGTTAGTGGATCTCAGAATTAATGCTGAGATTTGCGTTGGGAGTGACAAGAATGGACAGGATTAGGAATTAGTATATTAGAGGGACAGCTGGACGGTTTGGGATATTTGGATTTGGGAAGAAAACCGGAGCTGGAGGAACCCACATAGTCTGGGAACTGATCCCCCAACCTTCTCACCATAAGAAGAAAGTACGACCCATTGTGCCGCCACGCACTGATTAAAAACACATTGCTTGTTGAATGTTGGCAAACAGATGCACAACAGGCTGAAAAACTTCAGCGTACACCTTTAAGACGGTCCCTGACTCACTGTAGGTCTTCTTGTTTATATAGCCTTATAAGCCTCTCCCAAACCTCGCAGGGCCTGCTGCTGAAACACTTTAGGAGAAGCAGTCGGACAGTGGCCGCAGTACTGCTTACACGCTGCACAAGTGTCTTTCCTCCCAACGTATCCCTATTCTCTTCCTTTAGCAAACCTTTAAAGGCAAAACGCCTGTTTGGATAACTGCCGCCTGCTCACAAACTCAGCAGGACGTCCCACCAACACAGCACAGTCTTTCCCTGCCTTTATGAGGAGGCGAGTGCAGTGAATTTTAGACCAGTCTCAAAAAACAGGCTCTGAGAACTCACCGCGTTAAACTGCTGAAGCGAAAAGCCAGTGACTTTTTAGGCCGCTGTGCTGCAAACCCCGACATGAGAAATCTGGGACAAGCTGACTGCACCCGACGCATCTAATCAGACGCCATATGGGGTCCGCTTATGGGAAGGGAATCATGTTTAATGTTCATATTCAGTTTACTAGACCCAGTGAAGACAAACACCCCGTAAACATAATCGAAATATATAATAGAATAATTATATGTAGTTTAGTGCTGCAAAGTGCCTGAAGATACAAGGCTAGTTCCTTAACAATACATTAAAAATACAAGACAGTCTGGAAGAGAAATTTGAAGAAATGAGGGGCTCAAGAGTTTTGCAAAGAAATATATATATATATTTAAAAATATAATTAATTTAATGCACATGCATTAAATGGCATTTTTTATAAAGTACAATATTATACATACATATTATGGTATATACATATTATCATTAATATTGCCTTAATTAGACCAATAAAAAGGCATTTTTTACACCATGCTTCTTTTCAACCCCTTAAATATTCAGTTTACTGTATATGGATATATGGCACTTTGAAATTAGGAAATAGTCCCCATAATCATGAGGTCATGGGTTTCAATCCTGGACAAGCAGGTATATATATATATATATATACAGAACTGTGTAAATGTTTTAGGCAGGTGTGAAAAAATTCTGTTAACAAAGAATGCTTTCAGAAATATAAATAATGATTGTTTATTTTTATCAGTTTACAAAATGCAAAGTGAGCGAACAAAAGAAAAATCTAAATCAAATCAATATTTGGTGTTTCTACCTTTTGCCTTAGATTTAGATTTCTCTTTTGTTCATTCACTGCATTTTGTTGATTGATGAAAATAAACGATTAACACTTTCATTTCTGAAAGCATTCTTTGTTTACAGCTTTTTTTCCACACCTGCCTAAAACTTTTGCACAGTACTGTATATATATATATATATATATATATATATATATATGAAGAGAACATCTTGTCTGTCCCTGAGCTCAGACCTCCTCTGGGTAACTGTAATCACCACTGCAGATTTATACCTGTTTAGACAGACAGACAGACACGTAGATAGATAGATAGATAGATAGATAGATAGATAGATAGTTTTTCGGTCAGTTGTTGATGCATGCAAGCCTATGGAAGAGCAGCAAGAGATGCAGGCTGTGGTCTGACTGTTTTTAGACTGTGTTGTTTACTCACTGAGCTCAGATCAGATGTGCTTGTTGCTGAAATCACTGAGGTTTAAGCCTTTCTGTTATGAGACTGTGTTATTTACTCCATCACTGAGCTCAGATCAGTTGTGCGTGTTACTGATATCAGGTTTAAGCCTGACCATGTAAAGCGCAGCCTCTTTATTTCTGAGTGTATTTCACATCTTCTCTGCTGTTACATAAACGCGCCTCGGGAAACCAGCCCACGTGATCACTGTTGTTATTCTCCCGTCCAGCGCTCACCAGACCCGACAGCACACCAGAACCTACAACAGTTCAGAACCCCCAGCTCCAACCGAACCAACAGCACACCAGAACCTACATCAGATCAGAACCTACCTCTCACCAGAACCTGCATCAGATCAGAACCTACCTCTCACCAGAACCTGCATCAGATCAGAACCAACAGATCCAGCCGAACCCACAGCACATCAGAAGCAACATCATTTGACAACCCACAGCACATCAGAACCTACATCAGATCAGAACCCACAGCACATCAGAACCTACATCAGATCAGAACCCACAGCACAGTCCAACGCACAGCACAGCCGAACCCACACCACACCCGAACCTCAGAACCCACAGCTCCAGCCGGACCCAAAGCACCGCTTCAGCCGAACCCACATGAGAGAATGTCATCAACAATGCCGCGCGCGGTCTCATAGCAACCGTGCTTTGCTTTGTTTACACAGAACACCTTTAGAACGTGGCGCGCGCTGCCGCTTACCTGACAGTCTCCCCGCTCGCGCGCTCCTCTCTGAATCATCTCCGGATCGGTCCGCACGAACCGAGCTGCCCGCTCCGCTCTCAGCGATCTCATTGGCTGAAATGCTGCCCGTAGCGAGTTGCTGATTGGCGGTAGAGCTGAATACAGACGCTGATTGGCTGAAACACTGTCACTCATTGCTTTTTATGTTTACAAACTCTTTGTACACATTGGAGCAAAAGAAATGAATTTGTTGCTGATGTGTGATTTGTAGGGAGTAGAGATGTTCAATAAGTGAAAGTGACTGTTTTTATCATTGTGGTACACAGCACACAGTGAGACACAACGAAATTCAACCTGTTTTTCGCCCATACACGCGCTGGAGCAGGAGGCAGCTATTTAAAGCGCCCGGGGAGCAGTGATGGGGATGGTACCTTGCTCAAGGGAACTTCAGGGCAACCTAATGGTCTGGGATTCCAACCCACGGCATTCTGATCCTGAGGCCTAATCACTAGGCTACCGCTGCCTAAGTGAAATGTATATATATATATATATATATATATATATATATATATATATATATATGTGTGTGTGTGTGTGTGTGTGTGTGTGTGTGTGTGTGCTGCAGTGGGTAGCACTGTCACCTTACAGCAAGTAGGTCCTAGTCCTTTCCGTGACGAGTGGATATGTTCTCCCCATAACTGTGTGGGTTTCCTCCAGGAGCTCTGGTTTCTTCCCACCATCCAAAGAGACACATGTCAGATGGATTGGAGAGGCTAAATTGTCCACCAGGTGTGTGTGTGGGTGTGGATGTGTATGTGTGTGTCTGCCCTGTGATGGACTGGCAACCTGTCCGGCTGTCCCCGCCTTTCACCCTGTAAGAGCTCCAGCATCCCACATAACCGCACTCAAGCAGCTATGAAAATTAGTAAGTGAGTGATAATATAATACATTATATAAAGTATAGTAATATATATTTAAACGAACTGCAGGCCAGGTTTCCTGCAGAGCTGTCCTATACTGAATATTTCATTCATATATATATATATATAGATAGAGAGATAGAGAGACAGATAGACATACATAAATACATGCCTATTTTACATGAACAAACATTCATACAGATAAAGTCAAATATGCTGGGATATCTGTGGCTGGATCCTTGGCCTGAAGTCTGAAAAGCTCCTCACTGCTGAGATGTTTCCTGGGTGAGGTTACATAATGTTGCACACAGTGCAGAGTGGAAGGGTGGGCCGAGAGCAGAATATTCTTACAGGGATATATACAGAGCAGGGCAGCAAGAGTGAGGCTCTGAGTCTAGACGTCTGCTTTATCTAATGAACAATATATGTGGTTTTGTAACAGGCACCGTTAAGGAACTGTGCAAGGAGCCATCATCACTCAACAGCATCATCTTGTGGTGTAAACATCACATTCCATCATTCCTCCACTCTGTTTACAGTTACTTTACTTTTCTCTCAGATTTCTTATCTGTTTAAAAAAATGACAAAGTGTTTATTATTCAATGTACTTTTATTTAGTGTATAAAATCAAATACATGGAAAAATCAAGTCACTGATGTATCAAGAACACAAATACGAGGGGA
Organism: Hepsetus odoe; assembly: GCA_017165825.1. Lineage (NCBI taxonomy): Eukaryota > Metazoa > Chordata > Actinopteri > Characiformes > Hepsetidae > Hepsetus > Hepsetus odoe. The sequence goes on along the minus strand of CM029389.1, from coordinate 17,097,850 downwards.
GTTCCGCTTAGGTTTCCAGTGTTCTCCCTGATTCTGGAGACATTGAAAATGGGCTTGGTGTGTAGGGAAACGCTGATTTCTTTATAGTGGTGGTAAACAGAAGCAGACGTCACAAAAAGATGTTTTATTTCTTCCACAAACCCACCAGTGAAGCTTCACCACCATTGTCAACGTGTCCTGTTTCACACCAACTCTAAATGACTTTGTCACATGTTTATTCCACCTGTTTGTTTTTTAAAATAAAAGCACAAAAATTATATTCCAGACAAATTAAAAAAGGCATCTTGAGGTGTCCTGAAGTCCAGTGGGTAATATCGTGTGTCTCCACCGAGTTTGATCTGTGTTTTAATCCTTATTCTCCACAGGATGTCCCTCTGAGCGAAGAGCACTGCAGTGAGTCAGTGTATGAGCTGCTGGTGGACGACAGTGGTGTCTATGACGGAGGTGCCCAGATGGCTCTGGACGACAGCCTGACTGTGCTGTCCACTGCTGCTCTGCGGGAGGACCTGGGGGTTTTCTACATGCCAACTCACCAGAGCTTCACCTGAGAAACACACACAACACAGAATGTCAACAGTGATGAGTGGTCGGAGGTTCATAGAATCTGGAAACATGTAGGTGCTGTAACCCAAAGCGACAAAAATCTAACGTATTCAATAATTTAACATCATTTAAAAGGCCATTGTTGACGACCAGATACATATGTCCACGTGTTAAAGCTTTTAATGCATGCACACTCAGACTGATACTGCCATAACAGGCACTATAGCCCGGACTGCTTTTTAAGCAGCCAATAAGAAGAGAGGTCATTTACAATGAATATACAATAAATGCTGTACAAAAGTCCTTCCTTCTATCTATCCAGGAAATCACCTTACGATTTACTGCCTGTCAAACTGGCTTATCTTTGACATATTAAGTGGATTTAATGAAAGAAATGGGAACAAAGGTTTTAGTACCGCAGGTGCCAAAGTGTCTAAAGATACAAGGTACTAGATGAAGGGGTTCCAACCACTCAGCGTTCAGCATCAGCAGTAAACTGATCACCTGAATACCTGGAATCATCTGCACCTGTTACTTTACTGATTCATGTCCAAACACCCTGGACAGGTCACCAGTCCATCTCATGTGCAGATCTTTAGACTGTGGGAGGAAACCAGAGCACCCGGAGGAAACACACACACAGACACAAGAAGAACACGTCCCCTCCAGACAGGAAGGACCAACCAGGGAATCGTACCCAGGACCCTTCTCAACAGCACTACCCACTGCACCACCATGCCACCCCACAACAAATTTGATCCATTCTCTGAGCCAACCAGTTCTCCTGGTTTGCGTCTGGACTGTGTGTGGAAAGCAGCGCTCCCTGTTTTATACCCACACAGACACGAGGAGAACCTGTACGCTTCACACAAAAATGACCCAATCTGAGACTCGAACCCACAACCTTCTTGCAAAAATTTCAGAATCTCCCCCTAAACCTTATGTACATTAGGTCTACAGGATCGTACCTGGTATAATTTGTGTTGAGGCTTTTAAACCATAGCTGGGATGATGTTCTGCTGCTTGAGGAAAATGTTCCATCTGCGATAAAAAGAGGCAGAGTTTCAGTGCAATGTCTGTTTAAAGTGTTTGAAGAGTAAGATTGTTCTTCCATAAGCTGAATGACCTCAGAACAGATGGATCCTGATAGCGCACTGGGCATCTGTGCTCTGTCTTGATATTTGAAGATACTGCAATGAGGAACAGGAACTTTATGAAAAGAATATCTTCAGCAAATGAGCAGAACAGCAGACTACTTTAGTCACCATCAAAGAAAGTTGTACACGAGAGACTAAATATCTTAGCAACGCAAGCTAGATACATACTTTTTTGCCCAGAAGGGAGCAGTGTACCATTTCAATTAAGATAATTGCATCCCATTTCAGAAGCTTTGTAATCCAGAACTGAACTGTCTTCATGAAAACCTTGGAACCCCATGACTATAAACCCAACACTGAATGTATTTCTGGATTATTGATACATTGGAAACACTTGTTGTTAGCAAAGTTGTTAGTCGTCATGATGCCTTGGACCCCATTCGATAGTGAAAGTGGCAACTTGGAATGCCAAAAGGAAATGCAGCCTCTGCATTTTACCCATACAAACGGGCAGGAGGGGGGTAGCTATTGAAAGCACCTGGGGAGGCGGTGATGGGGACGGTACCTTACGCAAGGGTACCATAATAATTGTTAGGGATTTGAACCCACAATCTTCCCTAAACACCAGGTCACCGCTGCCTCTGCCCCTAGTATAGACAGATCTAGATTACACAGCTCATGATATAATAGCTTAATGTGATATATAACGCGTTCAGATGCCAGTAAGATTACACCAGTAAGAGTTCTTAGGCAAGAATTCTCTGCTGAAATTGTCATTAACCTTGACCATCTTTGCAGTTTTTTTCTTTTTATATAAACTACTGTAAATGTTTAAATTAACATAACATACCTCGATCTGCTGGACAGTGGTGCATCACAGTCTATGGACATATCCAATGGTCCAATGCTCTGAGACCAAAAATATTAATTACTTAAGCATCAGGTTACTGGATACTTGTAACAACTGGGAAATAGAGGGGAGTCAAATCAATATCTGATTAAACCTTGATCTTTCCACCTCCTGCCCACAAATGATTTACTTCTTCTTTAAATGCCCTTTTTTTTTAGCACTTGGCATTTGTGAAAGTGAAAGAATCATTGCGACGACTCCATCCACAGCACAACACAGTGAACCAAGAAATAATTCTCTGTATTGCTGCTCACAGTACAGCAGTGGGCAGCAAAACATCCAGTGCGCAGGGAGCAGTAGTGGGGACGGAAGCTTGACCACAGGAACCTTAGAGTGACCTACTGGTCTGGGACTCGAACCTACAACCCTGTGGTGTGTGGAGGACCTTACCTGTGTAGAATTAGTAGTCTGAGTCGGTTGTGTGTTCTGTAGCTGTCGCTGCTTCACTATGTACTCGTATGTGCTCATCCCTTTACACACTGAGAGAGAGAGAATTGACAGAGACTGGGACCATGTAGGAACCATATGTTCAACCTAAATTCACTCGGAAATCTAAACCGACCTAGTGCTCCATAAAATTTTGCTTTATTGCACGTTTCAACACACTGTAAAGCAAAACTGCTCCGACTTTAAAATCAGTTCCTTTAAAAGATCTGAAGTTTTTGGATCCTGGAGTTTATACCCATGTGATGAAATACCCCTGTGATGATGTGTGTTCTTGTGGCTAAAATCAAGCTGTACAGGTATAGATGTGAACATTAGACTTAAAGATAAGTAAGATAAGTAACTATACTGTGATTATAATTGTTTGGATGTGTACACTTACACAGGTATATGTGGAACACCAGCAAATGGCACAGCAGTAAGAGTGAGGCCAGAGCTATGATGATGGTGATGAAAACCAAGACAAGCAGACTAGCGGAGCTGGTCTGAACTGGAGCGAGAGGCAGGAAGACTAACCACGTCCCATTCCCTTGCACATCTGCACAGTACGGTTAAAGAAAGATTTGTAAGTAACACTTTTATACAATATAAGACTTCATAACACTAAATCCTGACTAGATCGCTGAAAGGAAATTGGGGACATTTCCAGCTCTTTCTAACAGATCAGCTACAATCACCTGGTAGCACGATTCCCACAACCCCTGATTCCAACCCTGACTTTGAGCTGGTGTTGTGGATTCACTTTTTAGTTTCTGCTCTGGTTTTACAGCAGTTTTCTCAGAAACTTGGCCAACAAGTGGTTAGTAGCAGAGGAATGTCACGATATAGATATAAACACAAAATGGGACATTTGCCCATCTGCTCTGCTGCCTTGTGTTTCTTTTTGATCCAATTTTAATTCATGGTTAAGAATGTAGACATTTCGAGGGACAGCTCCGGTTGGATGAATGGTGCGAAGGTGTCCAGACACCAGAAATCAGTTTAAAGGGATGCTCACCCTGAAAAGCTGCTGCCCTACGCAGATTATCAGGATTCACAAAGTGTTCGATGAAGATAAAGAGGATGACCATAATGAGAAGAAACATGCCAAAAACAGCAGAGAGAACCGTCATGAAAAACAGCCTGTGAACAGAAATGAAGAGTTAGAATTGCAGAATCAAAGTTTCTTCATTCTCTAGAAAACATGAGGTCCAGCTTTGAACTTCTTACCAGTAGTTCCTCGATCCTACACAGTTGTTGAGCCATTTGCAGTGGTGGTCAAAGTCAGCAATGCACTTATTGCAGCTGCTGCAGTGTTTCACTTTAGACCCACTGCAGAAAGAATAAGCAGTTAAGCCACTCACACCCACTAGCCACTATATATATATGGGCCATGTTATATATTTTTTTTATTAATGCTATATTCCTTTTTCAAAATGTATTTTCTTGCAGGAAAATATTGGAAATATTACAAACTGGTTTTGAATACTGTAGCCTGTAGTAACACGTTATTTTGCCACAAAGTCTCAAACTATTGGATTTGAAGTTGTTTCAAGTCTGTCTTTAATAACTGACATTCACAATTCTATTCACTAATGTCTGCAACTCCAGCTGCTGCTGAAATCCCTCACTTCATGGTGGGAAATATAAAAAGAGACGATTGTGGGATGAATAGCACAAACACTGGTGTGTTCAGGACAAGGAGCAGGTTTTGTGGATGGAGCAAATTTCCGTGATTTGGGGGAAGTGAAGGGTTGATGTAGAGCGGCGGACAGGAGGAAAGGAAATTAAGATTATCACTCAGTTCTTCAATTCTTTAAGGATTGCCTTTAAGGTTTAAGGATTGCTAGATAAAATGTAATTCTTTAACAGGATAATGATCCCAAGCGTTCTTTAAAATTGGGTCAAAATGAATAAATCTATTCCAGAGAAAAGCAGACAGTTTGGATCCGTCTCCGGATCTATCTCCCATGAGCTGCAGGGACGAGCTGGACCCACAAGCTGGAAATAAGTGTCCAGTAAATGAGGCAAAACATTTACATTTACATTTCCAGTATTTAGCAGACACTCTTATCTATAGCGACTTACATCAGTGCTTTATCTCCACATCTGTTCTTCATTCTAGCAACCTGCTAAAGATCACTTTTCAGCAAAGTAATACACTTATTAACCCTGTGACTGATAGGAACTAGTGCCAAGAGGTTTTATTTTTCTGCTTGAAAAAAGTTCTGTTGGTGTTTGGATACAAATTATTTCCAAAAGCTGTGAATATGTGCTGCTGTGAAAAAGCACATACATTGGGGAAAAAGCAGCGTATCGTTTATAGATATCTGAGGTTTGCCCAAACTAAGAGAAAACAATATAAAATGGCCTCATACTGTACATACACATCAACCTCACAGAGGTAGCAGTGCTGATTGTGGATGACATGTGGCTGTTTCTTCTTATCGAAAACAGGCATGGGGCTGGAGTAATCCTTCCTCAGCCGGACGTTACAGTCAGCCGGGTCTACCGTCACTGCTCCCAGATGAGTCAGCAGGTGCCAGACGAACGCTGCGCCGATCACCTGGATACAAAAAGCATCAAGGTCTTCACACTGCGAGACACGACAGGGCCGTCAACTCGCCGGCCTGAAAACAGAGCGTTCATTTTAATCTGAATGCGTGTTTTGTCCCGCTGTGACAGACAGGGCTGAGGGTCAATTCAACAGGCCTTAGTCACCCTGGATAGAGCAGCTACTGTAGTGGTGACGTATTCTGACTAAGAAGCTTCACTGTTTGGGACTAAATCAACATGTCTTTTTCAGTTAACTCAGTGAGCACTGGTCCCTGAATTGAAAGTGAAAGTGACTATTAGTCATTGTGCACATACAGAACAGCACACAGTGAACCACTGTGCCATACATCCAGGGCCTGGGGAGCAGGGTTGGAGATGGTTTCACTCAAGAGAACCTCAGGAAAACCTACTGGTCCAGGACTCAAATCCACCACCTTCTGATTATAGGGCCTAGACCCTAATCACTACGCCACAGCTGTCTCTTTGTGAACATAGTGTATAAAATCATAGCATGCTTTTGTTAATATTATATTATATACATTACTGCTGGTGCAGGTTACCCCATAACTGATGTAGTTCCATGGCGGAGGCAGGAGTGGGATGTATACCCCAAAACCCATGATGGCCATGAAGCTGTACATCAGCCAGGCCAGCAACTGGAGAACGTGGAGGGGAAGCGACCACCCATTTATCCTGGAGTGCACCGGAACAGTGACCAGCTCGTTCCTGCTGCCGCCCCGATTGGGTGCTGTGCGTCTAAATCGACGCTCCAGGCAGCTCATCTACAACAGAGAGATGGGAGTTTGTCCATTTTAGCAGATACACATTCCACTCAAGTAGGTCTTACCGTCATTTTAACGACATACACAGTACAGAGTGAAAAAAACAACTTTCCTCCAGGAGCATGGTACTGTGTGAACACAGTACTGAATACAGTATTAATGGTGATTTGGTACCAATTTGTAGAACAAGTTCCAGAGGTGTCCCACAGTATCCTTCAACACTAAACAACTCTGAATACTGAACACAGTATTTATATGAATACAGCCAACATGTGCAAAATACAGACTCAACACTGGCAGTTGCTATGGTTTTACGGATGGTTGGTAGGTTGTTACTAGCTGGTTACAATGAAATAGTAAGTGAAAACTAGGGTGTTCCTAGGTGGTTGCTATTGTTTTACATATGGCTTCAAGGGCATTACTAGGTGGTTATAATAGTGCTGCAGATGGTTGTTAAGGTGTTAACTGGTTGCTATGGTATTTCTGGTTCTTGCTTATGTGTTGCTAATGAGCTATTTTGGTATTTTATGTGGTTGCTAAGTGGTCACCATGGTATTTGAGCTTGTTGTTATAATGAATAAGAGCCTAGTTCACTTTCCAGTAAAGCACCTCTGTCATTCTTAAGGGTAACAGACTTCCCTTCTACCCATGAGCCTGAGCTGAGAATCCAATTTGCCAGGGAAATTAGGGAGATAACAAAGGGCTATCTTTATTGAGGCCCAAGCCTTTCTGCAGCGTGTTGTGCTGAGAGACGGTAAGTGGGACTGCACACCTCAAAGGCCTGGTGCAGTTTTTTTTGGTCTGTATAAATGATTTCCCCTTTATTTTACAAAAATCCTGTCTTCTTGGAAAAGACTGTGGGGGAGTCTGAGATCAGTCATAGAGAACCTTCAAACAACCTGATGGCAACTGTATAGCAAAGCTGAAAGGCCACTTCATACATTTACATTTACGGCATTTAGCAGACGCTCTTATCCAGAGCGACCTACAGGTCCTAATTACAGGGACAGTCCCCCTGGAGACACTCAGGGTTGAGGGTCTTGCTCAGGGACCCAGTGGTGGTAGTGCTAGAGGTGGGATTCAAACCTGGGAGCTCAGGTCCATAGACAAGTACCCTACCATGAGACCACCACCACCAAAATAAAACAAGATGATGATTTTGGGTTGACACAAAAAAGAAACTAAAGTCCATTCTGCAATTCCAAGATGTTTTCGGCATTTCCAGTGAAACCAGGATCCAAGCTGTAGCAGAGCCACTCCATGCTGGTACTGTTTTTATTTTCCATTGTTTGTGGTCGACCCAGTAATATCCTTTTACAGCCTGAAGGTGCTGTAATCCCGAACAGACGGTTGTTTTCTGTTTAACGAGGCTGCGACTGCTGTTTATGTGAGATTATGCTGTTCCTGAGTTTGCGAGGCCCTTTCACCAGCACCGGCACTCACACAGAGACCCAAACTGCAAAACCTAAAACAACAAAAAAAAAACTCTCCGGATTCTACGTTTCCATATTTTTGCCCAATGACAGTGAAGTAAACAGCCTGGTTATGGGCAGAGACTTGTGCTCTTCCTTTGTATAAAATTTTTTCCAAAGATACTCCAAAACCCACCCTCATCAGAAAATGATGATGCTTTCCACAAGAGGAAAGGTGAAAGTGTTCTAGATAACAAGGTA
>CM029389.1:16999866-17084866 GCA_017165825.1 Hepsetus odoe | reverse complement strand
CCCTTGAGCAAGGTGCCGTCCCCGTCACGCTCCTCCCTGCGATGGGCTGGCGACCTGTCCAGGGTGCGTCCCTCGTCCTCGCCCTGTGTGAGCTGGGATGGACTCCAGCACTCCCCCTGCAACCCCACTTGGGACAAGCGGCAGAAGATGAATTAATGATAACTCCCTTTTCAAATGGTGTCCTAACTCGAGTTTAAAGCTTTTATAAAGTTGACCGATTACTGCACAGCGTGTCCAGGATGGACGTGTACCCGTGACTGAATACCAGATTTGCTGGACATTTTATGCACCATTCTTCTGCAGGAGACATGCATGTAGGTGATAAGACGCCATTTGAGACACAGCCCGTTTAAATGTAAATTACTTAAAAATTGACCTTCCCCTTTAAAGTAGGTTTCAAATTAAAAGTGATTTTTTTTCTTACCTTGTTAGTTAATATTATTGGCCATACAAAATTCACATAATTCAAAATGACATTTTAAATACATTTTTCACGTTTCAACTGATCACTAACCACAGATGAAGATGTGCCCCTTTAAAATATTGCCTGTAGCCAAATTATTCAGTAAAAAAATATTTTTTTATGCTACCACTTTCCTGTGAAAAGGTTTTATGATACCAAGTAGCGTTGTACTACTTATAGTGTATTTTCAATTACAAACCAAGTAAGTCTTAAAGCTGCCCCTTTTCAGCTCTAAACTTGAAGGAAGGCCCAAACGTGGATGTTTAGAAAAACTAGAGTTTATTGTACAAAATGACACCCAGTGCAGCTACCTGTACAAGCTCACAGACACAAGCTCAAATCATACAGCGCCGAATCAGTCCGTTTCCAGCAGGTCGTCAGGGCGATCTGCGATCAGCTGTTGGCCGTGGAGCCAGGCTCCGGGGACTGAAGGAACTCGTAGGGGTCTTGAACCATCTCTGATTGGTCTCCTACACCCAGGTGGGAGGGGCTCCCTGAAAACAAAGAGAGGGATGGGAGTAATTTCTCACACTGAACAGGCAAAGGGAACGAGCACAATAAGGCCTTGGCCCTGAATCTGTTTCTAGAGAAATAGGGGAGGGGGAGGGGGAGGGGGAGGGGAGGAGAATCACAAAAACTATTAAGGATGTGTTTTTCTATATTTTCATATTTTTTATGTTTTCATATTTTACATTTGCAGCATTTATCAGATGATCATGTCTAGAGTTCTCCCTGGAGTTCCTTGGGATTAAGGGTTTTGGAGTTACTCAGGGGCTTAAGTCTTGCTGGAGACCGAATAACAGCAGACTCGAACCCACAACCTCTTGGTCCCCAGAGTTTCCTACCCCTAAGCCACCATCACTTCTTAAAATTGAGCTTGAGCTTCGCATAACATCAACAGAGCAGCAGCTGCTTTTTAAACGTTTTGTGAAATTATTTTTGAAGAGGTATTAAAATCTTAATCCTTCAGGAAGCCTGGAGAACTGTTCAACAATTCAATTTAGATTTGAATTAATGAAATCTATATTTTATAGCAGCACGTGTAACTTACTGAGAACATTTTTTACGCATCTCTTAAAGGTGGCAAATGTATTTTTATTTACTTGTATTTATTAAGCATCCTAACTATATAGCACTTTTTTCACTTTTCAACAATACTTATTTTTTTAGGTTTACTAGACCAATCAAAATGCCCAGCCAAACCACAGTTCTGCCTTTAAGACTAAATTCACAAATTAATACTTAATAATGAAAAAAGAGGAATAAAGCGGACAACTGGTAAAAATATTAATGAAACAAAATGAAAGCATATTAGACAAAACTCTGCTGGTTACTAATATAAGGGTTTTTCCCAGTTTCTAGTTTAGATAATTGGTCTAAATCGGTCTTTACGATCAGTGCCACTGCATGGTTCTACACTGCTCCTCGTTAAGAGCTGGAAGTTGTACCTAAATGATGCTGGTCTCTCTCTGAGGCGTTGGAGAGAGACGAGAGGTTGGAGGAGGGTCTGGAGCCCACCCTGTCCACGGCTGCGTCCTGGAACTCTTGCAGCAGTTTGGCCGTGTCGTCGAAATGCTGATGACCCTCCTCGTGTTCCTGTTCCTTCTTCACCGGCTTACCTGCTACGTGGAGAAGACGAGAGGACGTCAAGACAAGAAGATCCTTTCTATCACTTTAGAGTTTCACCACCGTGAGTGCCACCGTGAGTTCTTTTGAACTCTTAATCTGTAGTTGTTTTACACAACATATTCTACAGTTTAAAGCAGGTTTATCCCAGAAGTTGCAACGTTTATCTGATGTGTCCAAAAAGTCTTGTTATTTCGCATTGTAATACTATTTATCACTGTACCAGGATGTCCAGGCTGAAACGCAGAAGAAACCTTAAACCTGAGATTCTCTTTTTGGATGTGTAGGTTCATCGGAAGGCTGAAATTATTTGATATTTCTGCATAACGGTCAGGTTTTTCTCTCACAGCTACAGATTGTTTGCAGGGACAACGTCCCAGACCACTTCAGTGAGACTGGGCAGGGCTAAACTTCTCTAGGCTGAAGAGACTAAAGTGTTTAAAACTGTAACTGGAGGGCAGGCTCTATGTTCAGTACCCAAAAAAGTCACTTGTCATGAAAAAAAAAAATAAATAAATAAAATAAAATAATATTATATATATATATATATATATATATATAAACAAAAAACAAATTGTGCACTTAAATGTTGTGAGTCCTTACTTAGAGGGTTGAGCATGTCCAGGGACATGTCTGGGTAGCTCTTCAGGGACATGAAGTCTAGTACTGAGCTGCTCTCCATTACGCCTTCGTCTGGACTCTGAAATCACAGAGCAGTCAGTTAGCAAAAGCACATGGACTCTTCATGAAACATTGCAGGAATAGTTTTACAGTTAAATGATTACCCTCTAACATACAGAGTGGGAGCATTACCTGCATATCACACAAACCGGACTTTGCTTCATCCAAAGGCAGGTTCCTTTTCTGTAAAGGCAAAGCACAGAGTTCCATCAGAGCCACCCAGTTTGTAACCAAAAAGGAAAATTTCACTATTTAAAAAAAGAAAAGAAAAAGAAAATCAGCATCTAAAAGGTAAAAGTTATGGCTGGGATCAAAACTAACTTATAACTAGAGATACGTTTCCTCATGAAAATGCGATATGGCACTGTATGTTAGCAGCACTTCATGATCACAGTAAGAACCAATGAGTGGAGAATAATCAATGTGAATCAGCAACTCCAGATAGTTATCTAGATTTGTACTTTTTTTAGACACTAAAGCAAGTAAGTTGATTAGGGATTACTGTGCACAGCTGCAGACGAGTGTGTGAGAATTTTACTTAAACGTTGAAAACCTGTTTAAAACAGTACCTGTCGAATTTGGAAGATGGCCTTGGAGTGATCCCCACCCGTCATTTTATCCAAGAGATCGTCCACGAGCCTCTTGGTAAAACTGCCACAGTCTTTCACAAACTCCTGGAGACTGAAACCCAAGATTAAAATCACAAATCCTGTTGTCTTAATAAAAATGAATCACTAACAGGTCGCAGGACCCACAGAAATGACCAGAAACCTCAGGCTGGTGAAGTGAGAGTGTACCTGAGAGCGCACTGGACACCCGTCTCGTCTCCATAGGCTGAGTAGAGCATCTCCATCTCCTCAGGGAGAAGGTCTGGGTAGATGGAGTTATTTTGTAGTGTCTGTGTGTTATATGCACTACTCAGGAACGTCACTGAAAAAGGAAAACAGGAAAACAATAATAACGATAAGGCTTTAACAAAAATAATGCTAAACTAATGTAAATGTAAGATGTTTTTTTTATAAACTAGCTTTATCAGACCCAAGACTGGGTCTGGGGGAGAAAAAAAAAACTAAACAAACAAAAAAAAAAAAAAAACAGGGATGATAGTGGATATTTTTGGATACATTTTTGGATGTGAATGAACCTGTATTTTGACGATGCTTTCATTGATTTTTTTTTTATATGCTTTTATTTTTTTCCTGGAAATCAGTCCCAATATTAGCACTTTTTTTGTATCATCATTAAATGTACAGTACAGTCTTTGGAATAATAACAAAAAAGAAATACAGACAGTAGAGATGTGCACATGTAGAGTATTGTCTCGTTTTTTCATATTTTGCTTCAAGATGTTTTTGATTTTTGATGTATAGTTGAGGAACAGTTCTCCAGATCTTCCTGAAGGACAATGTTTTTGCTTCTCATTTTCAGTACAGTCTCTGTACCGGATTGTTTTTTGTCGGTTCCACACAATCCACACAGTGACCTTAGACTTCTTCAAGCAGAACAAAGCGTCTGACTTAAGGCTATACTGGTGATATCTGCACTGTGCAGATGCGTGAGCTCGGTCTGGGGGGAGTTCTTATTTACAGATTAATAATCAGGAGCCCAAAAACCTTCGCATACAAACATAAAAACCGAATGAATTATGTGCATGAACAAAAGCTATTTACCTTTGTTTCTCCGGTCATCTTTGAATCCCAGCGTCGTGAGCCCTGGTAAAAGCTTATTCGACAGGGAGCTTAAATCAACAGGATGGGTCTCTTCCTCTGTTAGAGAAAGCAGACTTTCAGAAAGTGCATTCTGATGGGCAGAGCAGTGCTGCTGTGTGTACGCTGGTGTACCTTCAGCCTCCGGGTCCTGCTGATTAACTACAGTGTAAATCAGAGACGCTTCGGTTTCCTTTTTAAGGTATCCAATCTGAGAAACACACAAATACATATAGAATATTTTGAGTTATTTGGCAGCTCATGTAATCCTTCACATGAACATTTTTAAACTATAGTCTTATGTTGTACATTTCCAGGATATATAATAAAGTCTCCCTGCTAGTTACTTGTTGTTAATTGTTAATTCTCAGGGGCTCAAATGGTGCAAAAGTTATGGCATTTGTTAGGCTTTACCGTTCCATATGATTACATGGTCATACATTTTTAAAGCTTGAGAAGGACAGTGAGAAGACGTTACTGACGAAGACATGACAAAGTCGTAGCAAACAGGACAGTAAATGTGTCAGTAGTTTGGCACAAAGAAAGCTTTAATTTAAGCTGAGCTGTTCCTGGTCAGCTTTCTTTTCAAATGTACAATGCTGTGCAAAAGTCTTCGGCACTGATGAAAACGGTTTACCTTGGGAAAAGTTACCGTTACTTATTCCAGTAACACATCAGAATAAATTCAAATAAATGTAGGCTGTTTTTAATAGCACGGGTTTAGTTCCAGATGTCCTTGATGCTCTGTCACACAGTAACCTGTTCACTTCCAACAGCAGTGCCTGTTAACGAACTTAATGAAGCATCAATTAGCCACACTGGTTACTGATCAGGAACTACTGCTTATACTGGGAGTGCACGCAAGATCCTGAAATACATGAAATTACTATTTAATGCATATATTTGTATTGTTAGATATTTGTGTTTAACATCAGTGAGGAAATAAATGTTTACCGCCCAAAAAGAAAGCTTTTTAAATCCATTTTTCTCAGGTGCCTAAAACGTTAACAAGGTGCTGTATATGGATGTATATCTGACATCAAAATGTTAACCCAACATTAAAAGCAGCTCAAATTATGTCTGAAAACTCCCAACCAGAGTTTTAACTGTGTGCTGAAGGGGAGCACCTTCGAGGTTGGCATGAAGCGGTTGATTCGGTCCCGCGCCTCGTCGGCCGCATGCTCCACCAGAGCCAGCACATGTTCCTCCGCGGTGCTGTCCGTCACACTGCAGGCGTTTCCCTCCAGCTCAAACATGTCACTGTGGAAACACAGCCAGCGTTACTAACATACTGCACCATATGCCATTTGGTTTTGCAATCAGGTAACAGCCAAAATGTGCAATTGAATTCATGTTCACAAATTTAACCACAACCAGCTTAAACCAGTTCAAAAGCGCAGTTAAACATTACATTTGCAGCATTTAGCAGACGCTCTTATCCAGAGCGACTTCCATGTCCTAATTACAGGGACAGTCCCCCTGGAGACACTCAGGGTTGAGGGTCTTGCTCAGGGACCCAGTGGTAGTGCTAGAGGTGGGATTCGAACCTGGGACCTCTTGATCCATAAGTCCATAGGCAAGTACCCACCACTAGACCACCACCACCCCATAAACCTATTAAATGGAGTGAGTCCAATCTAAATTAATGTTTAAAAAGTAAACATAAAGCTGTTAATATAAGCAGAGGTGGCCTAGTGGTTAGGGAGTTGGTTCCCAGGATTGGAAGATTGTGGGTTTGAATCCCAATCCAGTAGATTTGCCATGAGGTCCCCTTGAGCAAGGTACCGCCCCCATCACTGCCCCCTGCTGCACGTGTGTGTGGATGAAAAGCAGAGCAGTAATTTGTTGTGGTTCACTGTGTGCTGTGCTTCACAATGACAAGTTGTCACTCACTTCATTTTTACTTAAAAAAACGATGTGGCTATAAGCTATAGATTTAAAAATGACAAAGAAGGAGCAGCGTTTAGGGACCAGGCTCCATGATCGGAGGGCCGTGAGGTTGATTCCCAGGCCAGTAGTGGCCATGAGGAAGGTACTCTCTGAATTTTTACCTGATGATGGGCTCTTTGGCCGGCTGCTTTTTGGATTTTTTGGCTGACTCTGGGTGGATGGGAGTGACCTCAGGAATGGGCTCATCGCCGATCATGTCCTCTTCGCCCAGGATGGCGGCCTGCTGAGAGAAATCCATGTCGTGCATGAAAGACATGCTGCGCTTCAGAGCTAAGAGCCGCTCCTGCGAACAGAGCAAAAAAAAAAAAAAGAGCCGCAGCCACACATTTACTCCTCAGCCGGCCTGAGCGGGCCATGAGCATGGGAGCGTGGGAAGTTTTAAAAAAATAAATAATAAAAAATGGATGGCTCGGAATGGATTTAAAATAAAGGCTCTGTCAAAACAAAACAAACAAACAAAAAAAAAAAACCCAAAAAATAAATAAACCAATAAAATAAAATAAATGCAACCCCCAAAAAAGGCCAAAAGCAAAAATGAGGTGATTAAAGAGCTACTGCATGCAAAGTCATTTGAATGTGATTGTAAAGTGCAAGCCCACTAAAGTAAGGCAACTAAAATGAAGAGTTTGAGGAGACAGAGGAGAGAACTGCAAAAAGTAATGGATGACAAGTCATTTCCAACTGCACTAATGTTTTTACTTTGCTCATCATTTTGAAGCCAGTGTGCAGAAGTTTCTTCGCAGCTTTATAGTAGACTGTCTCTGGCCGGTTGTACACCATAGCGTTGTCGCACATCAGCTTGAAGTCTGCCTGCACATCACACAGGAAAAAAAAACAGCCAAGTTTTAATGGTCTTCTCCAGTTTAAAATATATCTGTATCACTTCCTCACATTTTCAAAATTGGCCTGGACCGAACTGTCACAGACTGCTCATGTCGCCGCAAAACACACTTGTTAACATTAACGATCTGAAACACGGGGGATATATGTGGTGGACAGAAACTGGAATACTCTCACCGACAATTGCAGAAAACCAGACATTCAAAATTTAGACCCTACAAACTACATGCACTGCAGATTTATACTGGTTTAAAATCACTCCACAATTATTACTGTCAGGCTGTAAAACCAAACCACTGCAGATTCATACTGGATTTTAAAAAATGGTAACAGTCAGGCTGAAAAAACTACACATGCTGCAAATTCATGCTGGATTTACGCGAGTCATTCCTGAACAAAACCACACACTGCGGTTTCTTACTGGGTGCTGCTGCCAGAGTGTACTGCAGATTCTGAAGTGAGTGAAAGTGACCATTCTTGTCATTGTGAAACACGGCACAGACAGTGAACACACAACGAAATTACACCTCTGCATTTTACCCACACACAAACACGTCCAACAGGGGGCAGCTACAGAGAGCACCTCGGGAGCAGTGACGGGGATGGTTCCTTGCTCAAGGGTACCTCAGGGCAACCCACTGGTAAGGGATTCAAACCCACGATCTGATCCGGGCCCCTTGTCCCTAACCACTAGGCCACCGCTAAACTCTACTTTAGATCAACACTGATTAGAATCACTCTGCAATTTCACAGACTGCAGATTTATTGTGGATTAAAGTCACTCTCACAGTTATTAATATACAAACTACGCACTGCAGTTTCATACTGGGTTAAAATCACTCCAAAATGAATTCTGTCAGAATGTAAAAAAAAAAAAAAAGGATTCACATGGGATCAAACTCGCAGAGCTTCCCCAGATCAAATGAACCCTGCTTAAATGTACCTTGAATTCTGTGACTGTTTTGTATTCATTGGTTGTAATCTTCTCCTTCATGGTGCTGAAGTCCATGGGGTGTTTGATGATCATGGAGTATCCCGGTGCAATGGCGTCTGTCACGGGGAACGCAAAGAAGCCATGTGCATCTTTCCTGATGAGATCACAAGGTGACAGAATATTCTAATTAAAAATTCTATTAAAACTGCAAGGAAACAGATCTGTGTGCATCTTTTAATGGTCACCTCTGAAGCAGGCGCAGGAAGTGTTCTAGGAGCTGCTGGCGAGGTGTGCACTCGTTTTCTAGATCAGGAACGGAGGAAGGTAGGGCATATAAACATGACAGCCAGTAACAACTTAAAACAACAATGAAAGGAGTAAAAACGAAAGCTTCAGGAATAAATTAAACAAGGCTGTATGTAAAAAAAAATAAGAAGAAGAATTTAATTTGAAAATAATATGTAGATTTATCCAATAATACAAAAACCTCAATGGAAAGAAAGGTACTCAGAAAAAATGGGGGCGTATATAGAAGAATGGAGGTATTGTGGTATATTCTTCAGCCAAATGCTGAAATTTTGCTGAAGTCTGCTTTCTAAAAGATTACTCATCGCAGCTGTATCTCTTATACACACTCCTCAGCCTCGTTACCTTGCTGAGTGCGACAGGCTCTGATGGGCCGATCTCCCTGCATCTCCACCTCAACCTTCACGCTGGGCTGAAAATCATCTGCCTCGATTTCAATTGTCTCCGTCTTCTCCCTCTTCCTCTTCTTCTCCTCTGCCACCACCTGCAGCACAAGCAAAGGATCAGTGAACACAAACACAACGCAAACACACACACACACACACACACACACACACACACACACACACACACACACACACACACACACACACACACACACACACATGTCCCTGCTATTACCTCCACAGGCTTGGACAGAGTGAAAGGCTCCACTGGAGCACTGGCTGCATTTTCTAACTGTTCTCTCTCACGTTTCTTCTTTTTCTCCTCCTGGAAAAAGTGAGTGTGAAATTCAGCACAAGTGCAGCATTATATTTTCAATATAATATTTTCCTAAAATTTCTATCAACCCTTTTTTAGTGCACAGCTTTGCAACAACTGTTCATCAGAAGTGCAAAAATCTACATTTTAGATGGTACCTTTAAATAAAGCACATACAATATGCCAGATGTTAACCTTTTCATCCATCCATTCCATCTTTTTTTTTTTTTGATGTTAAAAAGAGATGATGTTAAAAAAATAACCCATCAGACCCATAAAGTGATCTACTGTGGCAACCTTTCTTCTTCTCCTCTCTTCATCATCCAAGTGCTTGTCCTTGTCCTTTTCTGATTTCTTCTTCTTTTTCTTTTTCTTCTCTTTGTGCCGTTCATGGTCGGAGCGGTCATCGTAGTAGCTCGAGTCGTGTCCCGAGCCGGACAGCTCAGTGACCTCACTTCCCCCGACCTTCAGAACCAATTTCAGCGGCTTTTCCAGGGTTTTGTCTTCATAATCTGAAAAAACGAACAGAAATCAAATCGGCACGAGGGTTGAAAATCAAAACTGCTGACAGTGCAGCAGCGTCTGAATATCTGAGAATTCTGTGTCAGATTGTACTACCTAAGTATTAACAGCAGTATTAATGAGCATCAGTGAGCCAAAAGGCATGTTTTCCAAAATCTAGATTACAAATAAAAACACCGAATTAAGAACAACATTAGTGAAACACCTTAAAAGTGGCAGACTGCTGTAAGAAACATGAGTGTGCAAAGTTAAAGTTAATTATTCAATATTTTGTTTTTTTATGTTTTGTAACTCAAACGTGACCATGGTGGTAGCCTCTCTCCTCCCTCTCTCCCTCTCTCTCTCTCCTCCCTCTCACTCTCCCTCTCCCCCCTCTCTCCCCCCTCTCTCCCTCTCTCTCTCTCTCACTCTCTCTCTCCTCCCTCTCCCTCTCTCTCTCTCTCTCTCCTCCTCCCTCTCTCCCTCTCTCTCCTCCCTCTCTCCTCCCCTCTCTCTCTCCTCCCTCTCTCTCCCTCCCTCCCTCTCTCTCCTCCCCCCACTCTCTCTCTCCCCTCCCTCCCTCCCTCTCCCTCTCTCCCTACCTCCCTCCCTCTCTCTCTCTCTCTCTCTCTCTCCCTCCCTCCTCGCTTCCTCTCTCTCTCTCTCTCACTCTCTCTCTCCTCCCTCTCTCCCCTCTCCTCCCTCTCTCTCACTCTCACTCCTCCCTCTCTCCTCTCTCTCACTCTCCTCTCCTCTCTCTCTCCCTCTCTCTCTCTCTCTCTCTCTCTCTCTCCCTCTCTCTCTCTCTCTCTCTCTCCTCTCTCTCTCTCTCCCTCCCTCTCTCCTCCCCTCCTCTCTCTCCTCCCTCTCTCTCTCTCTCTTTAACTACCTACTGACTACTTTTTATTCCATCTACCTCTCTAACTGATATGATCCAATAAGATGGAAATATTCTATTTTTAACATTTCTTCAGTTTTGTGGCCCTGTAGACTCAGTGAGTATGTAGATTAGATGGAAAAGTTTAAATATATAATTTATTTGAGATAAAAATACATAATTCAGAGTAAACTATCAGAATCGGGCACCAAAACAGGCTCACACACAAATTAACCCTGAAATTTAATCACATTCATCTCACAAACGAGCAAAACAGCACAGGTCACACAAATGCAAACAGATCCCCACATCTGAGAATGTGGAAATGATTGAATTATCGCTTTTTAAAGCGGATTTGAATGAAAATTTGCTTATTTTCATTGTAATTCTTCACTAAAACCTTTTATTTAGACAAACACTGACCTCCCTCCACCGTCCTCCACTCGGGCTTGTACTTCTTGTGTTTCTTGCCCATCGTGCGCTCGAGTTTAAAGGGTTTCAATTAAACGTTTAAAGAAAATGGAAGATAGATCTTCTCGCAGTAAAAACAAAACACCAGAGATTTTCTACCAGTCACTTCCTGCGGCGCACAGCAATTTCCGCTCTAAATCCACGCCTTACATTGCTATGACGCTTCCGTAACTCGCGATGTGATTGGACGATTTACAAAAAAGGTCGTTACCTCTATTATTATTATTATTATTATTATTATTAAGTTTATTATTATGTCTATGTTTGCATACATTCCAAACACAGTGAAGGCCACCATGTTCAACGCTGGAAATAAAATATCTGGAGAAAGAAAAAAATGTGTGAACAAATAGTTAACAGGTTTTCTGCTTGTTTTGCATCAAACTTTTATAAAAGCACTGGGGTTTAATAGAATATTTACGATATATTTTTTTATTCAAGAAGAAATTAAATAAATAAACTTTAATCTTCATAACGTTAACATATAAAACAATAATGATTGTCGATATTTCTACATGTTGTTTTATTCCCATTAATATAAAAAGTACAATTATTTTCATGTAGACTAACAATTCAAGGACAAAAAAATATTAATATTTATATTATATTCATATTATATTATATTATATTATATTATATTATATTATATTATATTATATTATATTATATTATATTATATTATATTTGCAACAATAACAACAACAGAAATCGTTCTATTAGATCGTTGTGCTGAAGCGTGTCCACCAATCAAATCGGGGCATCGCCTATAGGGGCGGGGCTCTGTTGGGGTCACGCTCGCGCGGGAAGTTCGTCCTCAGGAATTTGCGATTCTCCAGCAGTGACGGGAGGTGAGTTTCGATGTTTTAAACGACTGATGAAAATTCTCGCGGCAAATTGTGTATTATAAGATGAAATAAAGCATGGAGGTAACAGATTTGTTGTTAACGGCTGCTGTTCTGTCACTGTTTTCCCTGACGGCTCCCGTTACCTGTTAGCAGCGCCGCTAACTGCTGTAGCGGATTCGGTGCGGCCGTGTCCCAAATCCACACTGCTCACTTCACTGCACTAACACTAACCATATTCCCTTCACTGCACCCTTAACCCCACTGGACACCCCACTTTATTAGCCTTCACTGCATATTCAACAAACATAAAACTTCCTTCACTGATTATAGTCGTCCTTATGATGGTTGTCTATGTTTTTTAATATCCTACTAAGTGTTGTAGTATGTGGATTTGGACTCGACCCAAGTGTTTTTTCACTTTAGTAATCAGTCACTCTTGGGATGCTCAACAACACTGTTCTTTCTTTCTTAAATGCACAGATGAAGTTCTGACTGCTGTCATATATTTATTAACTTACTTATTTTAATGACAAAAGCTGATCCAGCAGGTTTATGATTAAGGCTGAACCGATTATTGCTTTTATATCAGAATCATACAGAGATCAACTTTAACACTGTCCTACATGATCCAGCACTGACAGGTAGACAATATTGTATTTTAAAAAAAAAGTCTCAATACTAGAAATGTTGACGATACACAATATGACATGTATTTATTATTCTAATTGAATTTGATTAGTATAAAAGGAGGAGAACCAGAAGTGCCACAAAAATATGAATCCTGTGCTTTTTTTGATGGTAAGCATCTCTGCACTAAATCCAGTCAAACAGGACAAATCTTGTTCTCTTTGTAAAGGAACATACAGCTGGTCTGAGTTCTCGAATTACTGATGATATTGCGACACACTCGAGAAAGAATATTGTGATTTTATCACAGTAAACATAAGCCCAGCTCTACTGACCTGTTCTAATTGGTATGGTTTAATAATAATAGTAGTAGTAATACTAATAATAATATAATAATGAATAGCTTATGTACCGACAGACTGCATTTAGTCCTTAATTCAGGAAAAAAAACTTTTTTTTTTTTTTATCCAAAAAGGTTCTGTTTAAATTGAAAGAACAGGCATTTTTATTGATAAAGACTCAGTTTATTTGCCACGTACACGGTTATAAAAGTGAAATCTGTCCATGAGATGCTCCTTGACTGTGGAGTGGCATTGTAGATACAGAAGAATAGAGGAAGGAGTGTATTAAGAATAAAATAAGAAAATAAACCTTGGTGTAAACTATACAGGCTTAAAATACAAGTGTAAAATATACAAAAACTCTGCAAAGGAAAAACAGAAAATATGCATGTATGTAAATGTGTATGCAGAGTTGTAGCGACACAAAATGTATGTGGAATATAATTAGAGACGTAAAGAAATGTGATCGAGTAACCTGTTGTGCAGTGAATTGTGTGTATATGTAGATGTGTAATATAAGAGATACTATACATGGATGCTGTATAGCTAAGATACAGTGATCTGTGTATACAGACAAATGAAGGTGAAAAATAATGTGCAAATAGGCATCGTGATTAAACTTGAGGGGAGGGTTAAGAATCATTTTGAAAAACAGTAAGTGCCTTTAAAACAGATTGTGGATATTCAGCATGTTCAGAGCAGTTCAATAAAATGAGCTGTAAATAGATTGTGTTACTCAAATCAAAATACGGGTTAAAAATGGCATTTCGAGATGTTTTCCCCCTCCTTCGGCCCTGCTTTCTAACAGATGAATGTTCTGGTTTTTGTCACTCAGAGGATGAATGGAGAGAAAATGGAAGTTGTGTGGAATCACCACCCGCAGCCCGGTGAGGAAGTCGTCACGGACCGGGTCGACATCCACATTGAGGTTCATGTGAAATCTGAAAGGTGCTCATGACCTTTTTAGCACACAGAGAGACACAACGAAATTAAACCTCTGCATTTTACCCATACACGCACACGTGCAGCAGAGGGCAGCTATTGAAAGCACCGGGGAGCAGTGATGGGGACGGTACCTTGCTCAAGGGTACTTCACGGCAACATACTGGTCTGGGATTCAAACCCATGACCTTCTGATCCTGGGGCCGACTCCCTAACCACTGGGCCACCGCTGCCATTTATTTGTGTTGGAATAGCAGAAAACAGAAACAAGCTACAGCTTAAGAGTTAAAAGCCAAAAAATAAGCATGTGGTTTTTAAAATGTTAAAAATTCTTATTCCATAATTTAGGAACTAAAAAAGCAAATGATTTAGTCTGTACAAAGAAATACCTTTGTTGCTGCATGAGGTCACAAGAGGTCGGAGAGGCAAGTTGGGACATGGCCGATTTGTGAGTAAACGTTAAAATGTAAAAAAAATTCATTACCTGTCTGTAAATTTGTCAAACTACATTTGTGAAGTCTCTTCAGATTAATGAAAAAAATAAAACGGCACAAAGGGAATAAGGCAGGTGCTGTAAAGCCACCGTGCAAGCTGCCGGCTTGGCACTGATTCTAGAAGTTGTGTTGCTGTAGTAGAGGGACTTGAAAAAAGATTCCTGTGAAATCTGGTGACTGAAGTATACGAGATATAATTGATATACAAAATGAATCAGAGAATTTCCTTACACATATATAGGTTTATTTTAAAATGTCTTTGTTTTATATAAAAAAAAATAAAAAAAACAGTCACGTAGACATTTAGTTATGATTTATTCTGATACCTGAAATTGATTTCTTGGTGGGGATTAAAGGTTTAGTGCGGTTTATTCCACCGACAGTAACCATAGGTTTGTGTCTGCAGCACTGTGAGAAGGACTGAAGTGAGGACACACGTTATGGCTCTGCTGGACCGACACAGCCTGATAATGGGGTCTTACAAGTGGACAGAGTTTGATGACGACTTCTTGGTTCAAAACGTTGTGTCGGTGTCTGTGGTGGACATTGATTCACAGGCAGTAAGTGTGGCGTTGCTCTTCGTCTTTTGGTTAGAGTACTTGATCGTAATGAGCTTCCCTTTTAGATCTACCTGTCAGAACTGTGCTTTGTCACAGATGAAATTAGGGAGGCACCGCTGTGGGATTTGTAGATTGATGCTGATGTCTCACAACGTTCATATACATGCAGCACTGTGCAAAGGTCTTGAGCCCCTCATTTCTTCATATTTTTCTTCCAGACCTTCTTGTATTTTTAATGTGTTGTTGAGGAACAGTTCTCCAAGCTTCCTGAAGGACAAAGTTTTTGTCTCAGACATGAAGCAGTGAAGAAACAGGTGCAGATGATTGCAGATATTCAGGTGATTAGTTTACCGCTGATGCTGAACACTGAGTGGTTGGAACCCCTTTATCGAGAACCTTCACACCCTGTCAGTAAAACATTTGTTCCAGTTTCCTTCGTTTAATCTACTCCAAATGAAACTGGAATAAAATCCTATTTTTGCACCAAAGCATCAGGAAAAGAGGGGCTTAAGAATTTGCACAACAAAAGAGCAAAACCCTTCAAAAAGTCATCTTTTTAACTGGCCTCTTAATTGTGGTCATAAGTTTGGTCTTTTGTTTTGGGGTTTCAATCTTCAGCCCCTCGATCTGAAGACGAACAATATGTGCATTCACATCTTCTCCCTGAATGAAGACGAGGCCAGCACTCTGAACTTGGACGAAGAGGAGGAGCTTTCTGCAGCCAATCATTGGCTCTTACCAGCAGGTCAGTCACTCCTTTGGGTTTTCTCTGAACTCCAGCCAGTAGATGGCGTAGAATATCAGAATCAGAAAAACTATTCATCTCTAGGGAAACTGCCTAGGATACGGCTGTATAAAAACACTAACAGACACAAAGAACAAAATGAAATTAAAAAATCTATAGAATAAAAGTAAATGTCAAATGTGGCTGTGACACATGGAAAAATAAATGTCAAGTATGGCTTTGAGATAAATGTTAGACCTGTGTCCTGCTGCCTTCACTTAGTGTGGACAAAATAGGGTGCTGTGATTATTTTGCAATCGTGATGTACTTAGCAGTTAAACATTATATGTTCTAGATTAGAAGGATTCTGGGATTTTGTTAAACGGTGGATTGTATTTCGTGTTCGTGATCATCCTGAAGAACTCCTCTTGGTCCGAGCAAAGAAAATCTGGGCTAGTTTCCCCTTCTAGTTTAAGCCAGGCCTTAGAGATTTGTTGGAGTCCTTAGATATCAGTTTTGAAGACTGAATATTGCGCTAACAATATTCACCAACTAATTTCTTTTTTTTAAAATGAGGTCTCATTATGGTCAGTGTGATAACTTCGATGACGAGCTTGATTTCAGCAAAAGGGATTCACAGAAGATTCTTCTTTTTGGTGCAGTTGCTTTATTGCTCTTCTGGATTGTTTCGTTTTTCAGCTGAGCTGCATGGCATTTGGGAAAGCTTGATTTACGAGGAGAAAATCAAAACGCAAGTAAGAAACCGTCGTTTCATTAAAATTTTTTTTTAAAAAGTCTGTTTTGCAGTGTAATAATGAACCGTTTCTGTGACTTTTTTCCCCCTCTAGCTCTTGGATTATGTTTCAACAGCGATTTTCTTCTCTGACCGAAACGTCGACAGTAACCTGGTCACATGGAATCGAGTTGTGTTGCTTTATGGTGAAGCTGAATGGAAATTACTGCTAAATATTTATTTTAAAATCTGTTTTTATCAAATCCAAATTTCCAATCCAAACAGCCTTTAACACTAAACTCTGCGTGCTTGCTTATATGCACAGTAATGAAGTCGGTTTCGTTCTCTTCCACATGTCTTATTTATTTAGAATTTTGTGGAAATTGATCAGATGTATAAATATAATGATCAGAATAAAGCGGTGGGAGGGGAAGGGGCTTTAGACTATGCTATAGTCTAATGATATGGACAGAATGTTAACATTGCAGTTACACTGATGCGTATTTCAATCTCTGATTCCTGTCAGTATATTAAAGAGGACATTTAATCACTTTTCTTTTTTAAAAATGCACAAATTGCGTAAATACAGTTAGTTCCGACGTTCATTCCCCTTCCACACTGTATGGGAAGCAAAGCGGTGTGGTGTTTCAGTCCCGTGCTGCTTTTCAACTGAGCTGTATTTCAGGGCAGCCAATCAGAAAAGAGCTCTTTTGAAAATGAAAGTAAACGCAACGTTTCGATCATTAGATGAAACGCGAGACAACTGTAAAGATGGGACATTAAAAAAAAAAAAAACACACACACAAAAAAAGAAAATTGTAATTTAAGAATGAATTATGATGAGTTATATTTTTGATACACAATCATGGAGAAAATAAAGAAGAAAGAAATTGTGGAATGAAAACCTCAGCGAATCAGGGTCTTTTGTTGGATTGCATGAAAAATTCAATTGCGTAAAACACCCAGAAAACTCACTGGAACTCTGATTGGTCGGAGGCTCATTTGCATATTCGTATGTCTTTCGTGTATTCAATCCTGCAGGCCCTCCAGGCACTGGGAAGACCTCTTTGTGCAAAGCGCTCGCCCAGAAACTCTCCATCAGGATGTCAGGAAGGTGAGTTGCTTTGCACAAGCACTAAAATGGCCAATCTAACTCGTTTACTCTCTGCTTATGTGGGCTGTTTGTTTGTTTGACAGGTATTCGTATGGACAGTTTGTTGAAATCAACAGCCACAGTCTGTTTTCCAAGTGGTTTTCAGAGGTAAAATGAATCTGACTTAACTGACTGCAGCATAATTTACAGAATTACTTATGTTTGCCAGCTTCCCTTCTCACACTTTTTATGATGAACAAGTTTTGTTGAACTACTTGAGCATTATGAGCCTGTTCCAAGTGTTATTATGAGTTAAAATCAAGTCTTACTAACTGGGTTGCAGAACTTCATATCATGATCTCATGAGCTGACCAGCTCTACAAAGAGAGCAGATTTTGATTGATTAAACAATGTATTCATATTTTTGTGGCACTACCGATTCCTTCTCTATTTAAACTTTTCAGATGCCTGAATAGGTAATTTGGCACGTTGTTCATTGTAGAAAGATGTTTTTATCATCCCCTCGTTTGCATATGTACTTGATTTATTGATTTATGTGCTCTGACTGTTTATATAGAGCGGTAAACTTGTTACGAAGATGTTCCAGAAAATTCAGGAGCTGATAGACGACAAAGAGGCCCTTGTTTTCGTCTTGATCGATGAGGTAAGCTTGGCCCTCCGTCTACATGTCAGAACAGTAGACGCAAGCCTCTTCAGCTCTGTGTCTTCTGAGGTGTTGGCTTTGTTACTTAACACTTGGCAGGTAACCTGTACATGTTTCCACCTGTGATCTTTGTGGGTTTATTAAAATGTTTTTAATTTTTTTTTTTATCATCACTTTCTTGGAATTTACTTATGAACATTGGGTTCAGTTTTTAAGGTCTAATGAAGTTATAAAGGTTCAGTTAATGGTAATGGCATTGGTCAGTGGTTCTCCATAAAGTTTGTGTTTTCTTTTATTATTATTTTTTTTAATTTACTGCCAGGTGGAGAGTCTGACTGCAGCCCGAAACGCATCTCAGGCTGGAACTGAACCCTCAGATGCTATTCGAGTGGTCAACTCTGTCCTTACGCAGCTGGATCAAATCAAAAGGTCAGAGAATGTGTGTGAATGTCTCGTGCTCCAGTATGACGTGTTACACAAGCAAAGAAGTTGTCCTAATAAAAAAAGAGTAAAAAAAGAGTAAAATTAAGTTAAATACAAGTAAATAGAAAGAGATGTTTGATATAAATTTCATGTAAAAGGAGCAAATATGTACATGAAATTCTGATTAAGCAGAGAGACTTCTCTTCCAATAGTGTCACTACAAGGAATGCCTTTAAGGCCTGGCCTTAAAGAGGTGTTTTTTTTTGTTTTTTTTGTATTGTAAATACCAGTTTGTGTAAAAACTGTGTTTTGGTGTTTGTTAAAATTCAGGTATCCAAACGTGGTGATCCTCACTACTTCAAATGTAACGGAGAAGATAGACTTGGCCTTTGTGGACAGAGCGGATATAAAGCAGTATATTGGCCCCCCGAGTGCAAATGCCATCTTTAGCATCTACCTGTCTTGTCTGGAGGAGCTCATGAAGGTTTGTGGGTTTTTTGGGTTTTTTTTCTTTCTTTTTCCATTCGGTGATGGTGATAAAATGGTCTGTCCGCTCAATCACTTTGGGGACTATTTTGCCTGGCAGTGCTCTGCATTTATCCCTCATCATGAATAGTTTTAGATTTTAAACCTAAAAGGTCAAAATGTTCAGGCACTGTATCCTTAACCATTTGCTCTGATGGCTTTGAAAGGCAGATGTCTGGTTCCATTAAAATGTAAATCCTGGTCTAGAAGTTAAATCCTCACACAATAATAAGTCAGTGAATAATCAGTTGGATCCCGCACCCACTGTAGCACACCCAGGCAGTTGTTTCATATAAATGAAGGATTTGACTGCAGCTTTAGTCTATTACTAAGAGTGACAACCCCCCCCCCCCCATTTTTTTTCTTTTTGACCATTAAATAGTGCTTTGCTTCTTTCTGTTCTTTGACATTCAGCGGCAGATAATTTACCCGAGGCAGCAGCTGCTAAACCAGGAGGAGCTTCACACCATGGACTACATCGAGAGCGAAGTGACGGAGCTCAGCCTTTACTTACAGAGAATTGCAAAGTGAGTCTTCGCCATGGTCTAATATTTGACATTCTTTGTCTTTACCTCCCCTCACAGTAATAATAAGCCAGACATTCAATTTTACCAGCTTCTTTAAATTAATTGCTTTGTAAATTACCAAGTATTGTATTTAACATGTGCAGTACTGTGAAAGTCTAATTTCTTCTGCTTCCACACTTTTTCTTCTGAGTTTTTTTTTTTTTTTCATTTTCAGTACAGTCCCTGTACCTGAGCAGTTTGATTGTTTTTAGTTGGTTAATCAACATGGAGGTTACCTGTTCTAGGAGGGACTGAAGGGATTCAAGCACTTGTGAGACAAACACAAGTACTATGCAAAAGTCTCAAGCCTCCCTTCATTTTTTTCGTATTTTGCTTCAAGATGTTCTTGTGTTTTTAATGTGTTTTTGAGGAACAGTTCTTCAGCTTCCCTGAAGGATAGTGTTGTTGTCTCTCCTTTTCACTCCAGTCTCTGTACCTGAGCAGTTCTCCAGATCTTCCTGAAGGACAGTGTTGTTGTCTCTCATTTTCAGTCCAGTCTCTGTACCTGAGCAGTTCTCCAGATCTTCCTGAAGGACAGTGTTGTTGTCTCTCATTTTCAGTCCCGTCTCTGTACCTGAGCAGTTCTCCAGATCTTCCTGAAGGACAGTGTTGTTGTCTCTCATTTTCAGTAGTCTCTGTACCTGAGCAGTTTGATAGTTTTGTGTTGGTTAATCCACACAGTGATCTACGTCTGAACCTTCAAGCAGAACAAACTGTCAAATTTAAGACAAGAAACAGTGAAGAAACAGGTGCAGATGATTCCAGATGATAAGGCTTGTGATTAGTTTACTGCTGATGCTGACCACTGAGTGGTTGGAACCCCTTTATCTAGAACCTTGTATGACAAAGACACTCTGACAGGCATGAAATTTTTGTGTCAACAATGGGATTTCCAAAAATATAAAGAAATGAGGAGCTCAAGACTTGTACACAGAACTGTATCGATACTTTGTGGTTTACACTGTCACATTTTTGGCGAGGCAGTTTTTTTCCCTTTGAATTTGACTTTTAAATCTCATCGGACACTGATACCTTTTTATAGTGAGCAGTTTTTAACTGAAACTTTATCTCAAGATTTTTTAAAGCTTTTTTGTTTTCCTGCTGGACCCTTACCCTTAGAATATAAGGGTGTGCTGATTTTGTTTTTTTTCCCCTCAACAGAAAGAGTGTAGGTCTCAGTGGGCGGACTTTGAGGAAGATTCCTTTTCTGGCTCATGCACTGCATGCAAAGGTATTTAACTTTGACTCTGATGCGTTTCAGCTGCACATTCAGGTTCATGTGGAGCTTGTGTTCACACTATGAAGAGAAATAAGTGTTTGTGAGAAAACTAATCTCTCTTTCTGCTTCCAGACGTCCGTGCTGACAGTCGAGAATTTCCTGGACGCCATGGATAAAGCAGTGGTTCAGCAGATAAAAGAAAGGGAGAAACTGGCAAACTGTTTATGAGGACACACAGCAGCAGGTTTTGTTTACTGAGCTTCAGATCTGGAAGGTTGCTGGTGCTGTTTCATTACATTGGGGGAGCGATCGGCTGTTCTCTGGGGGATAAAAGCACTTTATGATCAGAAAATCTTTTACAGACGCCAATGTTTTTGTTCACTTTCGTTCCTACGAACTCACCTCGGCTGCAGCTTGAAAACGTTAGTGTTGTGTATAATTGTTGTCTAATCGTTAAAACTTGTATATAGAAAGTTCCAGGGCCACAACAAAGAACATGATCATATCCTAACCACTACATGATCGCTGTCCTGTGATGCTTTTGACAAACTTGGATTGTTGAGAAGCATGTCCTGTGAAAGATTACACCTAAACCCTTTTTAATGTAACAATGTATTGTAAAAATTGCCTTTTTATGTTTATTTAAAAACATTAAAACAAAAGAAAAATAGATCAACTGAGTATTTATTTAAACATAAATCTGATCTTAATTTCTTTGCAAATCTAAAAGAAAAAAAAAAGCTGGATGAAATTCTTAATATCCAATTTAGATATTTTGGACTAGATATTTGATTGTGACAGGTTAGTTCAGGTTTTATGTGGTGTAAAGTCACTGCAGATGTATTCTTAAATTGCTATCATTCACATTATACTAAGTTGTAATAAGCAAAAAATTTTGTTTGGCATCTTGGCAGACATTTGATCACCAGGTGTTCACACCTGGCTGCAGTGCACTGTTTTGCCAGTAGGTGGCACAAAAGTGAAGTGCCAGTGACCAAAATGGATTCTCTGTATTGAACCCACACTCACTGTGCAGCAGTGAGAAGCTGTATCCAGCGCTCGGGGAGGAGCAATTGGTACAGTACCTTGCTCAAAGGTACCTCAGGGCAACCAACTGGTCAAGTATTCAAACCCATGACCTTTTGATCCTGAGTCTTTAAACACTAGGCCACCACTGTCCATTCATCATCCATTCAAAACTGCTGGTGATTTCCATACTTTTTTGTTTGCGGACTCGCTCCTATTTGGAGCAAGTATGCCTCATAGTTACCTGGATTATTATGAGAGTAGTGCTCAACCCAGCCACTAGGAATGCACAAGTCAAAAGGGTATTTCTTTGCGCTGGCCTGGTTACGTCTGGAAGGGCATCCGGTGTAAAACGTTTGCTGACCCAAATATGCAGACAACGAAACAAACTTTCATACCATATCGGTTGAGGCTGCAAAGTAGTGACAGGGGAGAGTGTATCTAAACATCATAGGATGGTGGTCTGTAGGATAACCTTGAGAGGGCAGAGTCGAATATCAAATCGTAGAAGCTGAAGAAAAGACTGTGAGGTGGAATTCAGGCAGGAGTGAAGATGTGCACTGGGAGGTTGCTGGGAAACCACTGCAAAAGTGGTAAGGCACTTGGTGTGACCTCTGGACGGAAGAAGGAGGATTAGGAAACCTGGTGGTGGAATCCAGATGTCCAGGAGTGTATACTGAAGAAAAGGCCAGGCAAAGAAGAAGTGGGATAGTCAGAGAGAGGGAGAAAGTAGACGGGTGTACAAGGAGATGAAGCGCAGGGCAAAGAAAACGATGGCGAAGGCCAAAGATAAGGTGTTAGTTTGAATTGTAAGAGGAGTTGGACAGTAAGGAGGGAGAAAATGACCTATAACGATTGGCTAGACAGAGAGACAGAGCTGATGTGCAGCAGGTCAGATGTGCAGCAGGTCAGGGTGGTAAAGGGTAGAAGGGGAAGGTAGCGAATAGGCAACATAGAAGTAAGGGCAGCGATGAAGAGGATGAAGAATGGAAAGTCTGTTAGTCCGGATGACATAGTGGTGGAAGCATGGGTTTAGGAAAGATGGCAGTAGAGTTTTTGACCAGATTGGTTCGAACCCCTTCCCAATAGGTTGCCTTGAGGTACCTCAGGTGCCGTCCCCATCACTGCTCCCCGGGCGCTTTCAATAGCTGCCCACTGCTGCACGGTGTTTGAGTGTGCATGGGTTAAATGCAGATGTCGGGGCAATGGTGGCCTAGTGGTTAAGGAGTTGGCCCCACATCGGAAGATTGTGGGTTCGATTCCCTCACAAGTAGGTTGCCCTGAGGTACCCCTGAACAAGGTACCGTCCCTGTCACTGCTCCCTGGGCGCTTTCAATAGCTGCCCACTGCTGCACGGTGTTTGTGTGCATGGGTTAAAAGCAGAGGTCCAATTTCGTTGTGGTTCATGGTGTGCAGTGCTGTGACCTCGCAATGACAAGGGTTGTCACTTTCACTTTTTTCACTTTCACATTTGCTTTGAGGGTGTTGATGGAGAAGTACAGAGAAGGTCAGAAGGATTTGTGGAAAGCATATGCTTAGAGAGGAGCTGTGGTTTTGTATGAGGAAGTCAGATGTTGCAGACAAGTATGTGAGAGTAGTTCAGGATATGTTTGAGGGCAGTTTGACAGTGGTGAGATTGCAGTAGGAGTGATGGATGCATTTAAAGTAGCGGTGGGTTTTACATCAAGGATCAGCACTAATCCCGTTCTTGTTAGCCATGGAGGAGTTTGTTAGTTGATGGACGAGGTTAGAAAAGAATCCCAGTGGAAAATTAGGTTTGCTGATGATGTGATCTGTAGCAATAGTAAGTGAAGTGAAAGTGACCCTTCTTGTCATTGTGAACCACGGCACAGCACACATTGAACCACAATGAAATTACACCTCTGCATTCAACCCATTCACTCACACGTGCTGCAGGGGGCAGCTATTGAAAGCGCTAGGGGAGCAATGATGGCAATGGTACCTTGCGGAGGTGAAACTGGAGGTGTCAGAGTTAAAGATGCTAAAATGTTTAAACAAGGAAACACGGGTTGTGTTAGTTTGGACAGGTCCAGAGGAGAGACAAGGATTATATTGGAAGATGTTGTTGAAGATGGAGCTGCTAGGAAAGTGGAAAAGAGGAAGACCAAAGAGGAGGTTTACGGATGTGGTGAACTTCCATCTTGGTTATTTGCTGCATTTCCTAGATTACTATCATTACATCATCCAATCTTGTCTCTCTCTCATTGTCTTCATTCATCAGTCCCTCAAAGTACTCCTTCCATCTGCTCAACATATGTATTTTGCTCGTTTGTGAATACGTTTCCATTTCTATCAATAATTGCCCTGACCTGCTTCACATCTTTCTCAGCTCTGTCCTTCTGTCTATCCAATCAGTATAGGTCCTTTTCTCCCTGCCTACTGCCCAACCTCTCATACAGTTCACCAAACACCTTATCTTTAGCCTTCCCCCCTGGTTCACGACTCCTGGGTTCCACCACCAGGTTTCCTTATTCTCCTTCCATCTGTCACAACAAGTACATTTCTAGCTGTCTGCCTTACCACATCTGCAGTAGTTTCCCAGCATCCGGTAGCTCTTCAACAGTGCTCGTGTTAACTCCTGCCTGAATTCCACCTTGCAATCCTCCTTCAGCTTCCGCCACTTGATCCTCCACTCTGCTCTCACTTTTCTCCTCTTCTTGACCTCCCAGGACATCCTACAGACCACCATCCTATGCTTAGCTATACGCTCCCCTGTCACTACTTTGCAGTCTCCAATCTCCTTCAGACTGACCCTCCTACAAAGGATATAATCCACCTGTGAGCATCTTCCTCCACTCTTATGTCACCTTGTGCTCCTCCCACTCCTTAAAATAAGTATTAACTACAGCCATTTCCATCCTTTTCAGCATTCCTTTCCTTGACACCATGCCTACCCATCACCTTCTGGTCACCTCTGTTCTTCACATGTCAACAAGTTGTTAAACCGGGCCTTGACCGATCTGGTATGGAAGTCTGTATCGTTGTCTGCATATTGATTTGGCAGAAGTTTTACACCAGATGACCTTCCTGTCATAACCCTCCCCATTTATCTGGGCTTGGGACCGGCACGAAGAAACACACTGGCTTGTGCATCACTAGTGGCTGGGTTAGAAATGAAACAGCACAAGTATCATAAAATATAGAATGTAGGATATGGGCCCTTTAACTAGTTGACTGTGAGGCATGATATAGAGCATTCCTTTCCAGTTCACATGGCTAAGTGTATGTCATTTCCTCCCAGGCTGACGCAAGCATGCTGTTCACTAATTCACGTCTTTATGTTGCTTTACAGCTCCTGTGGCACGTTCAAAATCTCTGCATCTGTTAGTGCCTGAAAACACAGTGAAGACAGAACTGCAGACGGGGAGAGAACACGCCTGATAAATAACGTAATTGCAATGTCTGGGAGCGCTGATTCGCCCTTCAGCCCGCTCCAGAAATCAGGCGGCTGCAACCACAAGAGAAAAGGGGGAGGGAGAAAAAAAAGCAAAGTCAAAAGACTTATTGTTACAGAATTTTAATCACACTCCCCTCCGGGCAGAAATTACCATGAAGGTCTATGCAAAACAAACACCATCGTTCTTGTCTATGGGGCTGTCCAGGCACGAGAAATAAAAAGTACAAAATGAGAATGGAAGGCAAGGTGTCTGACTTTCAGCGTTCGTTCAAATAACATTTTGACCATTTTAGGTAGATCACACATCTATTGCACTGTTAATGTCGGGTTTCCTCCAGTATTTCAAAAAGCAGGATTTCTGGGATGCAGCACTGTGCCAAAAGTCTTCATTTTTTTCATATTTTGCATGCACACTTTCTTGTATTTTGAGGAACAGTTCTCCAGGTTTCCTGAAGGACAAAGTTTTTGTCTCTGTACTGAAAATGAGTCTCTATACCTGAGCAGTTTCAACAGCAGAAACAGTGTGGGATCATCTCGACTGAGAACATCCTTCAAGAAGAAGGGTGCCGAAGAAGGGTGACAGTGGTCTAGTGGTTGGATACTTGCCTGTGGACCTACGGCCCGAAAAATTCCAGGTTCGAATCCCACCTCTGGCACTACCACCACTGGGTCCCTGAGCAAGACCCTTAACCCTGAGGGTCTCCAGGGGGACTGTCCCTGTAATTAGGACATGGAAGTAAATGTAAGACGACTTAAAGAAATGACAAGAATCTCATCTAAGAGAGTTCAGGCTGTGCTGAAGAATAACGGTGGACATTTTAAATATTGACTTTAAAGCTGGTTAGAATTCTATAAACTCTCTTTGTTTTTAGACTGGATTTACATGCGTTTGAATATAATTCACTGCACCTACTGCCTCGTTTTCCTCAAAATAATAAAAAATTGTTGGACTCAAGAATTGTGCTAATGCTGTAACTTAAGCCTGAAGTTGAGAACTGTCCAAGTGGTTTGTCCCAGCGAGACTTGCATATAGTCTCGCTGTTTGACAGTTATCGTCTGATGGGTTAATATGGCTGAAATAATTAGAACAGGATATTAAAATTATGTGTCTCTGAAGCTATTATATTACTCGCTCTCACTCACTCATTTTCTGAGCTTCTTGTCCTAGGTAGGGTTTTGGGGGGGTGCAGGAATCTTTCTCGTCTCTCACAGGGCAAAAGGCAGGGACACACTCTGGACAGGTCGCCAGTTCATCGTGTCTTTGGACAGCGGGAGGAAAGTAGTGGTGGTAGTGAATTTGTCCTCTTTGTTTAACCCTTCCTACACGCCCGTCGTGAACTCACACGCAGCAGGAGCAGTGGGCTGTGCTACCTTCACTCGCTTACATTTTTCCTGCCGGTCCTGGGGTTGCAAACCCTAACTTCAGACCATTGGGTCACGGATGCCCTGTTTTATGTTCAGTTTGGTTTTTGTGCTTCCAGTCCATGCTTGTGCTCTTCCAAGGTCAAACGCTCACAGCTGTGTTGTCGGCTGCACTCATTTTCACTTCTGAAAAATAAAAAACAACAACAGGAAGCAAACAGATTATGAATGAACATGGGTGGGAAGAATAAATCGGGAATGAATGAATAAATAAGTTAACATTCATCAAAAATTGATCCGTTGATAACTTTACTGTGATCTACGGTGTTTAATTCCTGAAGGATTGAGCAAAGGGCCCAGAAGCACCAGAAGGGTGTGTGTGTGTGTGTGTGTGTGTGTGTGAGTGAGTGTATATAATATCCAGACTGACAGGAACTGGCAGGAAAGGAGAAGTTCATGCTGGTGGAGCTGTTGTGCTCCAGGCCTGTTTTGCATGTGCTTTTTACCGCAGCGATTGAAGACTCGCTGTGGTTTCTGCCTCGGCAGCCGCTGCTTTCAAAGGCAACACAAAAACATCTCAACAGACTTCAGTCAGTCAGAATGAATGAGCTCTCCAAGTATGTGCTGCGCCGGTCTTGTATGTCGGGTTTTTGTTTGCAGGTGTATTTCTGACATTGCCATAGTATCACCCTCTAAATACTGGCTGTTCTTTATGAAGTGCTTTTCAAGTTTTTGGCTCCACCTGAGAGCAGATTCAGAGGCAGCTTGATGGAGAACAGAACAAAAGGCAACCAAAGAAAAGATTCAGAAAGAGAACTTTGCCTCAACAAAACATTAAAAAGTCTGGCTCTTTGGAAGCAAAATATGAAGAATGTGAAGAGGGGTGGCTTTAACAGTTTTACACACACACACACACACACACATATATATATATATATATATACACACGCACACACTGCAGTGCAGCATAGTATACTAGTGATATATAGAACATAGTTTAAATATTATTTAGCATATTTATTTTATAATACAGAGTCAACATAGTAGTAATTTGACATTTTATTACATTTATTTTTTTTACATTGTTATTCGTGTCTATTGATGAAACATAACACGTGGATATGTAAACATAAAAAATTAGGATGTAGTTCAGTAGTAATGCTTAAAAAACGAGCAGAAATGGTCAAATTACCGCGTTTATTCAATCAATTATTTTGGGCTCGTCAAAGACTGGTTGTCGATGTGGGAAGGCGGAGCCTCTTTCACGGTCTCCAGCCAATAGGAGACGGCGGCGCACTGTGGGCGGGGCTATGGACGTGGCCCCTCCCCCCGCAGGTTTGATCAGCCTTGGTCTCCGTGCTCTGCGCTGCTTTTGCGTCCAGCGCGTTTTCTACTCGGAATAAAAGCGCAGTTCCAGCACTGTGCGCTCAGAACCCTCCTCTAGAGCCACACTCGGAGATATTTGGGGTTGTTTTCTACAGCAGGCATGTGATTGAGACTGAAAGGCTGCTCAGGTTGTGTGTGAGAGAGAGACAGAGGGGACGGGGGTTAGGGGTCTTTTTGGGGTCTGGTCTGGGACAGTTTGTGATTTAAAAAATGGGCAAACTTCAGTCCAAACATGGTAAGTGAATATTAACAGAGCTTCTGCAGTGTTTGGTGTTTTTATTTTCCACGTTAATAATAAAGAAATCTCTCTTTGCAGCCTGCAAAAGGAGGGAGAACCCTGAAGGTAAGACCCCCCCCCCCCCCTTTGGATGGGAGAGCTGCTGGACACCAGCCTCACACATCTGTCTCTGTTTCAGGGGACAGCTTCGTCCTGAACGGCTTCATCTCCAAAAGAGGAGCTGAAGAGAGTGACAGATGTGGTGCGGCGCTGAAACAGAGGGACCTACAGGTAACATCTGCACCTTAATCACCTAATTATCACTTACCTGTTCAGCCTGGTGGTTCTTTATGGATAGCAGTTGAACTGCCATAGTTCGTCATCTGCTCACCTTCAGTGAATTTGTGTGAGATCAAAAGCTTCACCTCAAAAACTCTCACCTTCACCTGTGATAAAGCATTCAGTGTGAACCGTTCCATATATATCCTAATTTGAAAGAGAATGTTGCTTGATTTGTTGCATTTTTTTTTTTTTTGGTGTTGGACCATAATGGACCAAATGCATAATAAGCCATAATTTGGTTGTCATAGTGATCAAACCAGAGAAATGAAAGTTTGGGGTTGTGATGTAAACGCGATATGATTTATGTATTTAGCCATGAAGATTTCTAATAAACATCTGACAAATTGTGTTTAAAAGATCAAATTTAAAATAGAAGTGTCGCAATTTCATCTGTGATCAAAAAAGGCTGCTAAGTGTAGAATAAAGTGCATCGAGTTTGTGTTATTACCTCTCCCACTTTTTTTTTTTTTTTTTGCCTGGAGAGGTTCTAAATTGTGTGGGTTGTGGTTTTGGGGTTTCTTTTATTGGGTCATTAAGTGCTGAAAACTTTAAAGTCAGAATGATCTGTGTAAAACAAAACTAGAACACTATAAAATCAGGATTTACATTCAGTCAGAATTCAGTCGAGCCTAGAATTTAGAATTAGGGCCAAAAATAAGATCGACAGCTATTTGAGTGAAGTAATCCGCAAATATTTGTTTAGTCGGCTCGGGTGTGGCATGTAAATATGAAGAGATGCAAAAAGAAAAGGTTCCGCTTTATTTTTTCCTTCTTTTTTGACAAGAAAGAAATTTAACACGACATAAAAGAACATTTAATTAAATATCATTTACATTTTAACAAGCCTCTCTAATAGTGTTGTTATTTCGCTGGAAGATCTGCGCGTGAGCAAATTTCCAGGATGAGCTGATTGTGTTTGTTTTTACGGGACAGCTTTTCCCAAAAAATCAGTTTTAAGCTCAGTCAGTTAATGTAAATAGCAGAACATCACTTTATAAACTGAAACATTAAACTGTTCTGATTGTTTGGTTCTGTATATTTTTTTCCGTTTAAAGGATGAAATGATGAAAAATTTCCAGCTTGAAGATTCATATGTCTTTGGGTTTTTTTTGTCCATAACATCAACAGTCGTTGTTAATAACTGATGTTAATAAATAGTTTAGACTTCAGGGTAAAAATCACCTGATTATCATGTAACACAGTACTGTGCAAAAATCTTCAGCCCCTCATTTCTTCATAATTCTCTTCCAGACTTTCATGTGTGTTAATGTGCTGTTGAGGAACAGTTCTCCAGATCTTCCTGAAGGACAGTGTTGTTGTCTCTCATTTTCAGTCCAGTCTCTGTACCTGAGCAGTTCTCCAGATCTTCCTGAAGGACAGTGTTGTTGTCTCTCATTTTCAGTCCAGTCTCTGTACCTGAGCAGTTTGATAGTTCTGTGTTGGTTAATCCACACAGTGATCTACGTCTGAACCTTCAAGCAGAACAAAGCATCTAACTTAAGACATGAAGTAGTGAAGAAACAGCTGCAGATGATTCCAGATGATCAGGTGATTAGTTTACTGCTGATGCTGAACGCTGAGTGGTTGGATCCCCTTTATCTAGAACCTTGTATGTTTATACACTTTGCAGCCCATTGCAATAAAACATTTAATTTCCCATTCTCATTTTAAGGAGAAGTTTTCAGAAGTTTAATGTGCACAAAATTGTACTTTTGCAGCAACAAGGTGATTTACTCGCCTTTTGTGCATTATTGTGTCCTTCTCTGTGATGCATCTGTGATGCATGCTGTCACTACTGATTATAAAACCTTTATTACAGCTCGTATTTGCAGGTTAGTGCCAGTTAGATCACATATACTGTCTAGAAACGCTCCCAGTGTGTGGGTGGCCACTCCGTGCAGCGTGGGAGTTGTTACTGTGTACATATTTGGATGTCGTACCGCCGGGCAATGGATGTCTCCCAGTTTGCTGGTTTTTGCCATACAGGTTTGACAGCCTGGACCCCTGAATGTGTGCGTGAGAGTGTGTGTGTGGCACTGTAGCGTCAGCGCCCCGCGGTCAGAGCAGTTCAGTCTGTGGATGTGGAGTTTGAGCCTTCGGCCTCTAGCGGCGTCTCTCAGCCTCTCAAAGGCTCCCATTCTTACACCCCACATTACATCACTGCTATTAGTGTCATGTTGAGGAGCAGGAGCACTGGAGCTCACACAGCCTGAAGCTTCGGAGAAGTGTGTGAGCGTGACTTCACTGTGGATGACATCATGCCTGTCACTCCCCCAACCATGACCTATTACAGAATTAACAGCTAATAATGGTTAAAGGAATACTTTGGTGCTTTCCAACCAATTCGTAGTGGACGTTAGAAGGCATTATTTCAACTCCTTCTCCTGAACTTTAGAAAAGAACAGATGCGCGAGGCGTTGTTAATAAAGTGGCCCGTTAGAATAATCACAGGATGTTTCTAATAAAGTGGCCACTGAGTGGGAGCACATGGCATTCCAAATTAAGTGGCCAGTCTAGAAAAGCACAAGAGGTGTTTCCAATAAAGTGACCAGTGAGTGAAACTACAGGGTTGGTGTTTCTAATAAAATACCCGTTTTTTTGAGACCTATGTACAATATTTACGATGCGTTGGGATGTGCAATGTGTTTAGAGATGTTTGCACGGTGCAGCTGGGGAAGTGTGTGACTTCACTGGGGAATAGTTACAGATTAAATCATGCCTGTAACTCACCCATCCATGACATATTAAAGAGGTTAATTTGACATCAAACACTGAATCCTGGGAAAGCATCAGCGGCCCTGTCCAGACGCAGGACAGGAGCGGGGCTTGTGTTTGATTTTGGCCTTGATTTAAATTACGTTAGACAGTCTTTTCCTCACAGAGAACTTCATTCACAGGATTAGAAAGGCTCTCAATGGCTGCCTACATGAATAGTAACTAATATTTATTGTAGAGCAGGTTTCAAACATAGGAATGCATCTCAAGTTGCCTCAAGTTGTATGTTCCTGGGGAAAAAAGTCATATTATTGTTTAAAGGACACAAAAATTGTAACATTTCACCAAAAAAATTGACTTTTTTTAATTTAACGTTCATCAAAATAGCCCTGAGCTGTCCCTCTAATATGCTCATTTGCAATCCTGTCCATCCTCGTCACACACCCAACGAAAACTGTCCCCAGCCTGTATCGCATAGCTGGACTCACTACTGTCCTGTAAATCTTTCCTTTCTAGCTGGTACCCGTCTGTCACAGATCACTTCAGCCACCTTTGTCATGTCTACTCCCTGCATCCTAACCACTCCGCTTTCCTCCCTTTCATTCACACTCATGTATTCTGTCTTTGTCCTACTCACTTTCAATCCTCTCCTCCTCTATAGAGCACATCTCCATCTCTCCAGGTGCTCGTCAATTCACAGCATTCACTAAATAATTCATATTCAATAAGAATAGTGCATAGTAGTTGCCAAGTAATTCATAGTAGAAATTGAATAATTTACAGTATTTACAGAATAATACTGAACAATGCAAAGCAGACACAAAATGATTAATTGTAATTAATGAATCATTTATATTTGATATTGTATAATTCATCTGCGATGGGCTGGCGACCTGTCCAGGGTGCGTCCCCCGTCCTCGCCCTGTGTGCGCTGGGTTGGACACCAGCACTCCCCCGCGACCCCGTTTGGGACAAGCGGCAGATAATGGATGGATGGATGGATTGTATAATTCATTGTATACAATATTGCATTCAATAGTTCATAGTCGTGAATAACTGAATAATAAGCCTGGGTTTCAATGGTTTGTATTCAAATTTTACTAAGCAAATTTTTGACTTCATCATTCCAGCACTGGATGTCCTGCGATGGGCTGGTTTTAAAGTGTTTGCATATTTCAAGGTCATTGGAAAGTCTTTGAGCTGAAGGGGTGAAAAGAATCAAGTTATTTAATCAGGTCTGAGTGCTGTGTCAGAGGCCTGCCGTTGGGGCAGCGGTGGTCTAGTGATTACGGATTTTGCCTCAGGAGCTGAAGGCCATGGGTTCGATTCCCAGACCAGTAGGTTGCCCTCAGGTACCCTTGAGCAAGGCTCTATCCCCATCACTGCTCCCCGGGGTGCATTAAATAGCTGCCCCCTGCTGCACGGTGTGTATGGGTGAAAAGCAGATGTTGAATTTCATTGTGGTTCACTGTGTCATGTTTCACAATGAGAAGATTTCCATTTTCATTTCATTTTTGTGTTGTTGAAAAAATTCACTGGAGTGAATTTGCATAGCCGTTACTTCCCAGCGATAAAATACTTATTATCTTTTCATCTTTGAGGTTGTGCCTGCGAGGAACTGGCAGCAACAGCGGCATTCAGAAGACATGTGTTTTAACACACATCAGCAGAAAAGGTCTCTTTAATGTTTACTAATGAGCCATTGTTAGGAGAATGAGGCGGGGCTGCTTTGATTGAATCCTTTCCAGTTGTATAAAAACTTCACTCTGCTTCAGACTGAACAGCGTTTAAAGAAATATTTTAGAAATTCACAGTGGCAGTGGTGGCCTAGTGTTAAGGGACTAGGCCACAGGATTAGAATGTCATGGGATTCGATTCCAGGACCAGCAGGTTGTCCTGAGTTTCCCTTGAGCAAGGTACCATACCCGTGACTGCTCCCCAGGCGCTTTCATAGCTGCCCACTGCTGCTCGGTGTGTGTTTGTGCATGGGTTAAATGCAGAAGTCCAATTTCGTTGTGGTTCTCTGTGTGCTGTGCTGTGTTCTCACAATGACAAGAATAGTCACTTTCACTTAGGAGCACACCAGCCAATACCTAAAAAACAATGTCAACCTTCAAAACAGCCGCTAGATATGTCCATCAAAGGAATACTTTTACTTTACTACTCTGAGTACATTACTTTTTTACCTGGATTGAGTAAAGTTGAATCAGGACTTCTATTTTAACTGCCTTTTGTACTCTAATGGAGGAAAGACCATGTGGATTTTAGTGCAGTGTACATTTTTTCAACATTTAACGTTGTTCTCCACGCAAAAGCTTCTTGTCAACTCCAGACAGTGTCAACTGTCAATGTCCAGACAGTATCAACTAGTAGCAGACTTGAGACGTCAGTGGGGAGGGCAGGGTGAATTTTTTTTCTCTTCTGTAAAGTTGTGCTGACCGCTTAACAGCTGTTAGTGGTCGTGCTTGGTTGTGGTTTTCTGTATTGGGCTTATGAGCACTGGTTTAACCTCATCTCTCTGAGCCGCAGTGGTCTGACTGTAAAACTGCACTGAAAGCACAAGGACAGAATAGCGTGAACTCCTACATGTACTCATGGTAAGAATGGTTGGACACTTTGTTTGGGATTCACTTTCATAATGACAGAGCTGTTATGGCTGAGAGCCAGCCATACTGACCCCGGATTTATGAAACCCATGCAGACAATCAGATTGTGGTCAGAAAGAACATGCTTGGTCAAAAATTTGGCTTGATAGCATTCAGCCAGCCAATAAATGTTTATATCTTCGGTTTAGAACTTTTGTAGCTATACAGTCACCATAATCCTTCCTCACCAAAAGGTCTTTGAAAATGAACACAGATCATCAGTGTGGAGAACTGCTTATTGATGTGTGAAACTATTGCAGTGAAGTTTTGTTTGTGTTTTAATTTGACTGTAGGGCTGTGTGAGTTCAAAGTAATGGTGAGTGTGAGGTGAAGAAGAGAGTGCAGGCAGGTTGGAATGGGTGCAGAAGAGTGGCTGGAGTGATTTGTGACAGACGGGTATCAGCTAGAGTGAAAGGGAAGGTTTACAGGACAGTAGTGACACCAGCTCTGTTGTATGGGTTGGAGACGCTGGCACTGATGAAAAGACTGGAGGCGGAGCTGGAGGTGTCAGAGTTAAAGATGTTGAGTTTTTTCGCTGGGTGTGACGAGGATGGACAGGATTAGAAATTAGTATATTAGAGGGACAGCTCAGTTTGGATGTTCTGGAGACAAAGTTAGAGGAGCAAATTTACATTGAAGAACTAGATCCAAGATGGCGGCGCGGTAACACGCAGCGGCTGCTCTGGAGTCCAAACTTTGGTGCTAAAGTCTGTTAAAAGTCTTTAATCCGACTACCTTCATCAGTAGACTTGCTCATAAGCATCACAACTTCGGATGCTCTAACATATAACCGCCAATCACTGCTGGAGCTCAGGAATCAGCCAGGATACAGTCTTCCAGCGACTCTCCGAACAACGCTACGTGAGCACGGCCTGCTGCGAAGACCAGGCCTTCAGTCTCCGAGATCGCCTGATGTACCTGGCCGACTGAGAGGACATCTGAAGCGGTGCGAGAGGAGACAGAAACGCAGCAAGTCTGCTGGGGTCCGGGCTCTGCTAAAGGCTAACGCTAGCCAACCGGCTATCCCGTCCGTCCTCCTCGCCAATGTCCGCTCCCTGGATAATAAACTGGACTGTATACGACTCCAGCTGAACACCCAGCGTGAGCACAGAGACTGCTGTGTTTTCGTTATTATGGAGACATGGCTCAGAGACAGTGTTCTGGACACTCAACTCACCGGACTCTCTACATTTCGCTTGGACAGAAACACCACTCTGTCCGGCAAGACTCGCGGAGGGGAGCTGTGTGTTTACGTAAACACACAATGGTGTACAAATGCTGTGCTGGTCTCTACACACTGTTCGACACTGCATTCAGGCCCTCATCAACTACAGGACATCTCCACCTGCCTGTGATGTTGACTCCTTCCTCCCAGATGCACTGAACCGCTTCTACGCACGGTTTGATGCGGCGAACAACACGGAAATGAGGAAGACCATCCCTCCTCCAAACGACCAGGTTCTCTGTCTGACTACGGCTGAGGTGAGAAGATCTCTACTGAGAGTCAACCCACGGAAAGCTGCTGGTTCAGACAACATACCGGGTCGTGTGCTCAGAGGATGTGCAGAACAGCTGACAGATGTTCTCACTGACATCTTCAACATCTCTCTGAGCACCACTGTTGTTCCCAGGTGCTTCAAGACCACAAGCAACATTCCTGTGCCAAAGAAATCATCTG
Organism: Hepsetus odoe; assembly: GCA_017165825.1. Classification (NCBI taxonomy): domain Eukaryota; kingdom Metazoa; phylum Chordata; class Actinopteri; order Characiformes; family Hepsetidae; genus Hepsetus; species Hepsetus odoe. The sequence continues at coordinate 17,049,264 of CM029389.1, read as the reverse complement.
TCTCCTGCCACAACGACTATCGTCCCGTTGCACTCACACCTATCATCATGAAGTGCTTCGGGAGACTAGTCATGAGGCACATCAAGTCTCAGATCCCTTCCTCACTGGATCCACTGCAGTTTGCGTATCGCCCCAACCGCTCAACGGACGATGCTATCTCCACCACCCTCCACCTGGCCCTTTCTCATCTGGACAGAAAGGACAGTTACGTCAGAATGCTGTACATTGACTACAGTTCAGCATTCAGCAACATTCCTCAGTATCTGAGTGAGAAACTGAGGCTGCTGGGCCTGAACACCTCCCTCTGTAACTGGATCCTGGACTTCCTGACTGGGAGACCCCAGTCAGTCAGGATCAGTAGCAGCACCTCCAACACCATCACGCTGAGCACAGGGGCCCCCCAGGGTTGTGTGCTCAGTCCACTGCTGTTCACACTGATGACCCACGACTGTGCAGCCAAGCACAGCTCGAACCACATCATCAAATTTGCTGATGATACATTGTGGTGGGTCTGATCAGCGGTGGTTATGAGGCAGCCTACAGAGAGGAGATAGAACAGCTGACGGACTGGAGTAGAACCAACCACCTGTCTCTGAATGTCAGCAAGACTAAAGAGATGGTTGTTGACTTCAGGAGACCACGTCAGGACCACACCACTTATTATCAACACCTCACCTGTGGAGATGGTCCAGAGCACCAAGTTTCTCGGTGTTCACATAACCGACAACCTCACGTGGACACTCAACACCAGCTCCATCACTAAGAAAGCCCAGCAGCGTCTCTACTTCCTGCGCAGACTGAGGAAAGCCCATCTCCCACCTTCCATTCTCACTATCTTTTACAGAGGAACCATCGAGAGCATCCTGAGCAGCTGCATTACTGCCTGGTACGGGAACTGCAACGTCTCAGACTGCAAGTCCCTACAACAGGTAGTGAGATCAGCTGAGAAGATCATCGGGATCTCTCTGCCCTCTGTTCAGGACATTTTCACCACTCGCTACATCCACAAAGCAACCGGTATTGTGGATGATCCCTCCCACCCATCCCACACTCTCTTCTCCCTCCTGCCATCTGGAAGAAGGTTCTGCAGCATACAGGCCTCTACTACCAGGATGGGAAATAGCTTCTTCCCCCTGGCCATCAGACTTTTAAACTGACATTATCCTCACAATTATTACTCTTCCATCCATATATCAACTATTTATTATTTTTTACTTTATTGCACATCGCACTTTACTGCACTGATAACGCTGCTTTGCTTGTTGTCATATGTATAGCACCAGGGTCCTGGAGGAACGTTATTTAGTTTCACTATGTACTGTGTATATGGCTTAAATGACAATAAAATCCTACTTGACTTGACTTGACTTGACATTGGTTTGGACATGTCCATTAGGATTATATTTGGGGGAGGATTTTGAAGTTGGAGCTTCCAGGAAAGAGGAGAAGAGGAAGACCAAAGAGGAGGTTTATGGACGTGGTGAGAGAGGACATGCAGGCGGTTTGAAGGAGGAAGATGCTGAGGACAAAAAATGAAAATGAAAATGGAAATGGGTGATCTGCTGTGACGACCCCTAAACAGGAGCAGCCGAATGAAAAAGAAGAAGAAGATCAAGATGCTTTAGTGCTCGCACAGCTTTGAAGGCAATCACAGAGATCCAGCTCCATTCTCACTAAACAGAAACAAAAATTGGTTTGGAAGCTGATAGGTTGATTCCCAGCTGGAACCAAAAATGTTTGTTTTTTTTCCAGTAGGAACGATGACATTAGTGCATGTGTGTCCTTGTTTACTTCTGTTGTGTTGCCCCTCCTGACACCCACTTGATTACCGCCAATCCAAACAGGCAAATTTATTACTGACCAGTCATTTACATTTGCAGTACTTCATAGACACTCTTATCCGTACACTAATGCTGTATGTCCCTCAAACGCCTAGCAAAAGCTGCGACTAAAATTCTGCCTTAAAACTCCACCAGATTACAGTATGAAAGACATGATTTTTAAGTTGTAAAATATGTGTGTTGAAGGTATGGTTTATAAGATTATAGAAGGTAAGTGCTGATTGAATAGGTGAGTCTTCAGCCGCTGCGTGAAGACAGCGAGTGTCTCAGCAGATCTGAGGTTTGGGGAAAGTTCATTCTAGCACTTGAAGCCAAAAAGAATCTTGATCTTCTTGTTGGTCAAGTCAGGCTGAGGTTGACACTCTAAGAGGTTAGGCTGAGGTTAACAGCTATGACCTGTGGTTTGAACATTTGGTTTGGTACAAAGGGTGTTTTTGGCTTTGCAGGTGAAGGATTTCAATTTAATGGGGTTCAATTTAAAGAAGCCAGTGAAGGGTCGGCAGGTGTGTGAGAATTTAGTTTTATTAAAGAGCAGGCATGCTACTGTATCCTGAATCAGTTTTAGAGCTTGATAACCTTCGGTGGAAGGCTGGCATTGATCACAACCCTTCAACTGTCTTGTTGACTCCCAGAGTTTCTCTCAGCTCACCCTTCTCTCAGCTAAAGCCATGAATATACAGTCTAATTCTGTGGGAACCACTGTTCCAACCCATGTTAGAGCCAGTTCTTGAATATCTCCAGTCATGGTTGTGATGCTGTGAAGAGGAGCATCCACACACTGCGGCTCTCCCTGCACCTTTTTCCAACATTGGTAAGGTGTTGTGGAGCCTTCAGATGAGCCAGACACGCATGTCTGCCCTTTTTTATTTGAGTCAGAAGACGTTACGTGTGTATCAAAGATCACAGATTCTCTGTCTCAAGTCTTATTCTTCCAGGAGTGATGGGAAGAGAGGAGGCTGATCCGGAGACAAAATGGAAGGCCAGACGAGCGTTACGGTGGTTTTGGCATGGAGTGACTGCTGAATGATCAAAGAAAGAGCTGGAAAAACAGGCTTTGTTTTTCTTTTGTCACAAATGACAGGGAAAGAGAGTGATGCAGAGTGGGGCTTGGCTCCGTCTCAGAGAGAGAGATTTTGACAGATCGTTGCAGGTGCCGGAGTGTGGCGTGAGTACACACCTGGCGTGTGGTAGAGAAGGAGCGAGAAAAATGGAGGAGGAGAGATCAAACTGAAGGTGCAGTATGGGTGCCAAAAAAGCAGTGGCTCCACAAGCTCTGGGGAAACCGTGACTGTGTGTGTATGAGTGTGTGTGTGTGTGAGGAAGCTGAGTTAAGAGCTCCCAGACGGCTCTCAGAAAACACTTGTAAGGCTCCACTGTCCAGCAGCGCTGGAAACATCAACAGTGTCCGCCCAGTCCAGCCAGGCCTCACTCTGAAGGTCCAGTCACGTGGAGGTTTTGGCACCAAATTTCAGAATAAATTCAGCTCATTTCCACATGGCTTATAACACTGTGTGTGAAACTTCCCCCATCGTATGAGCCGCTGCCCCCCATGGTCAAATATCATGCTTTGTTTGAAAAGTATGTACACGTCCTGTACGGCAGTGCTCAAAGCAGTCCTTGGGGCACACAGATGGTCTTTATTGTTACTCCAATCAAAAGCAATGCTTTCTTGGAGCAGAACCATGGACCATCTGGGTGGATTACTGCTACAGTTTAAAATGCAAATTAGTTGATTTATCTGCTTGTTACAATAATTTACTACATTCAATATGTAAACACAAAGAGAGTTTGTAGAATTCTAACCAGCTATGAAGTCAATATTTGGTGCGACCACCGTTATTCTTTTGCACAGCCTGAACTCTCTTAGGAGAGCTTTCTTATCATTTCTTTAAGTCGTCTTCAGAACAGTCCGCCAGGCTTCCAGAAGGACCAGAAGCTAGCTCTTCTGGACGCTGGCTATGATAAATTATTATTATTATTATTTTTTTTATGCACAGTTCAAGTCAATGCAGATAAATAAAATAAAACTTGCTTTTTAATTTTAGCACTGGAGCTGTGAGGGAAATGTATCTAACAAGTTCTGAAAGCTTATAGGCCACAAATTAACCTGGTGCAAACTGCCTTGGCTGATAGACTACATTTGGGGGTGTATAATTTGGACTTTTTGGCAAACTGTTCCTGTAATTAAGCCCACTCAGTCTAACAGCAAAGTTTCATACATCGGGATATTCCCCAGGGCTTAGTTTTTTTACCCAATGTGATTTACTGTCCCACCCTCCTTCTCCACCCTGAGAAACAGAGATCATCTTCCTCCTCAGAGCCATTCGGAAGATGCCGAATGTGTGCTTTTACGGCCGTGTTTTTTCAGGAGACTGGAAGGCGTTTGATGAGTTTTTGGGGTTTTTTTTCTTCCCCTCCCTCTCTTTGCCTCTTTGTTTTTTTTGGAGCTGCCTTCAGTAGAAGTGGAGCTGCGAGCCTTCATCTCTGAATGAAAAGCATGTGGCCGAGGTCCAGAACAGCAGGGTCTTTCAGCAGGCCCTGCTCGCGACTGGCTCCAGTTTATACAGCAGAAATCCTGCAGGAAAAGAAGAGTGGAGGGGAGAGCAGGGAGGTGGACGGGGCCTGTTTTTCCGAGGCCTTTGAAGGGAGTTTGTAGATCTGGGATTGGACACTGTGGCCATTTGGTGCTAACAGTAAATTGTGTTATTTTTAACAGGAATGGGCATTTTAGCAATGTATGTTCCGACTCATCCAATCTAAATAGCCACAGATAAAAAATATTGTTCTAAACTAAAAAAAGGAGAGGATGTAAATATTGTGTGGGGTAAATGTAAGAAGAGACCCTCAAGCGTTTTTACACTATGATGGGGCTGATTGGGCAAGGAAACCTTGTTTAAAGAAGTAAGGATAGATATATGGATGAATAAATTATGGAATAAAGAAGTAGGAAAAAATGAAATACGGAATGATGACGTTTGGAAAAATGACTGGATTGAATAATAAAGTTTGGAGGAGTGAAGTATGGAATTGTTTGAATTGTTTGTTTGGATGATAAGGCATGGAATAATGAACTTTGGAAGGATGCAGTATAGAATGATAAACAATAGAGGAATAAACTATGGAAGAAAGATGTAAGGAAATATATATGGATGAATGAATTATGGAATTCAAAGAAGTAATAAAAGATATGGATGAATGATTTATGGAATAAAAAGTTTGGAAGAAAGGAGTACAGAAGTATAGAGTAAGAAATTGAAGTATGGGATGATAAAGGATGGAAGAGTGGAGTATGGGATGATAAAGGATGGACGAGTGAAGCATTGGATGATAAAGGATGGACGAGTGAAGTATGGGATGATAAAGGATGGACGAGTGAAGTATGGGATGATAAAGGATGGACCAGTGAAGTATGGGATGATAAAGGATGGACGAGTGGAGTATGGGATGATAAAGGATGGACGAGTGAAGTATGGGATGATAAAGGATGGACCAGTGAAGTATGGAATGATAAAGGATGGACGAGTGGAGTATGGGATGATAAAGAATGGAAGAGTGGAGTATGGGATGATAAAGAATGGAAGAGTGGAGAATGGGATGATAAAGAATGGAAGAGTGGAGTATGGGATGATAAAGGATGGAAGGGTGGAGAATGGGATGATAAAGCATGGAAGAGTGGAGAATGGGATGATAAAGAATGGAAGAGTGGAGTATGGAATGATAAAGGATGGAAGAGGGAAGTTTGGCAGTATGGACGTTAGCGTTTCCAGTCAATAATGTACTATTGTCTTTTCTTGTGTTTTTGGAAACTGGTTATTGGTGCTAAATAATCATCCATCATGTGTGTGTGTGTGTGTGTGTGTGTGTGTGTGTGTGTGTGTGTGTGTGAGAGAGAGAGTGAGAGAGAGAGAGCTGAATGAAGGGTCCTCAGGATGAAACACTCTTTGCCTTTGAAATGTTTCTTCCACATTCGAGGCGTCTGTCAGGCGGCCAAAGCAAACAGCGGCTTCTAATGTCAACACCTGCCCAGCCAGCACACTCCGGCTCAAACAGTCCTGCGCTCGTGCATGTCTGTGTGTTTGTGTGTGTGTGTGTGTGTGTGTGTGTGTGTGTGTGTGTGTGTGTGTGTGTGTGAGGAAGAACGAGAAGGGAAAGTATGTTCTTGTGTTCTCGGAGCCAGAAGTTTGGAGGGTGTGTGTGTGTGTGTGTGTGTGTGTGTGTGTGTGTGTGTGTGTGTGTGTTATAGAGCTTTGCTCCCCCCCCCCCCCAGCTCTGCTTTGTGCGATCTTCAAGTTCAGTGTTTGATGGAAACACTGCAGCCCCGTAACATGTTTATTTATTTTGAGGATATTTATACTGTGAAAGAACTTTTCTCCAGATCCACCTCCAAACCTCTCCCTTCTCCCTGAGGCTGGGTGGGGGATTTTCTCCAGCGGGAATACTGATGCCATCTTCTGCAGTGGGCATCAGGATGGCATCTTGTATTCTTTTAAAGGGCACAGCCCTGCCCACCCCGACTGATAACGGAAAAGTAGGTCTGAATGATTCATTGAGATTACAGAGTCAAATTTTCATGTCTAGTTATACTCTTCAGGATTTACATTTACATTTACGGCTTTTAGCAGACGCTCTTATCAGAAGTCCAGAGCGACTTACAACAGTGCTTTATTTCCACAATAGATCATCATCTTGGTAACCAGCACAGATTTACCGTGCCCTCAATGAATTTTAAGAGGGAAACTCATCTGGCTAAGTATGTTCAGTGTATCTTACTCCCACCTTAATTTGTAGAACTTAATTGCATTAAATCTCAAATTTGCTCATAAAAATTTTAATCACTGCAGGGCTATTGTTCAGCTTCCAGAGTTATTTCAACTTCTAAAGGACATCCCACGTTTGGCCTCTTTTGATGCTGTCTGCTTGGTATAGCAGTTTCATATCACTCTAGTTTTAGAGAAAACTACTGTAAAACTAACAGAAACCAAAAAGTGAGACAGCACAAATCCAGGAGGGAACCCAAGGTTGGAATCAGGGGTCACGGCTGTAGCTGATCTGTAGACATACAGTCTACTGGGATGTGAATCTACAAATTTAGAGCATCAATTTTAACAGAACATCTTTAACATTCTGGTTCTTTAATGTCAATGTGGGCACCTCTGGAACTCATTTATTAAAGAAGAGCCCAGTTCTTTCATTATAGTTTAGTATAATACAACAGTTACCATGGTTACAGTAAATGAAACTAGACGGGTCCCTCTCTTTTATTTGATAGATATATGTGCTGCTGACCTGGAAAGGTCCTTCGTTTTCATATCAGAAACCTGGATTTGTTACTGTAAAGGAGGAAAAACTGAAAAATTATGCTTAACATGGTATCTGCTTCTGGGACAGCCCTATCTTTCAATAAAAAATTCCAACCTTGTTGATAAAGCTGTGAGCAGGAAAATCTGCCGTCATTGTGGAGATATTGAAAAACAGTTCTTCAGGCTTCCTGAAGGACAAAGTTTTTTGGCTCTCATTTTCAGTGCAGCTGGAGTGATTTGTGACAGACGGGTACCAGCTAGAGTAAAAGGGAAGGTTTACAGGACAGTAGCGTAACCAGCTATGTTGTACGGGTTGGAGACGGTGGCACTGATGAAAAGGCAGGAGGCGGAGCTGGAGGTGTCAGAGTTAAAGAGGCTGAGATTTTCGTTGGGTGTGACGAGGATGGACAGGATTAGAAATGAGTATATTAGAGGGACAGCTCAGGTTAGACGTCTTGGAGACAAAGTTAGAGAAGCAAGGTTGCGTTGGTTTGGACATGTCCAGAGGAGAGACGAGGATTATATGGGAAGGAGGATGTTGAAGATGGAGCTGCCAGGAAAGAGGAGAAGAGGAAGACCAAAGAAGAAGTATATGGACGGGGTGAGAGAGGACATGCAGGTGGTCGGTTTGAAGGAGGAAGATGCAGAGGACCGGATGAAATGGAGACAGTTGATCCGCTCTGGTGACCCCTAAACAGGAGCAGCCGAAGAAAAAGAAGAATTTTCAGTGCAGTCCCTGTACCTGAACAGTTTCAGAGGCAGAAATAGTGTAGGATCATCTCCACCGAGAATGGAAAACAAAAGGCAGCCAATGTCCAAAACAGAGTTTTGGAATGTCCTTCAAGAAGTCTGGAGAACTATTCCTGAAGATGACAAGGAAGCTTGTCTAAGAGTGTTCAGGCTGTGCTGAAGAATAACGAGGGTCATACCGAATATTGACTTTAAAGCTTGTTAGAATTCGAATTATAAAGAAATGAGGGATGGCTTTAGACTTCTGTTCGGTTTGTATGTTTTATTTCAGATGGTGGTGGTCTAGTGGTGGGATTCTCACCTACAGACCAAGAGGTCGCAGGTTCTAACACCGTTAGGTTCCTGAGCAAAAACCCTTAAACCCAAGTTGCTCCAGGGGGACTGTGCCTGTAATCAGGAATTGGAGGCCGCTCTGGATAAGAGTTCCTGCTAAATAATTGATAAACAGCATTAGTAGGGCAATGTTCACTGATGCTCCTGACCTGAAGCAGCGTTATCAGGGTTAACGTTTCCATCTCTGCGAGGAGGAGAGAAAATACCTGGAGCTAAACTCTCCTCAGGCCCGGCTGACAGTTTTGGCCCGGTCTGCTGGATGTGATCCTACGTTTGATCTCTTGGAGCTTTCAGCCAAGTGCAACACGGGCGAATCCAAGGTTATTACATTTTAGTGTGTAAGGTATGTTTCCATATAAAACCTTTCCCTCGTCAAGGGCTTTCGTTCTCTTCCGAGCTTCAGTTAGAGAGGTTTTCCTAGAGTCGTGGGAGTGAGGGGTATTTATGTTGTTGTTAATGTTATTATGGACAGTGTCATTAAACAGGGTCTTAATTGAAAAGCCTGTTTTTAAATCCTGCCAGGGAAGGCTGGAGGGGAAAAAGTGCATAAACATTTACTGTAAACTCTAATTGTTTGTTGGGTGGAAACAACAGAAAAAAACACTCAAGCATTTACTGCAGTATGATTGAGCAAATTTCAGAATATTCATTTTGTGTTCTAAAATATAAAGAAATGAGGGCAGTACTGTCTTTAAATTCTCAACCAATCAGGAAACAGTGCCATAGACTCGCACCCTGGAAACAAGCTCACTCAAGTTACCTAGAAAACTGTAAAGCGTTCGGCTGCTTTTTTTCTTCGAATTGAAAGTCCTGGTCTTTTTCTGGGCCTTGTAATATGGGCAGCAACGTTCAACAACAGTACAGCTTTTGCAGACCCCCAACACTCCCACATCTCCGTGAGATTTTCCAGCCGAAACTTCATCCTCTCTTCACGTTCCAGAAAGCCTGCTGTCCCTCAAGTGAGCCTTCAGACACCTTAAACCGTAAAGCTTCCTGTCTGTTCGCCATACGCACATGGGAACGGAGATGGGCGGCTTCGGGATGGACCAGTTAGAGACATTAGGATGTCACTTTTGCAGAAATTAAAGTGCGTACCTGAATCTGAGTGCTCGAGATGCTTTCATGTTTCACATTCAGTGTTTGTGCCATCCGGGGTTTTCCATACCAGTTCGTTTCTGTGTGATAAGCAATTTCTTTTTGCGTGATTTTGTGAAACAGTAGAAGCCCCCATGCTTCCTGTAGTGTCTTAGAGTTTGTATGACTAAGAAGAAGAATGACTATATGAAGAATATAAATTGCTTCCTCCAAAATTAATCCTCTGGACTGGTTGACGCTCCTACGCTGTCCTGCTTTCCGGATGATATTCTTCAGCTCTTTGTATCCTGCAGCCATATGACTTCTCCACTTGATCCTATTCCATCAGCTATGCTTCTGATCATATCTTTGGATCTTCTCCCCTTCATCATTCAAATCTTAAACAGCTCTGTCTAAGAGCTGGCTAAGTCCCAACTGCCTTCAAGTCGCTTGTAGTCGCTTAACCCTAAAAAGTCTACACTTGAGAATTCTGATTTAAACATTTATTGACCGGTATCTCTTCTTTCCTTATTCTCTTGTCCTTGAATGTGAAGTACATAACCAACCTTACCAGTTTCTGTCTCAAAACAGGCTTCATGACCCAAATCAGTCTTGATTCAGAGTAGCACACTCTATAAAAACTGTCACCACGGAACTCCAAACAGCCAGATCAGCCAAACTAGCATCAGTTCTAATTGTTCTAGATGTTTCAAAAGCTTTTGATTTGATCCGTCATCAGACCCTCCTCCTGGCCTCACTCATCAGCCTTGGTTTCAGTGACTCTGCTTGGCAATGCTTTGTACCCTACAGTGAGGCCCTGAGTTGGCAGATGTCATAGAGAGGATCCATGTCTTCCCCAAGACAGCTGACTGCTGGTCTTCCATAGGGTTTTGTACTGGGCCCCTGCTGTTCATTCGCTCTCTTGGCAAAATAATATCCTCTCATGGTTTTTCATTTCACTGTTACGCAAATGACACCCAGCTCTTCCTCTCTTTTCCTCCCAACAACCTTCAGATCTCAAGCGAGATATCTGCTTGCCTGAATGATGCTTCCATACCTCCCAGGGGATTCTTCCCCACAACCTTACCTTGCCATCATGTAGGAGTCATCTAGGAGTCATTTTTAACGAGAACCTTTCCTTCTTATCCCACATTATTAACCTTTCCAGAATATCCAGGTACCTTCTTTACAACTTCAGGATAATCATTCCCTTCCTCACTATTGATGCTACTCATATCTTCATCCAGTAACTAGTCATCTCAAGAAGGATGACTGCAGCTCATTTCTAGCATCTATCAGGACGTTACAGATGATTGAGAACACAGCAACACTACCAGTCTTCAGTAGACCCAGATTCTCACACACCATACTACTACTGCCAACCCTTCACTGGCTTCCTGTGGCTTCCCACCTTAAATTTGAAACCTTTATGCTCGCCTACAAACCCAAACATGGTCCAGCCCCATTGTTAACTTTCTGCAATGATCAAGCCATGGATCCAACTCCATGTCAATCACATGATCGTTATAATGCATTATAGAGTCCTTTGTAAATGAAGCAATGTCATGTAGATGTCATACCCCCTCCCCCCCCCCCCCCTCCCACACACACACACACACACACACTTCCTGCAGAGTATAACAATCTGTCAGAATGATTGTATGGATCATATGAACAGTATAAAGCTATATACAGTGCTTTATAACTAATCCAATAGAAGTCATATCGCCCCCAGCACTTCCTGGAGTGTATTGCAGTCTGTCAGAATGACCATATGTTTCATATGAACATTACAGAGGACATTTGTTATTATGTTTGCATGTGTGCTTTTATCCAGAGCTGACTTTGTTGATGACTTTATGCAGATACGTTTGTTTATTTCATCAATGCCATGGTAAGAGAACCAACAGCCCGGAGCAAAAAGAATTGTAATTTTTTTCCTGGTTCTGAGCGGCCGCTGTAAGCAGGGTCTCCCTCTCGCAGGCCTCATCGCTCGTGTAGGTACGGCCATTATGCTGCTCGTAAAGACGCTCGCTCACATCTGAGAGTGGTTAGCTGTTGAAGCAGCGGCCGCTTCAAAGCGCCGGGCCGCTGTGCAGACGTAGGGAGGGGGGGTTCTGGCCCCGACCCCCACATTCCTCCCAGATTGGGAATAACTGCAAATGGGCCACTGCTATCCAGCCTGCTCTCTCCATCATTACACACTTCCAGATGTGTGTGTGGCTGCGAAGTCACTGTTCCCTCTTTTGCTCTCTCTCTGTCTGTATGTCTTTCTCCCCTCTTTCTCTCTTAGTTTGTCCTGGCTCTTTCTCATCCTCTAACTTTCTTGTCTTTTTTCCCTTTTCTCTCTTGATCACTCTTATTATACTCTTCATTAATAATCTTATTATACTCTTCTTTCCGTCTCTTCTTTCTCTCCCATTTTTCTGTTTCTTTTCAGTTTCTCCTTTCTCACTTTTTCTCTTGCTTTCTTTCTGCCCCCCCCCCCCCCCCCCCCACTTCCTCCTGCATTCTTCTGTTGCAGACGGGCGTCTGGTCGACTCAAAAGCCCTCCGTCTGTGAGCGATCCGGACAGATATTTAACACAGGCAGGACATGGTGCTCAACCTGTATGTTTTCTTTGTAAGTAAGATGAGAAGAACGGAGAAACAGAGAAGGTGTCTGAGAGTGTATGACTTTGTAAACCCGCTTTATTTAGTGACAGGAATTCCGTTTTTCTTGCTTGTTTTTTAAAATTATTTTATTTATCAGAACAACCACAGAAGCGGAAGCAAAAAATGAATAAACCTATTGCACAACTTTTGGAAACACAAGTTTCTATCCCCGGGGTTTAAAAAATGAGCGCAAACGGAGACTGCATTTCACCACAAGTTACGCTGGATTTGACACACAGTGTGTGAATCTGTTATTTGGGCTGGATATAAATCAGCCCCGATTTAACCAGGTTTTTATTTGGGATAATGTCCAAAATTACCAGATTATTAAAAGAAAGGCAAATTATCTTGATGCCAGATTTTCTTTTTCTTGATGACTTTGAAGGAGAGAGGGATGGCCAAGCCATACAAGCTCATTAATTCCAGCAGCCTTTGATTATTAAGGGGAAGGTTTTGTACCCATTCCTCTGTTATTGCTTCCATAAATGGGTAATTTCTCAGGTATTGTCAGCAATAATACTTGCTGTCATGTTGTCATTTTATTTGTATCATATCATTTCTTATTTCATAGCATTCATAGCATTAAGTGTGTTTTGAATTAATTGATTTAGTTGTGGGTCTTGTTTTACCACAAGGAAACACCATCCTTTACATTTTTGTTGCTTTTGTCAGTTTGGGATATCAGCAAAAAGGGAATGTGAATTGAATACAAATGTGAATGTGTTATATATTCGTAACGACTACTAGAGGATCAAGAAGCAGAGTGGTGCTTTTTTCTGTTTCCTTCCTCTTTGAGTGCTAACCTCTCCCTGATCCTGATATGGGACGGCCTGATGGTATCAGACTTAAGAACGACATTGTATCAGTAGATCTCATTGTTTACCCTCATCCTCACACCATGAACTCCCACTAGCGCCCCCGCTGACACCCAGTTGCTCCCTCCCAACGGTCCCTGATCACTATCGCCAGCTTTATCACATACAGCTCTAAGTGCAGATACAGCGACCCAGTCACACTTGAGTTTGCTTTCCGTTTTTTTTTTTTCAAGCTAAATTGAAAGATGTGGTGGAGCTTCACATTGTTCAGAAGAAGCCTTCAAACTCTCAGCCTGTTGGCTGAACTGGACATAAAAAAATGCAAAAAATAAAAAATTTCAATTTCAATGAAAAAAAAACAAGAGAGCAATTAGCTGAAATTTGACTCGGTTGTCAGGAGTTCAGGAGTCAAAGAAGACAAAGAGAAACTGGTCAAAGAGCTTTGCTCTTTGCTAGCTCTGCTGCAAACCTGTTTTTGTGTTGGACTATTAAAAAATCAGTCCTGTTTTTCAGCCCATTCATGTTTGCAGTAGTAATGGACAGGTTAACAGACAAGGTTAGACAGGAGTCTCCGTGGACGATGATGTTTGCTGATGATATTGTGATCTGCAGTGAGAGTAGGGAGCAGCTTGAGGAGAACCTGAAGAGATGGAGATATGCTCTGGAGAGGAGAGGAATGAAAGTGAGTAGGGCAAAGACAGAATACATGAGTGTGAATGAAAGGGAGGAAAGTGGTGTGGTTAGGATGCAGGGAGTGGAGGTAACAAAGGTGGAGGAGTTTAAATACTTGGGATCAACAGTTCAGTGTAATGGCGAGTGTGGAAGAGAGGTGAAGAAGAGAGTGCAGGCTGGTTGGAATGGGTGGAGAAGAGTGGCTGGGGTGATCTGTGACAGACAGGTGCCAGCGAGAGTAAAAGGGAAGGTTTACAGGACAGTAGTGAGACCAGCTATGCTATATGGGTTGCAGACGGTGGCACTGATGAATGACAGGAGGTGGAGCTGGAGGTGTCAGAGTTAAAGATGCTGAGATGTTCGTTGGGTGTGACGAGGATGGACAGGATTAGAAATGAGTATATTAGAGGGACAGATCAGGTTAGACGTCTTGGAGACAAAGTTAGAGAAGCAAGGCTGCGTTGGTTTGGACATGTGCAGAGGAGAGACGATGATTATATTGGGAGGAGGATGTTGAAGAGCTGCCAAGAAAGAGGAGAAGAGGAAGACCAAAGAGGAGGTTTATGGACTTGGTGAGAGAGGACATGCAGGCAGTTTGTTTGAAGGAGGAAGATGCAGAGGACAATAAGAAATGGAAACGGATGATTTGCTGTGGCGACCCCTAAATGGGAACATAAGAAAGAAGAAGACAAATTCAGTCCTGTGAAACAGGATTTATCGCAGAACTTATATGACATAACATGCATTATAAAAATTTCTTTTTTTATAGCTCTAAAAAAAAGCATTTATGTTAATGGAACATAACTTGGCCTTGGGCTGAATTTAACTATAACACACTTATAGTATATAGATATATAGAATACAGAACAATGCAATTCAGCTTAAGAGAATGGAAAAGATTAGAATAGAATGGAATCTTAATTATTACTGCAGAGGTACATTAAGGTTAAATAGCAATATTTGTTTTCATATGTAATTATCTCCCAATGTATTGATTTTTCCAATATTAAATGCAATGCAAATGAACTGACACTACCATTAAAATCTGAATGAAGCCTTTAGTCTCATTTAGAATGAGCTTTTTAATAATTAACCAGTGAAACTGTGCTTTTCTACATCACGGTGAAGGAGTGAAGGTCTGTTAACGAGTCAGGATCTGGGTTCACATGGTGTTTGATTTCCTGTGGTGTTATCGCTGTTAAACGTGCCGGGCCGGTGTGCACTGGACTGCAGAGCTGGGAGGGGCGGGGGGTCTTTTGATGTCAGCTTTTTGCCATGGATGAATTACACTTCAGGATTTCACACTAGGGAACTCACACACACATACACACCCACACACATGCAGAGCCGGTTCCTCAGGTCAGGTCACTGTGGTAAAGGCATTGGATGTTTTTAAGGTGGAACAGCATGATTAAGAGATTTTGTGCAGCTTCTCAAAAAAACCTCTTTTCCGTATCAATCTGAAGACTTGAGCAGCGGTGGCCTAGTGGTTAGGAAGTCAGCCACAGGATCGGAAGATTGTGGGTTCAAACACCTTACCAGTAGGTTGCCCTTGAGCAAGGTACCGTCCCCATCACTGCTCCCTGGGTGCTTTCATAGCTGCCCCCTGCTGCACGGTGTTTGTGTGCATGGGTTAAATGCAGAGGTCCAATTTTGTTGTGGTTCACTGTGTGCTGTGCTGTGACCTCGCAATGACAAGAATAGTCACTTTCACACATAGATTGTACATTTCCTTGCGAGTCTTCAGCTCCTTGTTTCTTCGTATATTGGATCCCAGAGTTTCCTGCATTTTCAATGTATTGTTGATGAACTGAAGGACAACGTTTTTGGCTCTCAGTGCAGTCCCTGTCCCTGAGCAGTTTCAGAGACAGTAGCAGTGTGGGATCTTCACAGAGAACAGAAACAAAAGGCAGACAATGTCCAAAGAAGAGCTTCGGAGTGTCCTTCAAGAAGCCTGCTGGACTGTTCCTGAAGACAAATAAAAAAAACGAGAAGAAAGCTCGCCTAAGGGAGTTTAAAGCTGGTTAGAATTCTACAAACTCTCTTTGTGCTTAGACTGGATTTACATGTGTTTGAACAGAAACGTACTGCCTCATTTTCCTAAAATGTAAATGAAATGAGGGGCTCTTTTATAAACAAAGTATTGTGAGATGTGCTGTGGGATGTTCTTTAAGCAGAGATTAAAGTCTCCTAAACACAGTCCAGCGCTGTCCCAGCCTCAACTGGAGGGCTACTTTCGGCACGGGGCTGTTTTCTGTTCATCCTGGTTAATATTTGAGCCCTAGACATCTGTACGCTGAGCTGTATTTTTAGATGGAACCGGGAGCCAGTCAATGGCTGACCCGGAGATGACCCCTGTCTGGCGCCAAGACCGCGAAGAACTTCACAGTTTGGACTGAAGCCTTTTGCTCTTGTCGAGAAACTGCAGCCCAAGCCATGGACCTGGCAGTCAGAGAGTGACACACACACACTCGCAGTGCAGGAATATGTATCAGTCAAAAGTCTGGACATACTTGCATGTTTTTAATAATATATGACATTTGGATCAATAAAATGATAAATAAAAATAATGATCTGGGCAGAAACACATCACAGCTCATGATTCTGTCATCTGTCTGAGCACCAGCATATAAAACCGTGTTTTGGACACTGCATCACTCTTTATGTGGTAAACTGTCTTCAGATTTTGAGTGATGTGAAACTGCAGAGAATGCGGTGACACAAGTGATCAGTGTTTTGCTTCATATTAAAGCAAAGTTAAATCAATTAATCGACCTAAAACAGATGATTTGCGCTGCAGTTCCTGGTCATTTATACTGCAATTAATATAAAACTTATATTTACAACTCATTGGCTCTGTACCTGTAACTCTACTCCAGGGGACACCACCAGGGTGCCCCCAGGGGCCACACGAGTCACCCGCTGACCTGTTCTAAAAAAAGTACCAGTGAGCAGCATCTAAAATTAAATTTTATCCTGATGCTATTCTTCTTTAATCACATTTGCATTTAAATAGATTTGAAAATGACAATATCTTTAAAAAAGCAATTAAAACATGCTGATGCTCATGGGGCTTCGGTGGCCTAGTGTTTAGGGAGTTTGGCCACAGGATCAGATGATTGTGGGTTCAAACCCCTTGCCAGTAAGTTGCCCTGAGGTACCCTTGAGCAAGGTACCAAGGTAGCAAGGTCCCCGTCACTGCTCCCTGGGTGCTTTCAATAGCTGCCCCCTGCTGCACGGTGTTTGAGTGCATGGGTTAAATGCAGAGGTGCAATTTCGTTGTGGTTCACTGTGCGCTGTCACATGAAGTTTAGATAAGTTTAGGGAACTGGTAACCCTTCGCATGGCTCAGTACCCGTGAAGTAGCGATAAGTTTCAAAAAGGTTGGTGACCCCTGCTCCACTCTATGACTATAAAGCTGGATCAAATCTAATTTCATCTAATCTAATCCAATCTTATATAAACTAATTTAATCTAACAATTTACTAAACAAGTCTAAAACACAAAGAGGAACCTAAAACACCAATATAAAGCACCAGAGCAGCATAGAATACAAAAGTAAATCACCAAAAACACAAAAACATCACTAAATCAGCCACACAAAATCACAAAATTACCCTAAAACAAAAAGAAATCATCACTCAGTCAACCTAAAACACAGAAATAAATCAGCGAATCAGCCTAAAAGACAAAAATATACCAAAACAAAAGAAATAATGCCTAAAACACAAAGACACAAATCTGGGTAAGTCAATTAGGCCAGTATAATTGAGCATCTGTAAGTAAGTTTGGGTCAGTGCTGGTCTGTGTGCTGTATAAGAGAAACTGAAGCTACCTTACAATTTACAGCCTGCCTGATCCTCTAATCAGGCTTTCAGGGTGAAATTAAGGGGTCAGGAAAGGTAAAAGATCAACAGAGAAGAATACTGCAATATTATAGTATTACAGTTCTTACTGCACTGTGTTTAGCATTCTTTATTCACTTTATTTACTTTCCAGGCCATGGGACTCAAACTCAGCTTTAAAACACGCCCGATCACAAGCATGTAGTGCCTATTAGACGTGCTAAATGAAAGAGTTGTGGCCTTTTTCCTGAAATCTGGTTAAAGAGTGGAGAAAAATAAGGTCCCTGAGTTAAATGTGCTGTTTGTAAATGGCTCACTCAGAATCTCTTTTGCAATCAGTCAACGTGTTTACACCCACTGTGCTGTAGATATAGTTGTGCTTAGAAAGTAAAACGTCTATGATCTATAAGACCTGATGAAGACCTTATAGGATTAAAACACTAAAGGTTTCTTCCAAAAGTGTGTTGAAGCAAAGTGCGATGTATGGCCCGAGAAGGGATTTTTCACACTTCAATGGTGGTGAGAGGAACCAGACGTCTGAACGTCCCTCACAGGCTGTGGAATGGTTGTGAAGACACTGCCTGATGTCTGAGATGTTGTTTTACCAGTTTGGAGAAGAACCCATTCAGTGGAGGGATATGTTGTGAAGCACTGATATAGTTCAGATTATTTTAGCATCATCACCATCCCATGTTTCTATAGAAACACAGAGAAAGAAAAGTGTCAGAAACCACATAAGCAGGTCTATTCTCAATGATCCACCATCTCCACGCTTGCTAAGGTGAGTGTCTGATGATTTAGGTGTGCAGATGAAGTGTCTGTACTTTTGTGAAATGCATTTTCTGCGTTTAACCCATACACACTTTGCGCCCAGGGAGCAGTGATGGAAACGGTACACTGCTCAAGGGTACCTCAGGGCAACCTAGTGGTCCAGTATTTGAAGACATGACATTCTGATCCTGGTGCCTAGACCCTTACCACTAGTCCACAGCTGCCCTGTTTAAATGACATCTATGGCTATCACGGCACCCTGTGTGTGTGTGTGTGTGTGTGGCCTCTGACTAAAATAAGGTTAGGTTTATGATGGTGTACACTCTTCCAGCTTTGCAGATCAGACCCTGTCATTTAGGGACTGTAGCAACTCCAGCCTCCTTCTAGCTGTTCGACCACCTCTAATACCACTGTTTTATGTCCATCCAAGAAAAAGCTCCTCCTCTGAGACACCCAACCCCCCAAACCTCAGCCATAAGCAGTGTCAAGACATTGACTTAGAGGTCTGGAGTTTCTGATGTTTCTGAATATAATTCTGCAATCAGTTGCACAGTATCTTAAAGAATTAGGTTTACCTTTCTGTAAAGCACAAGTTTAAGTCGGCTCTGCTTTTTATTTTATTTAAGTGTTCGATATAATAATCACATGCTTCTCTTCTTTTTCTCTTGTGCGACTTCTTCACATTTACATTGTGTGAGGCTTTTTTACAAATCACTTCTGGACAAAGTGCAGAAAATCAGGTCTGGAAAGCAGGAGATTTTGAGTGTGGGATGCTTTCTCACCTGCTGGAAATATTCTGAATGGTTTAGGCGACGGGTGGCACCCATGACATGCTGCGGCTTCTTAATCTGCTCATAAACAGTTGACTGTTAATCTAAATTTGTCTGACAATTTGGTTGTTGGCCCAGTCACGCGATAACTGGTCGATGATCCGCTTGCTCTGGAAAATGACCTATTCTGTTCACCCATGGACTTAATTGGACCCTATTAATTGGAAGAGTTCGATTCTTTTATGGTTGGGTTTGAATGATTCTGACTTTCACACATGCAGCTCCTAGATGATCGTGGCTCTCTAAGATCCACAATCATCTCTTAATCTGTGGTGCTGTCAGGCTGTACAGAAATTATGTTTCAGGAAAGTTAATCTAAGATTAAACAACTGAACTGCCAAACCAAAGCATTTCTTGTGGAATTGGTGGTCACTGGTGGACAGAACTGGAGACATTTTTGTTGGACAAAGTGGGACCCTTTTTTAGAGGCACGGGGTGGGTCCGTCGACTGATGAAAAGAAAACAAATTGGTAAATAAATCCCTCTTCGTCCAGAGTCCTGCAACAAGAGAGGCAGGAGAACTATTGAGAAACTGAAAAAAAAACCCAAAGGTCTCAGTTTCACAGGAAGCCTGGCCCTCAACACAGAAGCAGATTTTCTTTTTCTTTTTAACACAATAGAGAGGCTATAGAAGGAGCAGATTTTAGAGCAAAGTTCGTCAATTTTGAGCAAATTTCATTAAGTGATCTAGGAGGGCTAGTGTATTAACCTAAGCCCGAGCTGTGTTGCCTGGGATGGAGAATCTTGGGTGCTGTCAGTGACAGGGGTTCCCAATTTACAAACTCTTTCACCATGAGGAAGATCCCACCAATCTGCATCTATACACTACGCTTTGTCTCCAAAACACAAGCCAGAAGTGAGGGCACAATATTGTCCATCCAGAAATGGGTTTCCAAGTTGATTTTGCAACAAAGAACAAGAAAAGAGAAGAACTAAAAGTAAAAATTAAGAATGCAAACTACTCCCTCGGGTTCAGCACTCACTGCCCAACAGAGCTGGGTAATTTTTCACACTTCAGGGTTTGGCAGGTCCCTGACTTTTCCGACAGGTCAATTATTTAACCTGACTGCTGTCTGTAGGGTGTTTGTGATATGCGAGCCTCTTTAAAAAGTTCACACAACAAGAGACCAGTACGTTGCCTTGCGGTTCCCTTGAACAGTACCATGCCCTGATCACTGGTTCCCAGGCACTGGAAATGTCACATATGTTTATATACACACACACCCCATATTACACCCCTATTATTTTGACTTACGAGTGTCTCAACTAACGAGTTTTTTGAGATACGAGCGTCTCTTGGGTGTTTTTTTGCTTTGAGTTGAAGCTAAAATTCGGGTTACGAGCTTCAGATACCCACCACTAGATGGCGCAGTGAACAGCATCCGCCCAGCATCCCGCGTCTCACTCGTTCGCTTTATGCGGTTGGCTCGCAGTGGAAGCGTCAGTGTTGTGCTCACTTTTGTGTTTGCAGTTATTTTGCAAAACGTTGTTTTTCCAACCATGTGTGTGAAGAAAGTGAGTGTGGAGGATTAAAGAAAGAATTAAAGAAAGAAGTGATGGAAAAGCGTGACCAAGGTGTGCGTGTAGTCGACTTGATGAAGCAGTACGAGCGCAGCACTTCTACAGTCTGCACCTGAAACAGACACATTGGACTGGTTTTTATCGAAAACCCCATCCATGAAAGTGAGGAAAGCGTGGTGAAACGGGCAGAAATCAGCCAATAAGATTCAGTTATTCAGCCTTTCTCCTCCCCCTTCATCAGCATCTTCAAGTCGTCAGATCTCCAAGGCAACATTCTACTTAATAAAACCAGTTTATTGCGGTACATTTTGCGGCCTATTGTATTGTGTTTTGATGTAATATTCATTATTTATAAGCACATTTTCTTATTTAAAAACGCAACAAAAAAAATGCGGAGCTTTCTGGGGGTCCAGAACAGATTAGTGGCATTTCAGTTCATTTCAGTGGGAAAAATTGATTTGACATACGAGTATTCTGAGTTACAAGCTCCGTCCCACTGTAGGCACCACTGTATATATATTTCACAATTTCACAAGCTGAAGAGGAACATGTGCATTCACTGTTCTCTGTGAGGACAACTTTCCCCATGTTGGTCTGAAAGCTCTTAGAACCACATCCTCCTGGGTTTAACACTCATTCCCAAAGTCACATTGCCCACATCTCATGAACATGCTGCCACAAGATGAGGTGGCTTTAACTCCAGATGCTCCAGATGTTGTTGTTTTGTTTGTTGTTTACAGTCTAGCTTGTGTTTATTTGGATCTGCTGTGCAGCTGTAATGGTTAAAAGTGTAAGGGAAGCAGGTCTGAAGGCGGGGAGGGTGTGTAGGGCTCTGGAAGGCTCTAATGTTTTCCGCAGCTGAAGGGCTGTTAATGAAGCGTATGGGCCACACGTTGGAGCTGCAGCAGGGACGCAGAGGATGAGGGGAGTTATGGCTACCGTGCCTGGGCTGGAAATGCAGATGTAGGAATGTTTTGGTTTTCACATTTTCTGCAAAATTCATTGTGCATTTTATTTCCTGATGGTAAAATAGTCTGACTATAGTAATCTGAATTAATTAGGTACATCACAATGTATCCCTTCACCATACATGGGTTTAGTTTTGGTCCAAAATCAGGTCAAACAAAGTCCATACACACACACACACACACACTCAAGCTTCTGCAGCCTTTGAAATAATATCCTTTCATTCATTTTACAGTCATTCTGATTGAATGTGAATCCAAAAACAACGTAACTGATTGTAGAAATGTGTTAACGGCTTTAACAAAACTACACAAACATTTCTTCAGTGTCTGCTGTAAATGATTCCAAAGCCACAAAGAATAACTCTGGATACTGTGAATTATTGGGCAGGCTGGGTGAGGGATGTTGGAGCTGGTGTGGTGTGTGTCGAGTGCTGCGGGTTGCGTGGGGAAGACGGAGTGTGTGCTGCTGGTCCGGACGAGTGCAGGGTTTGTGAAGCGAGGCTGGAGCCTGGACCCCAGATTAAACCTGATCTGCAGGCAGTGTTGAGCTCAGCTTTACTGCTGTTCTGAAGGCTGGATTTCAGCTGTTTCAGTTTCAGAAAACTGGAGTAGAGTATAAATGATTCTAAAAGCAAAAACAATCCCACTTTCAACCACAATCTACAGTTGACCTTGTTTGTTCAGCTACTTTAGGACAGACGGATGGACTGAACTGAGCCTGGCACCACTATTCAGACTCGCATCTCTTTCTCTTTTCTTCCTTCCCTCTCTCTATCTCTCTTTTCTCTGTCTCTCTCCTGCAGGAGCTGCAGAGTGGTGGGCTGAAGGATGGACAAGCTGTGGAGCGTCACTGTCCTCTAGAGGGTGCGTACAGAATCACAGCAGCCTCGTCGGCCCAGTGATCCTTCATTAAAGCAGGAATATTTCACTTTACTCAGTTCAGCACTTTATACTTTGTGTGTGTGTGTGTGTGTGTGTGTGTAGTGGTCCTGCCCCCTGAGAAAGCAGAGGGCTGTGAAAGTTCCCCACACTTTGTCCAGTTGGAGGAAGGAGAGAGGGAGACCACCAAAGGGAGGAAACGCATCAGCTTGGGTGTAAGAAATGCACACACACACACACACACACACACACACACACACACACACACACACACACAAACACTCACTTATTTTCAGTTAATCTTACTGTTTAATGCTTTTTACTAAGTTGCAACCATTAATTATTCGATACCCAATATGAGTTATTCTTTGTCTGCTATTTTTCACTGTCCACAGTTTTTCAGCCTCCACTGTGAATTCTTCAGTATTTAAATGCCATGAGTGAGAAATAAGATTTAGAACAGACTCCTGCTGAAACATGATACATGCAGCTGTAAAGAACAGAGCCTGAATGAAGAGCTTTTAGCTTTTCCCTGCGCAGGTTTGAAACTTGAAACTGTTTATGGGGGTAACTGTAGAAGTGTGTGTGTGTGTGTGTGTGTGTGTGTGTGTACACGCAACAGGAGCTGGAGTGTGATGTGTCGGTGGAGGGTGAGAACAGGCAGGAGTGGGTTTTCACGCTCTATGACTTTGACAACAGTGGCAGAGTGACCAAAGAGGTGAGCTTCAACGCTTGTCAGGCTCAGTCTCCACCCACAAACCCCTGCATGGCTTCTGTTACTGGTCTAGTGGAGCTTTTCAGATGGTTTACAGAAAGCACTGCCAGGTAGCCATCTAAACAGCGGCTCTGTAGCTGGAGGTCTGAGTTCAGGCCAGGATCCACTGTGTGTAACGTTGAGCTGAAACACAGTGAGACTCTCAGGGTGAGGAATCAACAGAGGATCCATAAAAGACCAGAAGCTATCAAACCCAAAGAGCTCACTGAGCAGCTTATAAGGCCTGAAAACAGGTGGGGGAAAAAAGAAACCCTTACCTTAAAGAGCTCATATCATATGTTTTTGAAAAAAGATCTGATCTGATCTGATTCCATCAAACCCCATATTTACCATTATTATCTATTTGACCAATATCAATTTAGCCTGCACAAATAAAGTTTTAAAGGAGGCACTATACAACTATAAAATCACACCCTTAACACATCAGTCTTAAAGGGTCAAATCACATCAACACATGGAAGCATATTATTTGTGCTCTTTGTTAAGAAAATCATATGCTGAATCTATTGATTATAAAAAATAAACTATTTCATGTTTACTTGATTACTTTACGACTCTTAATTAGTCAGATGTTTGGTGTTTGGTGATAGAATATAGTTCATTTGAATCTTGCAGCTAAAGGTTTGGGTGTCCAAGAACGGAGAGATTTTTTTTTTCAACAAAAGCAGCGTGTTTTCGGTTACTGATTGGTGAGGCATCACTCCAGAGTATTTGAATGTATACTGATGGAAGATTGTGATTATATATGTGTGTGTGTGTGTGTGTGTGTGTGTGTGTGTGTGTGTGTGTGTGTGATTGTTCAGGACATGTCCAGTCTCATGCACACCATCTATGATGTTGTGGATGCCTCAGTCAACCAGTCGTGCAACAGTAAAAGTAAAACACTTCGAGTCAAACTGACTGTTACACCGGACCCCAGTAACC
Source organism: Hepsetus odoe (assembly GCA_017165825.1). NCBI lineage: Eukaryota > Metazoa > Chordata > Actinopteri > Characiformes > Hepsetidae > Hepsetus > Hepsetus odoe. Next base: position 17,025,312 of record CM029389.1, on the reverse strand, counting down.
GCCGCAGAGAGCACACACACTCTGGCACAGGTAACACACCCACCCACACACACATACACACACATAAAACATCAAAAATGAATCAAACTGACATTAACAAATAGATCATATAAAATAGATTTCAGTGCAGCGGCGCAGTGATGATGGTTTTAAGCTCTCCTGTCCTCTTCCCTCAGAACGGGACTGGAACTGTAGTCGTGATGAGTCCACGCAGCAGGAGGAGACTCGTGGGGCGGACAGGCGACACTCCTCACACATCAGGTCACAAACTCAGATCTTTTACTTATAGGATAGAAATGCTGCACATGTACATATACATGTAGAATAAAAACTAAGGAAAACTTAGGAAGGCAGCAAAAGGAAAACTCCAGAAGAAAACCATAAATGTAAAGCAGATACGTCATATTCTTTAGTAATAGCAGTGAGTGTGATCATTATTAAACAAGTGAATCATTTAATGAATTCATTTAAATCAAGGATGACGAACTGTCATGAGCACAAAATCCAGTTCGGTGATTAAAAAAGCCCCAGCGCATGTTTCAAGACGTTGTTGTTAATAAACCACACACATGAATAAGACGTTTTGCACTGATTCTGGTTTCAGGGGGCAGGTTATCGACCCGCCGGTGAGAAATCATTACTGTGTGGATGAAAACACGGAGAGGAGGAATCACTATCTGGATCTGGCCGGGATCGAAAACTACACCTCCAGGTTTGAAGGTCAGAAAACAGGTGGCCTCAGGTCAATATAGACATTAATGACTTCAGTATTCATTTAATATTGAACTGGTCTTCTTTAAAACGTGGTTAGGGAGTTGCCCCCACATCGGAAGGTTGTGGGTTCGATTCCCTCACCAGTAGGTTGCCCTGAGGTACCCTTGAGCAAGGTACCGTCCCAGTCACTGCTCCCAGGGCGCTTTCAATAGCTGCCCACTGCTGCACGGTGTCACTGTTGTAAGTCTCTCTGGGTAAGAGTGTCTGCTAAATGCTGTAAATGTAAATGTAGAAGGGTCACCGGAGGTTTTTAAAATGATTTTATTTGACTTTATTTTGTACTATATTACTGACTACATAAACAGTTTTTGTAACAGTTGTAAAAGAAACTGGTCTGTTGTTTTTCTTTTGTTCATGCTTTGCTGGAGTGTTTAGAAGTAGATATTTTCTAGAGAGAACAAAAATAATTTTGGTCATTTTCTTGTTCCCTGCAGAGGACATGCACCTTGTTTTCCCAAATAAAAACTAATAATGTAACCATGTAATTATATTTGATTTGGTCTGATTATCGCCACTGTCCACTCTGTTTTCTCAGCCCCTGCACCCCCTGCTGTCCATCATTCCTCAAGAACGTCCCACTCTCAGAGCCGATCCCGCTCTCACGAGCCCGAGCCCCATGCTCAGCAGCGCCGCTCACAGGTCATCACGGAGCACTGTGCCCGGCCGGCCCACAGCAAGTCCCCAAAAGGTGCGTCCAGAGGAGGCGGGGTGACACCGGCAGGGGCCAATGGAGGCGGGAGGGGCAGTAAGTGCTATGTGCATTACCCTCTGGCCCAGTCTGGACACCACGGAGGCCAAGATGTTTATCACCTGCCCCAGCAGAGCCAATCACAGCCAACGATGCATGGCCAACATCCTCTGCAGCACAGCCACAGCAAGAGGCTGAGGTCAAAGGTCAGAGAGCAGGCCAGCAAACAGCAGCAGCCTTCACCTGAGCGAGAGTCTGTGAGCGGCCCGGGAGGCTTCGTGCTGCCCGTGGTCCAGCAGCACGAGCATCATCATCACCATGAGCATCATCACCATCATCACTACCACCACTATCATCAGACATGACCCAGTACACGCATATAATGACGTACTGGAGTGACAGTCTGCACCGCTGGTCACCCTGGTCCTAGAGGACGCCTGTCGTGCACATTCGGGTTTTTTGATGATCTAACCAGTTAATTAAAGGACTAAAGCAGTGCTTCTTTGATTTTGTCACAAAAACATGTTTATTTTTCTTTCCGTTGAACCTACAGCAGACTAGCATGTCCAAGTCAGGTAACTATATATATATATGTGTGTGTGTGTGTGTGTGTGTGTGTGTGTGTGTGTGTGTGTGTGTGTGCGCAGACAAACTTAATGGTGGAGTAGAATTTTATGAAGTTTTTGTGCTTAAAACCACTTCATGAGGAAAATCTGAAGTTTAATTATAGAATTTGGGTCCTTTAATAAGTCCAAGTCCAAAAGTCCTTGCTGTGGAAGGTGCAGCAGGGCAAACCCTGAAATGGGCTCGATTTGAGTTCCCCTTGGACCAGCCACTGATCTACAGACTCTCCTCTGCCATCCCTCGGTCAACACCAGAACTGGACTGAGGTCCACGACTCTGGGAAACTGTGGATTCACAACTTTTCTCCTCTTATTTCAACCCAAGAGGCCTTAACTTTATGCCAAGCCACCCAGCTGTGTCCTCAGATTGACACGACTGGCAGAAGACACGTCTGCAAGAGGAGATCTGGTGCTTTACAGGTGTTCCTCTGACTGATCTCAGGTTTAAGGTGCTGCTCTCGAAGCTTAAGAAAAAGGCTTTTTTTCTCCCAGGTGACCCACCGTGGACTGAGGGGTCACCCTGGTACCAGGGTACACAGCACCACTGCCAGTTTATAATGCGAAAATATATTCCTGTATGTATGAAACTATATGGCTATTAACTGTCTATTGTATGATTATACAGCGTATGAATATTTATCATGGTCACTATATGTATGTATGTATGCAGAAATGTATTTTGTTTCATATATATTTTAATAAAGTGTACACACTTTTACACCAAAGCCACTGTAGATTTGTTTCTAATATTAGTTTATTGTTTACACTGTATTTGATTGTGTACATTGTAGGATATGTCACCTCCAAATAAAGCAGTTTTAACAACATCGTGGGTCAAAACTACACAAAAAACAGCAGGCGGCATCATTTCTGCATCCGCTCCAGCAGCAATACAACATATAATGAATGCTGAACAAGACCCAATATAGGACAGCCAATCACAACTGGGCTCATTTGCATATGTTGTAACTATGTACTAAGTACTAAGACTGAAGGAATGAATAAATTATTTTATTTCACTGCATGCTTTGGAGTCAATGCTGGGACAGTGTTTTAAAGTTAGCACCATCTAGTGGTAAATAAATATATAGTAAATGCTGTGCAAAAGTTTAAGGCACCTAGGCAAACTGTCTAACAGCATGGGCCAGAGCTGGGGATGATGAAAAGCATTAAAAAACAGTGAAACTGCAATATTTTAAGATGTGCCCTGTAGAACATATGCAATATATAAATTATATTTGCTGACAATGTTTATGGTTCATCCACAGACCATCAGCAGCCCAGGCCAACACGTTCACCCTTCTGCCTTCCATCTCAAGCATCATTAAAGTGTGCCACAGCTGAACACACATCATTTCCCTTGATTAACTCAATGTTGGGGTTATACTGAATATTGTGAACCAGAAAGGAAGTGTGTATTTTTACACTCCGTAAATCTACAGAATAACTATGCTGTGCAAAAATCTTGAGCCCTTAATTTCTTCATATTTTGCATGTCTTGCTGAGAAACAGTTCTCCAGATCTTCCTGATGGACATTGTTTTTGCTTCTCATTTTCAGTCCAGTCTCTGTACCTGAGCAGTTTGATTGTTTTTGTTGGTTAATCCACACAGTGATCTACGTCTGAACCTTCAAGCAGAACAAAGCGTCTGAATTAAGACATGAAGCAGTGAAGAACCAGGAGCAGATGATTCCAGATGATCAGGTGATCTGTTTGCTGCTGATGCTGAACGCTGATGGGGTTTTTTGTTATTTCTGCACCTACAAGGCGATTCTCTAAAATATAAAGAAATGAGGGATGGTGCCAGACTTCTGTGCAGTAAATGTACTGCCTGGGTAGGAATGAATAAGAACTGTGGGATCTGTTTTCAAGCTTTGTTGAACAGATCAGGCCTAATTGTGAACTGTCTGTACCACTGCACCACAAGCCAGAGAGTTTGAAGGGTTTTAGGGAGAGTTTGGGGGTTGGTTTGAGGGAGTTTAGGGTAAGTTTTGGGGGAGTTTAGAGAGGGGTAAAGAAGACCCCCACTGCGCCAAACAATAGCTTTGCTGAAAAGAGATGGGAGGAGTGGAGAAATGCAAATGTCCCCAGTGCACAGTCCCGAGGGACACTCTGTATCCATACCGGGCTGGAAGAGGTAGGCAAATGGACTACTTTTTAAAATCTTTGCCCTGTTTTCTGTTGAACTTTTTGAAGGATGTGCAAGGTCACTTTTACTTCACCTTTACCTGCATGTCAGCAAAGGCCAGGCCAGTGTTTCTGCTTGTGTGAAGTTGGTGAGAATGCAGTGGAAATGTATCCCCAGCTCTTGGGGTTTTTTCTTGCTTTGCACGTGTGAATGAAGTCTCAGCGTCGGGGCTTCTTCGTGCAAGGCGTTGGTCAGTGTTCGTAGAGGGACAGCTGTTGCTTTATGTCACCCAGTTAAGCCTTTCTTGGGAAAACAGGATTATGTAGAGGCCATTGATGCGCTGACTTTCATTCGGGATGAGCAGGAGGGCAGTGGTGGAGCACAAAGAGGGCAGAGGGAGATGTGTGTGTCATGCAGGTGTCTGCAGCGTGCATATGACTTTATCATATGTGTGTTTTGATTGTATTCATGTATGTTCTGTGCACGGGTGTGTCTTTTTCTTCCATGCATAATGCATAAGCAGTTGGGGCCAAATTATGTAAGGATGAATGAGTACCATTTTAACCAAAAAAATAAAAAAACTAAAACACTAAATGTGGCCTGTGGCCTACAAGTTATGGCACATTTTTGTTTTTCTTCTAAAGCTTTTAAAGCATGCTATTTCACTAGATCTGTTCAAACTTTTGCCACACCTACTGTTCTGTGCAAAAGGCTTGACCTTCTCATTTCTTCATATTTTGCTTTCTTTCTTATATGTTTACATTTTTTGTTGAGGAGCAGCTCTCAAAACAAACTTAACACATGAAGAAACAGGTGCAGATAAGTCCAGATGATCAGGTGATTAGTTTACTGCTGATGCTGAACATGGAGTGGTAGGAACCCCTTTATCTAGAACCTAGTATCTTTAGGAACTTTGCAGCCTGTCACACTAAACCATTTCCCATTCCCATTTCTTTCATTTCATCTGCTCAATATGTCAAAGATAAGACAGTCTGACAGGCGGACAATAGTAGTTTTGCACCAACAAAGCGATTTCCAAAGAGAGAGAGAGAGAGATTAGAGGTGGTTCAATACTTTTGCACAGTGCTGTATACAACGCTTTATGCACATGGCTCCATCATGCAGTGCACAATCTGCATCAAACCAAAGCACAATTGGATTTTTCAGACTCATCATCTTGATTATATCACCATTCCGTAAAGCTGCAGACTTGCAAATAGCATTTTCCTCCTCGAGTTTACAAATTCTGTATCTCATTAATACCTACTCTGATGCCTGAATTTTCTTTGAGTTTGCCTCTCTTTTGAGTTTCTTGAACAATTGGCCCATTCTGCCCCGATCCACTGCCCCCCGACCCCCCACTGCACCACTGTCCCCACTTTCCACTTCATTAAGCTTCTTGAGACTAAACTGGAGGGAAAACGCTTCACTAATTCTGACACGGGATTTAGGAGGAGGACAGGTCGGGCTACTTTTCTCCCCCATATGCTTTCCTTAGCATCTTTAAGAACCTAATTCAGAGAAAAAAGGAATGCTTCCCCCTCATGGCACATTCAGCTGAGCAGCCGTGTCTGGTGAACAGTATTTCTTTGCACTCTCTCAAACTTTGGACAAAACTCTGCTTCAAAATCCCCCCTTAATGAAGCAGCTGAGCGTGGTGTGAAATAGTTCAGATTTCTTTATAGTGGTGATGAATGGAACCAGACGTGTCCAACACAAAACATCCATTTTATTTCCCTTCTAACCTTATAAGTGAAAAAAGTGAAAAAGTGAAAGTGACAACCCTTGTCATTGCGAGGTCACGGCACAGCACACATGAACCACAACGAAATTGGACCTCTGCATTTAACCCATACTCACACGTGCAGCAGTGGGCAGCTATTGAAAGCGCCCGGGGAGCAGTGATGGGGACGGTACCTTGCTCAGGGGTACCTCAGGGCAACCTACTTTTTGAGGGAATCGAACCCACAATCTTCCAATGCGGGGCCAACTCCTTAACCAAAGTATTTTCAGGATCAGGGCCCTTTAAGACATCGGCTGTGTTTTTTGACATTAGAGATGCAAATGCTCTTGCAGCTCAGGCCAGAGGCTGGTTTGTCTCTGTTTGTATTCGGTTGAAATTCAAGGGTCGACTTAAGCCTTAGAAATTTCAGTCCTAATCTCAGATCCAGCACAGTCAGTCTGGCCCCCACCAGCCTGTAAAAACTAGGCCCTTCTTTCTACACTGGCATCCCAAATCACCTGTTCTTGTGAACAGGGCTTATAGTGAGCAGCTCTCGTGATTTTTATAAAAAAAAATAAAAAAATCTGATGGCAGAAAGTAGTTCTCAAATTCTCGGCCTCCTGAAGCTGTTGCTTAGTGATGTGCGATGGATCGGGCCAGGATAGTCTCCCAGAACTCTCGAACACTCTGAATACAAATGGCAGATTTAAACGAGAGAGAGAAAGAGAGAGAGAGAGAGAGAGAGAGGGAGAGAGGGAGTGGGATTAGGGGCATTGGGTTCACAAATAAATCCCTTTCTTTGCCTTTACTTCTGGCTGGAGCGATGCGATCTTTTGTAAGTTGGGAAATAAATTACAAAGCTTGACTTTATGTTGAGCTCTCGTTGTTTGTTTGTGTTCTTCTGCACTGCTTAATGCATATTTATACATGTGTCTGTATTGTCAGTGTGCCTGCATGTGGCCTGTATCACTGCATGTTTCTGCATTGGCCCTTTTCTAACAGTGTGATACAGCTCAGCTGGGAACTGGAAAGTTCCCATGTGCAAATTGTAACCGGAATGCCCCCTGAAATCAAACTTCCCTTTCGGAAAGTGGGAGAAATTTTCAAATGAATTAAATGCAGTTGATGGATTTACTATTTAGTGTATATAAATGTATGTTAAGCACAATACGTGATGTATTTTTAATAGATTTCTTTTGCTGTATTACTACAACAGACAGTGTAGGTGGTTATGCATATTGTGCACTGTGTGTGTGTGTGTGTGTGTGTGTGTGTGTGTGTGTGTTACCAGTACAAGTATATCAGATGCAGTGGTTTTGCAGTGAAGTTTTTTAAATGTTGCACCATTGCTACTAGATTAGTAATAATTAAAGATATTTAGCCAGCTGTGTTCCGGAGACTGAAACTGATCGCTGATGATGGACTAGAGATTGGATATCAGATCATGGATGGAAAAAGTGAAGGTTAAAATGTGAAAAAAGGTAGGTGGGTCTAATAATGTGCATGACGAGCAACTCCTTCAGCCTGAAAACTGCTGCTCCTGTGCAGTACAGAGTGTTTTGGGAGATCCTGCAGTGCTGAAGGAATGTTACATAGTCATGGAGGAGATTAGGGAGCAGACTGAATTGCCTGATAAGTGCAGGAATCCGTCTCAGTCCAACACACCATTAAACAGGAAAAGCTCATTACACAGATAACGCTACAGAACAGCCTCGTTTACGCAAGACCACCGGCCTCTGTGCTGACGGGGCCTTCAGCGTTCAAGGTTAAGTTCTTGCCCACCGTCTCCCACTCTCTTATTCTGAAAACACTGGTGATTTCCAAACACAATGCGCCATTCTGAAACATTTAGCCCACTTTTAAGAACCAAACGCTCGTCTAGACCAGACGTGACATTTCAGTTTTACATTTACAGCATTTAGCAGTCGTACATCAAAGCTTCATATCTGTTCTACATCCCTGTAACTTAGCTAAAAATCTGCAACTGTTATTAACTATTTGCAAGCTAAGTAACGCACTTATAGGCCTCATCATTTCTACAAAAACTTACTCGAATATTAGATTTGGATGGTGGTTGTCTAGTGGCTTGCCTATGGACCTATGGTTCAAGAGGTCCCAGGTTCGAATCCCACCTCCAGCATTACCATCATTGGGTTCCTGAGCAAGACCCTTAACCCTGACTTGCTCCAGGGGGACTGTCCCTGTAATTAGGACCTGGAAGTCACTCTGGATAAGAGCGTCTGCTAAATGCCGCAAATGTAGATTTTAAGTGCCAAAAGTGAAAGTGACTATTTGTCATTGTGAAAAACAACAATATGCTCGATCCTCTATCTTTCACCCATTCGCTGTGCAGCAGTAGGCAGCCATATCCAGTGCCCAGGAAGCAGTGATTGGGACAGTATCTTGCTCAAGGGTACCTCAGGGCAACCTACTGACCATGAAGGAAAAGTGCAGAGTAGGATATGTGTAGGGCCGGTAAGGAAAGGTTAGCACCAAGGTATTCCTTGAACAGGTGGGCCTTTGGGCAACACTTGAAGTCAAAAGGAGCTCAGCATTTCTGGCCACAAGTGGAAGTTCATTTCACCACAGAGTATCGAATAACTTCGAAACCGCATCAGTGAAACAAATCACATGGCAAATGAAATAAAAGAATAAGTACAATCTCAGCAAGTCAGTGTTTTAAGGGTTAAAAAGCAGACAAAATAATTTGACTTTTGAAGGGTCACATGAACCCCCAGTTGAGTGGTGATTGAAAAAGTACTGATTGGTCAAAGGCCCATTTGTGTATCGCAGCCTTCTGTGCTATCAGTATTGCAGAAACCGATATCATGATAATGATTACCAGGCGATGTATTGTGCAGCCCAACAAAATGCAGTGAATGAACAAAAGAGAAATCTAAATCAAATCAGTATTTGGTGTGACCACCCATTGCCTTCAAAACAGCATCAGTTCTTCTAGGTACACGTGCACACAGTGTTTGAAGGAACTCTGCTGGTCGGATGTTCCAGACATGACTGTGTTTCAACCTCCGTGTGACGTTGATGATCACCAGTACCTGTTTGGTAAAACTGGTTGATCAGACACCGACTATAATCCTACAGAATCCCTGACTGTGTGCAAGTGTACCTAGAAGAACTGATGCTGTTTTGAAGGCAAAGGGTGGTCACACCAAATACTGATTTGACTGAGATTTTTCTTTTGTTCGCTCACTTTGCATTTTGTAAATTGATCAAAATAAACAATCATTATTTCTATTTCTGAAAGCATTCTTTGTTTACAGCATTTTTTCCACACCTGCCTAAAACTTTTGCACAGTACTGTATATATATATATATAAATGCTATAATGACTCTCTAAATGTATGATATAAACTCCTTCTTACACTTCATGAAGTGAAAATGACTTTGTCATTATGAACACAGCACAACACACAGTAAACCACGTCCTCTGTAATTAAGCTTCACACACACGTAGTGTTGGGGACGGTACCTTGCTCAAGAGTATCTCAGGGTAACCTACTAGTCTGGCCGTTGAACCCACGATCCTCTGATTATGGAACCTAGTCTGTTAAGGACATGTTGTTGTATTGTAAATTCTAAAGTCACATCTTGTGATCATCTTGTGTGATGTTCTGGCTTTGGGGAAGGGAAAAAGGTCCAAACTCAACAGGAGCCCCACAGAAGAGATCTGTGATGAAAATGGACAAAGCATTGTCCATCTCAGTTCCGAGACATGTCCCATCCTCTTGAGAAGAGTATAATTAGCCCAGTGAAAACAGGAAGAACCTCGCCCTCTGTCTGTCTCTCTCTCTCTCTCTCTCTCTCTCTCTCTCTCATGTATACAGATCTGCTTTTTTATGAACTGCTGTCTTTACGTGGTGATAGACGTGCCCTGTCCCTTGGTGGAAATGTTCATCTGTGATTTTACTGGAAATGATGTGAAACCCATTTTCCTGAAAACCAGTTCATCACGTCACACTTCTAATTGAATCAGAGAACAGAGGCGGGCTTTGTGAGCAGCTGATTCGCTTCGCCAGCAAGCAAAGCATCTACTTTTCAGAAACCACATAAGCGAGTCTATTACCAATAGATAACTTGTACCATTAGCTGATTTAGGTGTACAGCTAGCACCATTGTGATTGGTGAGGCCCAAGCTTTCCTTTCTTTTGCTCAAGTTTAAATCTGATGCCAGCTTTAGACACCAGACATGTCTTTGCAGATCAACTAGACTTAAGGGGGTCAAACCGTGCAAACTTCCGGCGAAACTGGCAGCGTCTCCTCGACCTCCTGAAAGAGGTTCTGCCCCTCCTCCTCCTCCTCCTCCTCCTCCTCCTCCTCGGCAGCCTGGCCTGAGTAAATGTGTACGAGCCCTTGGTGGTTGTGTGACATAAATTACTGCGCTGTAGTCTGTAATTTTTTAAGCTTTCCTGCGCAGATGAAAGGGCTGTCCACGTCCAGGTGGAAACAGCAGACTTGCTATTAGCTCTGCTGTTTTAGTCCTTCTGTCAGTGTGAGCGAAGGACATTCCTGAACTCTGATGAAACCGTAGAGTGTTCACAAAGTCCTCACACCGGCCCCCTTTACTTTTCTCGCAGAGTTTGTCTTTTAGTCGCTGCGTGGAGGTTCATAATAGTCATAGGAGTCTGAATTATCAGACGTTTGCTGGTCTTATTGTTGGAGGTACTATGATTTATGAACACTGTGATTTAGGGAGCTTCTGCTAATGAACATCATTTTTTATGTGTATTATAAAATGCACAATAATACCTGAATACAATAATAGAGTATAATAATAATAATAATAATATCAATAATAATAAATAGCATTAAACAAAAAACTATATTTTTATTATGACTATTTGACATTTATATGTAGAATGACATGAGTCCTTATTATATTTTTTCTTATTTTTTGTTCTCCAGTTTTTATCGTTCTGTGATGCTTGGCTGTGAAAAGCGTATTAGAAACACTTTTAAAATGTTTAATACTACAAAAACTCCCGTTAAAACGTTATTTAGAAATCACTGCTTTTAGCTCCTTTGAGGAGTAAATCCTTCATTACTGATCTGAGTTAACACTGCATTTTTAAATGGATGTAATCTAACAGGATTTGCATTTTCAGACATGCTTGAACCAGGCGTGCATCGTTATTTGACCGTTTCTCAGTGAGAATGAAATGAAAATAAAATGAATACGCTCAGCTGGAGTGACCTACTGGCCTGCTAATTCCTTTGAGCTCTGTTTTAAGGCTGCAGCTTCCTAAACTGACGTAGAGAAGAGTTTCTTACTAAAGCCATAACGCACGTTTTGCAACTCTCAAGGACGTCGCGCAAGAAGGGGCTTGTTAACTCGAGGCAAATACAGCATTTTACAAAAATACAGTTTAGTAACAGCGAACGAATGACTGGCAGGATTTCTTGGACGTGTGATTCAGACACTAAATTCCCCGTTTTCTCAAGTTTGCAGGTCAATTGGCTTGTGGATGTTTTTAGTCTGGATTTCAGTAGGATCTCTCTCTCTCTCATTCTCTCTCTCTCTCTCTCTCTCATTCTCTCTCTCTCTCTCTCTCATTCTCTCTCATTCTCTCTCTCTCTCTCTCTCTCATTCTCTCTCTCTCTCTCTCTCTCTCTCTCTCTCTCTCTCTCTCATTCTCTCTCTCTCTCTCTCTCATTCTCTCTCATTCTCTCTCTCTCTCGCTCTCTCATTCTCTCTCTCTCTCTCTCTCTCTCTCTCTCACTCTCTCATTCTCTCTCTCTCTCTCATTCTCTCTCTCTCTCTCTCTCTCTCATTCTCTCTCTCTCTCATTCTCTCTCTCTCTCTCTCTCATTCTCTCTCTCTCTCTCTCTTTCATTCTCTCTCTCTCTCATTCTCTCTCTCTCTCATTCTCTCTCTCTCTCTCTTTCATTCTCTCTCTCTTTCATTCTCTCTCTCATTCTCTCTCTCTCTCTCTCTCCTTCTCTCTCTCTCTCTCATTCTCTCTCTCTCTCTCTCTCTTATTCTCTCTCTCTCACTCTCTCTCACTCTGAGAAGAATGCATGGTTTCTGTATCTCCCTTTCTGTTTCTCTATGTTTATGTCTCTAATCTCTTTCTGTTTGCCTGTCTGTCTGTCTCTCTCTCTGTCTCTGTCTCTGTCTCTCTCTCTCTCTCTCTCTCTCTCTCTCTCTCTCTCACTCTGTCTCTGTCTCTCTCTCTCACCCCCCTCTCTCTATGAGGAATGCACACCTGGAGGTTAGTGCACAGTGGTTCCTGTAATCCATGTGATGAAGAACACCTGGGTCAGGTTGATCCTCCTGCAGTTGTGCACCGGTTCCTTCCTGCAGCTTCACACACTCACTTTAGAAGCAGCTTCACCTGAAATGTTTTTTCAAACTGGCGTGAAGATTATTCACAAACGCCGAGGCCCGGTTTTCTCAAAAAGACACTTTTTTCAGTTCACTATTTTGGCTGGTATTGTCTTGTTCACATCTCCACGCCAGGCCAGGAATAAATCGAATCCTTGTTTCTTTTTTTGTGGAAGATGGTGCCACAGATTTTATCCGACCGCTTTAAACAAAAAGACTTTCAGTGCTGCAGGCAAAAGAAGGCTTAACCTTTTAGCACTATGCATGAGTGCAGGTCAAACTCATTTACCCTTCATCACGACTTAATATCAACTCTTGGTTTGTATTTCTTTATTGATACCTTAAAGGGTTACATTGCAGTAAACTAATATTCTCCTGATCCTGGAAGATCTGGAAAGGATGGGACTGAGTTCAAAACTTTTGAGGACCAAACTTGATTTGTGCATCTCTCCAGGTTGATTTGTGTTTTCTTGTCTGTGGCCATCACACCAGAGCATTAATAAGGGGTGGACTCTGTCTCCCCTGTTGCTACACCCCCTGCATCACTGGGACATTCACAGAGGAGCAGATGGGCTGTAGATAAACTGGGAGTGTCTCTCTGCTGAGGAGTCAGTGCCTCAGGGCCTTTGGTTTCTCTTGCTGTGGGTGTATCACTCAGTCTCGAGCATTTGGACAGTAGACACTGCATGGACATGGCTGTCCTCTGACCGCAGCCTGGTCTCTCTGGTGGTCAACATAGGCTGAGCTGAAGGAATACAGGAGCATATACGGTGAGGGGCTGGGTTTCTCTGGACCGTCTTCAGTCTGAGCTTGATGTACTGACAGACTAAATTCTTTCTGTCAGCTCTGCAGCAGGAAGCGCTTTGAAGAGACGATGGCCATTCATGAATCTTTTTTAGACGAGCATCGATATAGGAATTCTGGGACAATGCTGATGTCTGATACTCTTCATATCTGGAAATCACCAGTTAGAAAGAAAAAATGTCTAGTTTGAATTCAGCACAAGGAATAAAACTAACAATCTAATCGTGAGTTTGATTTTGGGACATTGTTTTAATCTGAAATTGACGCGGTTCTGATTCATTTTTTGGAAATTTTGTTGAAATTTGAGCTTTGATTCTTCTGTTGTGCGCTCATAGCAGTTTTTGTTAATATAATTTACATATATCACTCTTTAGGACAGTAATGTAATTTAGTTCTTATGTCTTGGGTCACTTCAATCACTCGTACCGGGCGCTGGAGTAAGTCCTGGTCCTGTGTCACATGTTGCTCTAGATACACGTTGTTTGGTGGACGAGATGACTTTGAAGTTGTTCTTGAGCTTAAAATGGATTTGAAATATACATATTTTTTTAATCAGGAAAAAATCCAACTTTGAGCAGCTCATTTTTCAGACTGTGGGGAAATAACCGCCTAATTATAGCCTGAGATGTTTCTTTGGTCACTCTGCTTGAAGAATGAGAGGCAGTCATGCAGGTCTGAGCTTGAGTTGTTTTGTCTGGTGATTTATCCTTCATTCTCCGTAGCATCCGTTCTGATGAACAGGCTAAAATGCTTTGAGGATTGGTGGGTTGTTTTCAGGATTTCAGAGGATTTCTACGTCAAATGCCGCAAACATAGCAGTTCGAGAGCTGTGTGTAGGTAAATCACGGATTCTCCCTCATCATTTAACACCTCTCTTGATATCGATCAAGGAAAATGGCAACTAGATTTGAACCTGGAGAAGGTCCAGAGGCTTCTAGATGCTCCTTCCTCTGTCTGCTTGAAAAGTGTTGGTGGGTAACCTGCCGGGTTTATGACTCACAAGGCTCAGAAAATTCATCATTGTCCTCATTTATCACAATTATTAATGTCTAATCCACTTCATGATCGTTTCCTGTTGTAAACAGTAACCCTCCTGGGCCACGTACAGTGTTTAAGTTGTACAGTTCCTTTCATTTTGGCTTAGCTTCAGATTCTGAACTATTAAAGGACCCTTATTGTGAAAAACATAGTAAAAATGTTATTTTCGTCATTAAAAAATAAAAAAAAAACTACTTTGGGAACACTCCCCAGTCCATTTATTCAGTTATACCAAAATTATAAGGAGGCCCCAGAGCATGAACCCTTTAACTCATAGTACAGTTGTAGTAGTAAGTTAAAGAAGAGTTTTATTCACATTTTTAATGTAGAATTGAAAAGTAATAATAGAAATTTGCAGAATATAAATGCATCTAGGCAAATGTTAATCTATGTCTAATATAAATGTAATATATAGAATAAAATATAGCATGTATGTATGTGTATATAATATATATGTAGATGCATTTATATTTGATTTTGAAACGTATCTGTTATTTTTCACTTGTATATCAAAAATTGAAAATTCTTTCCAGTTGAATTTAACAGCTTAATTGCTGATTAATGAGCTGTTGAAGTTTCCAGATGGTGTTGTTACTGTACTCACCAGTACATTATCAGTCCAGCTCTGGTGTGATTGTTTTTGCACCTGTACCCCGTGGGCACAGCAAGGGCTGATATGGGTCATGTCCTGTCTGACCCCTGAGTTTTATACCTCTGGTCTGAAAGCGGATCTGCTCTTCTGTCACATCTATACTGATGTGTTTATACTGAGATAGTGAACACTAATATTTAGTGAAAATTAAGCCTTGAAATTAAAAACCAAGGAAAAGACATATGATTATCGAAATCTGACCCCCGCATTGTGTTAGACAGGTGACCCAGACGGTTTCCCTTTGCCATTTGGTCATCAGTTCATTCCGCAACTAGATCAATCAGCTCATACAGTGTGTGTGTGTGTGTGTGTGTGTGCACGTGTGTGTTTGTACTGCATGAGCCACTGTAATACGAGCAGTCCCTTCCCAGCCACCTGTGCTTACGTATGTCCCAGAGAAGACAAGGCCCTGTGTGTTCCCAGCTCTATAGTCCGAGACACACACTCTCCGGGGGGTAGAGGACACAGCAGGTGGACGGAGGGGAAGGAAAACCCCCTTTAACCACACACACACACACACACACACACACACACACACACACCACCCCTGATCTTGCCTGTAGCTGGGAGTCTATGTGCCCAGACAGTGTCGACAGGAAAAGTGTCGTATCAGTGGAATATGGGGCAACAGGGTTTTTTTAAAAGCTCAATATCTTGACATTTTTATACAATTCATAAATAATGACTAAAACACCCAATCTGTCCTTTATTTAGAACACTTCATTAATAACACGCTTTTAATGTATGTGTTTGAACAGAGTATTAGTATTAGTATTAGCTGCGGTCTGGGTGATATATATCTATTTATATATACCTTAGGGCAGCGGTGGCCCAGTGGTTAGGGAGTCGGCCCAAAGATCAGAATGTCATGAGTTCGAATCCCAGACCAGTAGCTTGCCCTGAGGTACGAGGTACTGTCCCCATCACTGCTCCCCGTGTCCTTTCAATAGCTGCCCCCTGCGATTCACCATGACAAGAACAGTCACCTTCATATCCATAGCAGATCAAGAACTAGTTTATAATCTCAGACTATCTGTGTTCGCGAGGCCTGCTGTGATTTCTTTTTCCCACGTTTTCACGTCTATATCTTCACGTGGCAGGTTCTCTTGAATAACAAACATTATTTAGTCTGCAGCATTCTCACAAAGTCAGAGTGTTTTTAGTGAAACTTTGACCAAAAAAGTAGTTCAGTGACGCACCAAATGATGTTTGATGGTTCTTTACTTTTGCACTGGAGCTTTACGTCTAATGTAGCAGGCTGCCTAAAATATCCTGTTGTACCAGACAGACCTTTAGTTGTGTAGCTCTACACAACAAAAAACGAACTGCAGACACTATAAAAGTCTTGTCGAAATATTAGACCAAAAACTACTGCAGGAAGAGGGAAATGCAAGTTAGTTTTGTTGCCTGAATAAAGTTCTTCTTAAGGACAGCTTCGCAGATTTAGAAAAGGCTGGATATCTTGCACTTTCTGAAAGATCGAGCGAGGTTCATGGAAGTGAGATTTGTGTAGTTGTTTTATTGTTGTTTATTATTTGTTTTGAGCATTTTGATAGTTCTGTGTTGGTTAATCCACACAGTGATCTACGTCTGAATCTTCAAGCAGAACAAACATCTGACTTAAGACATGAAGCAGTTAAGAAACAGGAGCAGATGATTCCAGATGATCAGGGGATTAGTTTACTGCTGATGCACTGAGTGGGTGGAACCCTTTCTCTAGAACCTTGTATCGTTAGGCGCTTTGCAGCCTGGCATCCAATGAATGAGACTGAGATCGGTCTACACAAGTATGAGGTCAGAAAGATCTTTTATACACTCAAACTTCATCAGGAGGTGAAAAACCAAGAGCACAATAGCCCACACAGGCTCGACTTTAGTGAGCTGGACAGCTTCAGCTGAGACTGTGAGACTGTAAATGAGAATGAGTCGCTGCACCAAACACTAGAAGTGGATTTAAAGATAAACCAGAGCAGACCCCACCTACCTGGGGGAACTTTTAGGCTCTGCATGAATGCTGGGTCAGCAAATGTCCAAAAAAGGTTAAGGCTTGAGAGAGAGTGAGCGAGAGAGAGGGGGAGAGAGAGAGAGAAAGAGCGAGAGATGGAATATACATTCTGTGAGTGAAAGGCTAATATCTCTCCTTAATCAGTTGTCCTTGAGACCCTGGTGACAAAAATACACAATACACATGCACACTGGTTCTGATGGCTGAAGTCTCAGTCGGTGTCCTTGGAAGGAGTGTGTGTGTGTGTGTGTGTAAAAGTTCCTATCTCAGTATTGGCTCCTGTGAATGTTCTTCACTCCCACATTGGAGGAGCTTCAGGGTCTTTGCTTCCCAGATTTTGGAGAAAAGCAGGCAGAACATACGACGTCAGGACCAGCAAACATTAAGTATATTAAAAGTTAGGGGACATTAATTTGAGTCATTTTAATACAACTCATGTCCAGAAGTATCCGGACAGCCCTTTAAATGAGTTCAGCTACTTTAAGCTACTTTACTTTCTGAACCCGTTTGTACAATATCTCCACAGAAAAGCAGTCTGGTGAAGCCCCTAATGAAAGTGAAGTGAAAGTGACCGCTTGTCATTGTGAAACACAGCACAGCACCCAGTGAAACACTTTGAAAGGCTTCCTCTGCATTTCACCCATACACACACGTGCAGCAGTGGGCAGCTATCTAAAGCACCCGGGGAGCTCACCCGGGGTACCTCAGAATAGGCTACTGGTCCAGGATTCAAACCCACAACCTTCTGATCCTGGGGCTTAGTCCCTAAACACTAGGTCACTGCTGCCCCAGTGAGTCTAAGGTCTTCATTTCCATTGTTGAAAAGAATAAAATCCCACCAGCAAGACGTAGTTTAGTGGAACTGTGTTTGATGGAACCCCGGATTGGAAGGGTTTGAATTCCTTACCAGGAGGTTCCCCTGAGCAAGGTACTGGCCCTGTCACTGCTCCCTGGGCGCTTTCAATAGCTGCATGTGGAGGAACCGTCGTCGACCTGTGGATCTACAGAGAAATGTATTACTATATGTATATGTTTAATCCCATCACTTGCCATAGAGCAAAACCAAGGTGTCTGTGTGTGTGTGTGTGTGTGTAGGTGAGAGTGAGGGAGGAGAATGGTTTAGACTCCTCCTTAGTCCACCCCGTGTGTGTGTGTGTGTGTGTGTGTGTGTGTGTGTGTGTGTGTGTGTATGTGTGTGTGTGTTCTCATGGCTTTGAGATATGTACTATGTGGGCTGCTCTCTGGACAGCGCATGGCAGATTGAACAGACCGGGGCTGCAGGATACAGTTTCCCAGCTATTCTGATCATTCAGTGAGTACCAGCACTGATCTGGCAAACTTTTAATTTGGCTTTTTGGATAAAAATGCATTTGCTGTTGTTTTCACCTTTATACAAGTGCTATACTGCGTGCAGATTTTGGCCAGCGTTCTTCCTAGACTTGTAATGGTTAATCACATGCTGTATCTATAATTTCCCTACATTCAGTTAAGGTGTGGACCTGTGTGGGCAATGAGTGCATGTAAAGCTCCTGGATGCACTTTGTATCTGTAGAGCTTGCTGGAAGTAAGGTATGATCCTGCTCCAGAGAAATGGTCTTATACTTCCTGACCTCTTTAATTCAAAAGCTTAATCACGCTGCAGGATTTACTGGTGTTGTGATCTATGAGCGTTTCCATGAAAACTACAGCAGACGTACGCAGGGTGTGAAAGCACAGTAATGAAGGGCTGAGCTGGAGCTCAGAAGTGATGAGATAATGAGAATCTTCTACTGGAAGAGAACTGAGTGTGACTCCAGCAGGGAATTCCATCAGAAAATGGGATATTTCTCTTTATATTAAATGCTGTGTATAAAATATTTTGAATGAAAATACTGTCGCTGTTGTTGATCGGGCTCTGCTGCATTGTGAGTGAAGATCATTAACCGTTCCCAGTGGATCCTGCGCAGTTCTCATCTTCTCATGCAATCACATTTTGTTTTCAGCTTGCTGCTGATGGTTTTGAATTTTCCATTTATTCCTTTATTGCTGGATCAGCATTGATGTATTCAAGAATAACAGATTTTAAAGAACTGCAGGGTGTGATGGGTGTGCAATGAGCTATCAGTGCGTGAAGTGTGTGTGGCCTGCAGTGCTCTTGTGAACTGCACTGTGATGTTGGTGCCACATTCCACAGCTAGGTGAGCGTGCATATGTGTGTGTGTGTGTGTGTGTGTGTGTGTGTGTGTGTGTGCATGAGTGTGTGTGTTTGGATTGGAAAGCAGCTGAGGTGACCCTTCCCCTGCAAACCCAACCCACACACAACCATACAAATGTTGAATTAATGCACAACTTCAGGTCACATCCCCCCAACACACACACACACACACACACACACACACACACACACACACGCACATATTCTTTTGACATATTTTCGTCCCTTTAAGGTGTTAAGGATTATCAAATTGTCAAATCAAAGGCATTTTAATCCAGATCTTTCTAACAGCTTTCCATAGCTGTAAACGAGTTTCACTTTATACACAGAACGTTTGTGATACAATTTATTCCTCAACTTTTCAGCCGAGTGTAACGTTCACGGTCATTCCTTGTCCTTTTATTTCATCTGAAATGATTCATGCTTGCAGATTTGTAGCTTTAAAATGTCAAAAACTTAGCATGACAGGAAGTAGCAGGAAGTGAAAGTGAAAGCGACTATTTGCCAACGTGAACACAACACAGCACTTCCGAAATACCCAAGACTGCAACAGCAGCCTTTAGTGTTCAGTTGTCAAAACTTTGGAACAGGTTCATAATACATTTTTTTTTCTTCACATCATTTCGTCTGACCATTTTATATACAATTTCTTGATCTATATTTCGATATGTCTTAATTGTCCTGGTATATAATTACAATGATTATATGGTTTCAAAACTGCTGTAAAATGAAAAGCACTTTGTGCTGCACATAAATGCATAAGTGCTCAATAAAAGTCTGTTGTTATTTCTAACAGTAATAATATTCACAACAATAAGCGGGTATTTAAAGGATGATTTTGAGCGGATGTTAATATTAGTGGCTGTAATGGGAGTATTTACTGTAGAGCCTTTCATGCAGAGAAACGCAGCAGAAGGTGCTTTAAATATTTAGGTGAAGCCTAAAGATCAACGTGAGATTGGTTGATGTTCAGTGATGTTCGCTATCAGGTGCGGTTTTCAGAAATGCATCGTGTCATTTTAAACACCAGCTGAACTCTTGGGCGTTGGGATTCCTGGTTTCTCGGCCTGTTTTGTTGTAATTTTTTTGTATTGTCAGGATGTTTGGAATTACTAATGCACATTACCTTCCTGCGGGACATTTAGGGAATCTTCCAGGCCAGGGGAATATATTTAGAGGAATAATTGGCCTGTTCCCATTGGGACTGTCAGATTTACAGTCACTAAAGCAACAAACATGTGTACTCTCTGTGCCCAAACTACTGTTTACTCTCCACTGTTGTCCTTCTGTCATCAGCTGGGTGACGACCCTGTCCCTCTGGCGGAGTCCCGATTATGGGAAAGGACCAAAGGCTGCACAGTCTGAGCGCCCTGTCATGTAATTTCTGCTGATAAGGCTTTATCAGATTTGATCCACTCACCAGGGACGACTCTATCTCAGTTTCAGCATCTCGGAAATGGAGTTTACTAGAAGCTTGCGCAAATACAAGTTATTTTAAGTGACTGTTTTTGGTAGAAAACAGGAAACGGTATGCAGTTTGAAGGCTTTATCACCACAGATGAAGCTCCAGTGTTTTCCATACGTTCCCTCTCCTCGGCTTTTTCTCCGAGATTGGTCCGATTCGCAGTGAGCCACTGTTTACTGAGACCAAAGCGACTGCATTAATCTTGATGGCACAGTTTCAGGACAGTAGAGAAGGCTTGCGGTCGTGATCTGTTCTTTAGCGGAATCCTGCTTTGATCTATTTGTAGTTTTCAATCAGGTGACACCAAAAGGCAAAAATCTATAGAACTACAGCAGCGGTAAGTACAGTTTCTATCTATTTTAGGCAAAGAATTATGGCGATCGCTGATGAAAAGAGGAGAGGCTAAGATATGAGAACTGACTGTACGTATTTTTAATAACTGGTGTGCAAAATATCACAAATGTTTCAAAAGACCGAAGACACAGAAAATAAAATACAGTTCTTGATTTGTGATTTAATAAACTGTAGTTGACAAAATTGACATTAATGGTTCTGATCTTCGGATCTTTTTACATTTCCACCAATTGATTTCACCTGGAATTTTTTGTGGGCTATTTTGACCTCAACTTTTGACCTCTTTAAAAATGGCAAATGTTGTGAGTGGACCTGACCGTCCCCCCCATTTCAGTGCCTGAGCTCCGTCTCCGTCTGAGGGGTCGCTGCAAAAGTCCGTAACGAATGGCGCTTGTAAAGAATCCAGTAAAGCTAAATTTAGTCCAACCTAATTAGACTTCATCACTGCTTCTTCTGTTTACTGACGATTCCTTCGAAGCGATCCCTGCTGTCGTCCGCTCTGGAACACACCCTCCTGTTTGTCCACTGTGAGAGTAATGACTGACTTTTGTCTCATTTTTGGAAAAACTTGCACTAAAATGTTTTTCACATTTTCATTCGCTGCACAAACTCTCCACTCAGGAGGATTATTTGAACTTTTTCTGTCGTATTGTGCAAATTTGTGCTTCCCTTATGAAGAAACTGATAAATGTGGAGTTCGGTGATTGGTTGATGTGTCCAAACTAATTTGCATATTACTCACCAAATTGACACCGGTCTGGCTGATAAGTTTGACCAAGTTTAAACACGTGTCTAAAATCTGCTCCAAATACAATCCAGATGTTGGTTTGCAGAGAGCGAATGTGAACACAAAGCATGCTCAGTTCTGTTAACTGATTTACTAAATTAACTCATTGGCATTTGTCCAATCAGCATTTCTACTACAGTTGAAATATAATTATTGAAATACATTTCTGCCCCAAACCTTTTTTTGTGCCAAGAGGACTTTTTTTCAGACGTTTTCAGACAAGTTACATGCCGAACTGCTGAGATTAAGATTTGGAATATTAGAACTTTATTAATAACCTGAAATCAGAGCCGGTCAGCGGTAGTTATA
This sequence comes from Hepsetus odoe, assembly GCA_017165825.1. Classification (NCBI taxonomy): domain Eukaryota; kingdom Metazoa; phylum Chordata; class Actinopteri; order Characiformes; family Hepsetidae; genus Hepsetus; species Hepsetus odoe. The sequence goes on along the minus strand of CM029389.1, from coordinate 17,003,425 downwards.
ATGTACATCTTCGTCTTCTTTCGGCCGCTCCCGTTTAGGGGTCGCCACAGCAGATCATCTGTTTCCATTTCTTCCTGTCTCCTGCATCTTCCTCCTTCAAACCGACCACCTGCATGTCCTCTCTCACCACGTCCATAAACCTCCTCTTTGGTCTTCATCTTCTCCTCTTTCCTGGCAGCTCCATCTTCAACATCCTCCTTCCAATATAATCCTCATCTCTCCTCTGGACACGTCCAAACCAACGCAACCTTGCTTCTCTAACTTTGTCTCCAAAACATCCAACCTGATCTGTCCCTCTAATATACTCCTTTCTAATCCTGTCCATCCTCGTCACACCCAACGAACATCTGAGCATCTTTAACTCTGACACCTCCAGCTCCACCTGCTGTCTTTTCATCAGTGTCACCGTCTCCAACCCGTATAGCATAGCTGGTCTCTCTGCTGTCCTGTAGCACATATACAGTTTGTGTGTGTGTGTATGTAATAATATGTATTTGTGTGTGTGAATGAGTATTCAGCAAAAACTTTTTTGCTTCTTTTTATGTGCAGTTTTATGATGTGTAGCCCAGTGAGTCCAGCTGAGCAGTATTTACCTTTAAATTCACCACTGATCTCTTATATAGCATAACATGTATATAGTACAAATTGTAGTATATTCATGAAGCGCAGACTATTTTTACTTTAGCTTAAAGAGTCTTAAGATCAGCGAATGCTGCTACAACATAATCTGCCTGTAGATATTTGTGAGGCATTTCCTGTTAGTAGCCACAATAGAACATTTCGGAGAGTTTTCTGTTCATGTATTATTCCCCTTCGTTCCAGTGTATTTATTCACAACAGGTGGCAATGGATTGTCTTAGTTGTTGCTCAGTGTAGAGCACTTTGAACGGCACTGAAATGGATGAAAGGTGCTCTTTCATGCATTTTAATAAAGAGTTTATAATTGAAGGATTCTGATTCGGATGGTGTTTGCACAGCACTTGTGAGTCAGTAGAAGGTGACCCATGTGTGTATGGGGGATTCCCTTGCCCTGGCTCTTTGGGACAAGAGCACCGCTGGCACTATTGTACCCCTCCCTTCCTCCCTCCTTTTCACAAAAGCAGAATAAGCCAAAGCTTGGAGTCCATTCGTATCTCTGGGACAATGAAGGAGCATCAGGATGGGTGAGGGTGGTGGTTTAGGGTTAAACAAATGAAGGGTGGAGGGGGTGCTGTGTGTGTGTGTGTGTGTGGGGCAGGGTGGTGGGGCATTGTGAGTAGTTTGAAGGTAGTTTTTTTCGGAGGTAAAGGAAGTTGAATGAATGTGCATTAGCTGGGAGAGGCCAGATGAACAAGGGGTGGGTGAGAGAGAGAGAGAGAGAGAGAGAGAGGAGGAGGGGAGGAGAGGTGAGGAGGGAGAGATCTCATTGCGTCTCTTCCTCACACTTTCCACAGAAATCGACAGAGAGAGAAAGTCTGTCCGTATCCTGCTCATGGACAAAACAAAGGAGCAGCAATTATTCTAATAAACCTGGAAGCCAAGGAGCCCTAACTGACTACCTGGATTTGCACTGACTCTTCTTGTTTTTGATTATCTATTTATTTCTCTCTTTATTTATTGCTCAAACTACACCATGCACAATTAGAGGCAAGTCCCGCAGCTGTGAGAACTACCTGAGCATAAAGGTGAGCAGCCGCAGACAAACATCATTGGCAGCTGCGTTGCTTTCAGTTTCTCTCTGCATGTCTTTTCACAGGTTTTGTTCTCTGGTTCCTGCTATTTAACGTCAACTGCTTTAGGCATCTGTCAGTATTCATCTGAATAGGTGAGGAATTTGATTCTGCGCTTTTAAGAGCCTGAAGCTTTTTTTGTTCCAGAGATGCCGTGTGCTTTCAAATGCTAATATCCGGTGCAATTAGAAACCTACTTTTAAAGTAGTTCCACGGGTATGATATATTTATGGATCATTTTTTTCTAATGTTTGCAAAAAATGTGGGCTTTGACGGATCAAAATTGTAGTTAAAAAAGACCAAAAAACAGCCCATTAAGTTTAATAGTTGCAAAAATAAAAGGAGAAGAAACATGAAAATGAAACTAAAATGAGAAGTATGTTACTTAAGAAGAAAATGGTAAGGTACAATTAAATTATTGCAAAAATCAATACAACACAAAGCCATTGCTCCACCAAGTGGTTTCACACAGTTGCTCGGAGTTGTAGAAATACTGATGGCACCTCTGACATACGCAGGGAGGTCAAAAGTGATGTTTTACCCAATCATGATGATTTATCGCCATTCTGCTGAACTTTTATATTGATTTTTTCCTTTTCACCATGATCCAACCTGATTATACTCAACCATTAATCATCCTTCTAAACTCGCTAACATCCAATCGATCTGCACTTCATTTCATCTGACAATTTGATGTCACTGTTTAAAGAATTAGTTTGGTGATAATTCTCACACATTTCTTGTCTCTCTTGTGATTGAATCGTAAGGGCAGTTGATGGTGTAACTGATGATGGCAGCTCTTTTTCTGTGCTAATGTCACCCAATCACACTGTTCTGTTAGCCATTTGTTGCCATCAATCATTTAACCTTTTCATAAATTATTAACCGTCCATGAATTAATAGTCCCAGTCCTCACAGTTAAACCAGTGCGCCTTTCACAAAAAAGATGTCTCAGCATTCCCATCAGTCTGACACATTTTAGAGACCACTCCATGATACACACACACACACACACACACAGATACACATCCCACTCCATCAATATTCCCAGACAACCTTTGTTGCTTGTTTTACACTCCAGAAGGGACACCCCCCCACAACCACACCACCCAAAAAGGACCAAAGTATCACATAGCAAAGGAAGAACCGGACACCACAATAGCTCTTGAAGTGCTGCTCAGTGTGAAGTGGATCCTTCAGTCAGAAGAGGAGCTAAAGTCTGTACGGCTCTAATCAGTGTCCTAATTAGGACTCTGTGTGTGTGGTGAGGAGAACCTCTCTCCATATAAATGTCCAAAAGTATTCAGACACTGAGTTCCTGTGCTGAAAAAAAATTAATTACGCACGAAATGAGTGATTTTACAGTTTTGCACGAAAGCTGTGGCCTCTTTGAACGATCATGCTCTAGTCAGATTGTGTTGTTGATGCGGTTTCTGACACTGTATGATGCAACGCTCTGGACAGGCCTTAGGTGGATTTTCCTCCTGCTTTTAGCTGTACTTTGTCAACAGGTCATTTAGTCTGAGACGGTTCTTGTGGGGTACACAGTGAGACCTTGGTTCAGATGTGTGCAGGGTGGGAGATGTCTCTGTGTGTGTGTTTCCCAAATCTCATGGTAGGCAAGGGTTTGAGCGTCTCTTTTTACCAGGACATTTATTTGACCCTGGCCTTAACACCCCCATTGTCGCTACTCAATCTGCTGGGAAGGCAGGCTTTTAAAGAGAGTGTCGATAGTTGGTGCACCTGTGTGTGTGTCTGTGTGTGTCATGGTGGTACAGGTGGCCGAGATCTGGTTTTTGTTTTTCTGGCACGGTGAAATGCTCCATCAGCTTTGGTCCATTGAGCTTCTC
>CM029389.1:16984866-16994866 GCA_017165825.1 Hepsetus odoe | reverse complement strand
CTTGTCGCAGGGTCATGGCATGTGGACAAACACGCTGTTATTGTGTAATTGGCCCACAGACGATCCGAGTGTGTGGGATTCCAGAGGAAACTGCTTCTTCCCGACTGCCAGACCCCAGGCAGGCTGAGCGGCTGCAAAGTGGAAACGGAGCGCAGGTCGTTGGCGCCATCAGCCTCGTTACGGCAGGCAGAGGAGGGCCATTCTGTAAATCCGGAAAGCAACAACCGAAAAAACAGTACATACACGCTATATGTTAGAAAGTCTGTAGATCCCTTCATTTTTCCTGAAATTAAGAGATTGATATGAGTCTCCGCTGGATTATCAACCCCTGCAGTTTTGGGAAAGCTGATGCTGGAACTTTGCTGTGAAAATTTGATTGTATGCCAGGCGAGTGAGGTCAGGCGCTGATTTTCAGTTCTTTAATGCTGACTTTAATGCTGTTTATCCATAAAGCACACTGGGGCAGTGGTGGCCTAGTGGTGGGGGAGTTGCCCCCGCATCGGAAGATTGTGGGTTAGATTCCCTTACACGTAAGTTGCCCTGAGGTACCCTTGAGCTAGGTACTGTCCCCGTCACTGCTCCCCGGGTGCTTTCAATAGCTGCCCCCTGCTGCATGGTGTTTGCATGGGTTAAATGCAGAGGTCCAATTTCGTTGTGGTTCACTGTGTGCTGTGCTGTGACTTCGCAATGACAAGGGTTGTCACTTTCACTTTTTTCACTTTCATATGAGCCCTTTAAACACACTCAAAGCACTCAAATGTATCAACCCTTTAAACCGCCAGCTTTTATACCGATTCATTGCTAACTACTGTTCAGTAACTTGACTGAGACTAGTGTGAGTTAACCTACACTCTGGTTCAATTACAAAGCAAATAAACCCGCAGTCCTGAGCTCCAAGAGGGGAATACTCGTATTTCCTGGCCTGAGTATATTTCTGGATCGATGTGCGCTGCATTTCAGGATGCAAACACAATGGATGGGGTTTAGTCCAAGCTGTGATCTGCGTTAAGGCATAATTGTAAGTCCTGTCTAGTGAAACACTGCTAGTGAGGTAGGATTGGTCAGAATAGTGTGACTTTCCAGGACATGAATGTACGTTGATATATGAGAATTTTGTAACCTGACACTCTCTCTGAAACTCCGCTCAAAGCGAACTGGCATTTGGCTTTTGCCCCCCGCTGGAGAGAATGGAAACTCTCCTAGATTTGCAGAATATGTATGAATATACCTATGATTTAAAAAAGAATATATTTAATACTTCATTGATTTTTTTTTTTTTTTGTGAAAGTGACAACCCTTGTCATTGCGAGGTCAAAGCACAGCAGACAATGAACCACAACAAAATTGGACCTCTGCTTTTAACCCATGCACACTCAAACACCGTGCAACAGTGGGCACCTATTGAAAGCGCCCGGGGAGCAGTGACGGGGACGGCACCTTGCTCAGGGCAACCTATTGGGAAGGGGTTCGAACCCCCGATCCTCCGATCATGTGGATGACACCCTAAAGACTGAAAGATTAGAAGTGATCATTTTCAGTGAGAGATTATTAATCTGAATGTAAAAAGTTCAACCTTTCAAGGAGATCTGTCTTTGCAGCAGTCAGGTCTGGGTTAAAGGGAATAAAACTGTAAAAGGATGCTCTGAGCACTTCCTGAGGTGGGGAAAACTCCAGCGCTGTTCCAAATTCACACACAAATCAGTGATGTCGGATTTTCCAGCCTGGCTGTGTTATTGTCCAAGCATGACGTCACCTGACAGGTGTTTCCTGTCATCAGCCAAAGAGCAAGTGTTTGGGATTTGCCTATTTCCTATGACCTCTTGACATCCTACTCTGTGTGTGTGTGTGTGTGTGTGTGTGTGTGTTCGTGGACAGTGTTCATGACCTCTACAGCTACCAGCAGGGGTCAGGAAGCCAAAGCCACGAGGACACAAGCAAAACAAATAATGGCACAGCCAGCCTGCAGTCTTTTCAACCCTGTATGTGATCACTTTAACCTGTCAGGAATAATTTAATCTCAACCTTTTCCCACGTTTTCACACCAAGGAGAAAGTGAAAGTGACTATTTGTCACTGTGAAACACAGGACAGCACGTAATGCGTTCTACATTGTTTAAACCACACACAATATGCAGCAGGAGGCAGCCGCATCTGGCACCTGGGGAGCAGTGATGGGGACAGTACCTTGCTCATGGGTACCTCAGGGCAACCTTCTGGGATTCGATTAGATAGTCTATTGGTTAGGGCATTGGCCGCATGATTGGAGGGTCGGGGTTCGAACCCCTTCCCAATAGGTTGCCCTGAGGTACCCTTGAGCCTGCAATGGGCTGGCGACCTGTCCAGAGGTGTTTCCCCCATCCTTTGCCTGGAAAAAGCTTCCGTTAGTGCTTTCTAGGTGTGGGTAGTGGACACGATTTATGCTCCAAGCAGCTTCTGGAGAAAAGCCACACTTTTCTGAGCAACAAACACTGTTAATGCTGCAGGTCAGGGTGGAAGAGAAGACAGAGAAAGCACAAGTTTGGCTGAAGCCTAAAGCAAACCCTGCCAATAAAGAGTTTAAAGGTCAGGTTTACTAAAATACCTCATGACAGGGCCTAACATTTTGGCGAGTAATAATCCTTTCAGGGCTGGGATATTTTAATCTTTACCTTTTCCCATGTTGTCACACCAAGGTGAAAATGAAAGTGACTATTTGTCATTGTGAAACACAGGACAGCACTCGATGAACAAAATGCATCCTCCATTATTCCATGACATGTTTAGCCTCAAAGCTCCACACGTCTTAAATAATCAACTGCGTTTGGGACAAACTTTGATTTCATTTAGTTGTTAAGTTAACAACTAAAGATTGCCCTGGGACATCTTTAAAGCAGGCCTCTCTGTCTCTTCGTGTGTGTGTGAGACAGGACTCGGAGTCATTGGACAGTTGCATCCAGCGCACCCTGTCGGCTCTGTACGCTCCGTTTGGAGCTACAGCGGCCACCGTGCTGTGGCAGCTCTTCAGTGTGGTGGAGAGACAGTACCGAGGAGACGGTCTGCGCTGCTTCCTGGACTTTCTCCTTCCTGCACAGAGGATACTCAGCATCATTCAGAGAGAAACTTGTGTAAGTACATATGAGACAGAGTTTAACACACACACACACACATTTTTAAAACATTGTATGTCCAAAAGTCTGTAGACACTTGCTCCTCCTGCATTTATTCTGAAATAAAATAAATTATAATAGGATTTTTTAAATCCTCATTTTGCTGCAGCTTCTGCTTCTCTGGGAAAGCGTTACACAAGATGCTGACACCACTGTATTATACTATAAAATATATAGTTCTGGATCACAAACTCCAGCTCATCCCAAAGCTCCTGGATGGAGGTCAATTCTCATTAGGACATTAGGATCTCCACCACTCCAGGGTCTCCAGAGTTCCCTAATCTTGCTACAGATGATAAACGTCTGCAAATAATACCACTCAACTAATATCTGCTCTGTCAGAAGTATAGAAGGAGGAGTTAATGAGTAAAGGTAGTGAAGCAAACTGGCAGCTCAGTGTTAGTTCTATTTAAGGGATAAAATTTTGCTCCCAGAAATAGATTTGAGTGTTTGTTTCAGGGCTGATCTTTCAGATGCCATTGTTCATTTCAATGGAGCTTTTCAGCTGCTCTGCCAGCTTTGGCTTAATTTATTTGCTGAGAGAGGATGCTGAGAGAAATGTGGAGAGAGTGGGACATGGACAGTGGGAGGGGGCCGGGACAAGAACGATGATTGTTCTCCAGACGGCTCTTCAAGCTTGAAAAAGAAAGTTATTTACTGACCGAAAAAAGATCCCCAATGTTCAATGTCTCCATCACTCCAGAGATCAGCTTGATTGTCATTTCAACCATATACACAGTGCTCCTTCCCCCAGGACCATGCAGTTACATGTAAGACAACACCAAGCATGGCATAGAACAGAAGACTAGATAAGTGCAGACAATACAACATACCATGCGATACAATGACACACCAGATTTTCATCCAACACAGAGCAGAAGTGCAGAGTGCAAAGACTTAATAATAAATAAGTATGCAAACAAGCAAAGTAGATATATATGGGTGTTTGAGTGCTCAAGTAGTGTTTTCATGGGAATGTAAGAGTCAGTTCTGAGACTCTGAATCTAACACCAAGCAGTAGCCCGCTTGGTCTGAGACCTACCGAAGGAGTGTCTTCACAAAGCTGTTCTTATGAAACATCCATCAGCGTAAGAGCAACTGAGTGCAAAAAGCTCTTGCTTTCATTTTCATTTTCCCATGTCTTGATAATCTACATTTCATTCATTGGGGTATGGCTGGTCTTATTAACAAAAATAAATAGATATCATAGACGGATAATTTTGACTTTCTGTTGCCTTAATCTATGCTTAAGGCCATACAAACATCTTTCATGATTTCTGACATATTGTTAGTACTTGCCTTTTGAAACCTGGAATGTGTTTAGCATTGGTCATAGATAGTTTAGTTGAAAGTTCTCCTGAAGCGATGTAGGTTTTTGACTTGTTGATGGCGTGGGGAAAGCAGCCGTAACCGCAGGGTTGATGTGTGAGACTGCATAGGCACTGAGTCATGCAGTTGGAGCAATCTGATCTACCTTAAACACATCCCAGCAGAGGAAACACACACAGGAAAACATGGAAAAGTCAACACGAACTGAGATTAAATAGTTGTTAATCGGACTATTTGTTTATTGTAGGTGTAATGGTTGTCAGATGAAAGAGTCAGAGGGAAGGTTTACAGGATGGCACCGAGACTAACTATATAATATGGGTTGGTGATGGAAGCGCTGATGAAGACAAGTGATGAAGCTGGAGATGTCAGAGTTGAAGATGCTGAGATTTGTGGTGGGAGTGATGAGGATGGACAGGTTTAGGAGTTGAGTCAGCTCAGGTTGGACGGTTTGGAGACAAAGTGAGAGAAGCGGGATTGCGCTGGTTTGGATGTAGGCAGAGGAGGGACAAGGAGTATATTTGGGAGAAGATTATTGAGGATGGAGCTGCCAGGCATGAGGAGAAGTGCAAGGACAAAGCGGAGGTTTATGGATGGAAAGAAGAAGTTGCAGAAGACAGGAAGAAATTGAAACCCATTACTGGAGCAGCAAAAAAGAGAAGATCTCTCCTCTGCACATGACCAGCCTAACACAATCTCACTTTTCTGACTTTCTGTCCCTCTAATATGCTCATTCTTAATCCAGTCCATTGTAATCCCTCCCAATACTCTGCCTGTCTTTTTTGTTAGAGCTGTCATCTCCAAACCCGTATAGCATAGTTGGACTCACTACCGTCCTGTAAACCTTTCAGTTTTGTTGCCACTGTCTGTCACAGACCATTGTTTAAGTACACATTTTATGATTCTGGAAGTAAGAGTAATCATTTTCTGTTTTGTACAACATCACACTATAATGAACCTCTAAGCTGCAGTGAGAAACTGTGGACAGCATCTCCAATGAATTATTACATGTGCCCGTGGAAAATGTTAACTTTGGACAATGATCTATGTGTATTTTCAGCTACGATTCAAAGGTCTGGTGCTGTACCACGAGGGCTGGCCACTGTGCATCCATGAGAAAGTGGTCCTTCAACTCGCTCCTTTGCACAAAGTCCGTCTGAGGCAGGGCGACTTCTACCTGCAGGTGGTTCCATTGGGCCGGAAGGCGGCCAAACTGGTCATAAAATGCCTGCTGGGGAGCGGGCAGGCACTGGCAGAGATAACCATCCCCGAGAGCATGTACGGCAGCATCTTCACCGCTGACTTCCTGCAGCATGTGACCCGTGAGCGCAACCTGCAACCTCTCCACAACTGCCTCCTGAGTGCCGGAACAGCCGTTTACCGCACCCCCTGGAGGAACGTGGTCAACCCTGTGTGTGTGAACAGTGCCGCCATGCTGGGCACCACTTTGAGGGGGCAGCTGGGCTCCCCCTGCAGCACCCACGGCTCTACTGGGACGCTGGACAGCCGTCGCAGCTCAAGAGACTCCCTGGGCTCCGAATCTACAGTGTCAGAACCGCTCTTGGGCCACAGTCCTGAAGACAGGAGAACACAACAGCCAAGCCCTCACAAACAGGAGCAGGGTGAGGGGCGGGGAGGAGTCAGCTCCAGGTAGGCCTCATCCGCATCTGCTCCCCCAGAAAAACCAAAATGATTTAGTGTGTCAGGCTGCAAAGTGACTAAAGATGCAAGGTTCTAGATAAAGCTTTTCCGACCACTCAGCATTCAGTATCAACAGTAAACTAATCCCCTGATCATCTGGAAACATCTGCACCTGTTTCTTTACTGCTTCATGTCTTAAGTTAAATGCTTTGCTATTCATGACGGTTTAAAAAACAATCCTCTGAAACTGCTCAGGTACAGCGACTGCACAAAACATCAGAAGAAATGAGGGGGGTCAAGATTTTTGCACAGTAGCATCACTATCAGGAATTAGAGGCCTTTCCTTCATGACTCAATTACTTCATCACTCAAACATTCATCTTGCAACTAAAATTCTCAACATGCTCATCTTACCTCATTTGTAAATGTAAAATTTTGTAATGGTCTTTGTCCTCTTTTTTTATTGTCCAGGTCTGGCTCCTCCAGATCACTGTCCTTCAGCACAGACCTCAGTAACCCAAGTCCACGCAGACGCCACCCCAGAGACTCAGTTGCTTTTGAGACACGCAGACTCTTTCGAAAATCATACATGGAAGCCTTGCAGAATCCCATGAATCTGGGCTCTAGTTCAGAGTCCATATTAGAGGAGACAGGCCGTCCTTCCCCGTCCCAGCGGGAGTCACTGCCCCGTCGAATCTGTGCTCGCGGCTGGCTGGGAGGTGACGAGTCCCGTTCTGGGTCCAGATCCGGTTCCCCCGTTCCCTCACCCGCTGCACAGCAAGACCACCCTGAGAGGCGCTCCAAGTCTCTGGAGCGGACTAGCAAAGCCTCTCAGGGCAAGGGTCACCGAGCACGCTCCTCTTCAGGCGGCTCCAGTGGAGCATCTCCAAAGAAGCTGATGAACGGCTACTCGCTTCGCTTTGGCAGAATCGACCTCGAAGCCACGTTTTCCAGCGCAGACAGACGCACCTGTAAAGCAGACTCAGGTACCGAGGTTTAAAGCAGTTCTCTAAACACTAAACATCTGAGAAACATGGAAACACATGGTAATCACAATCTATGACAATCTGTATACATCTATAATCTATATACGAAATAAATGTTTTAACATTTTTATTCGATATATGTTTTAAGTTGGCTGTCTGTGTGTCTAGCAAATTTCAAAGGGCTGTCCGTTAATACATCATTGACTCTAAAGTGTATTTATTAATGCTATTATTATTATAATTATGAAATAGTATGGTTATATTATTAAAATAAAAAAATCTTGCTTTTTTAGTATAAAATGGAATCCTGTAATACTAAAGCCAAATGTATATGTACAATTGTACACTCTACATCTTTACATAACCCAGCATTCCTTTATTATTGTCATTAATAATGATTAATAATAGCTTCACAGATCAAACGGTCATAAAATGGTCTGTAGATCTGTGTAAGTGTGTAAATCGTGCTCTCTTTATCTAATAAGCACTCACACCTTCCCACATGCCTGCAGCCCGAGGCTCTAAAAAGCGGCGCTTGTGTTGAGGTTGTGCTGCAGCGTGTAATTACCACCTGCACAGGACGGCACGCTTTACAGCCCCGCTCGACTGATCCCTGCATGTGGGGGCTCATGCAGCCTGCATGTTTTGGAGATAGTTTTGTGGCAGGTATGGCCCCACCCTGCTGACGCGTGCTGCTGGAGACACACACACTGTTTTCTTTCCCAGTGCGTCTCTGTTTTGATGCCCTGGAGGGTAGATAGAGAGAGTGGGACACAATCGCTAAGGGAAACCACACTGTTTTATTTAGTCTTTCCTGCTACTGGTGAAAAAAAAGGGCGTGATTCACCAGCCCAGTGTTTTAGTGGGACGAGGAACTCAAAGAGAATGTTTTCAAAGTGACCAGCAGATAAGCCATATTGTATTGGCATAAAAGTAATATGTCGTCAGGAAGCTGAAATACACACTGTCTGTCTGTTTCTTCCACTATTTTATTAGCTGGAAGAGTCACACACCTTACAAACAGATGACAGATCAGACTGTGTACTGTATTAGTTAATCTTGAGAGCATAATGATAGTTCTGTTATTTATTTACTTTATTTACTTAACCTTTATTGAAACGGGCAATCTTATTTAAAATTAACAAAGAAAAACATAAAAAACAAAAATCTGAGCTTTTTAAAAGGTTTAGATGTGTAACAACTATATAGAATATAATTATATATGTTTTAATATTATATCTCCCTGTGATGGGCTGGTGACCTGTCCAGGGTGTGTGCCCCGTCCTGTGTGAGCTGGGACAGACTCCAGCACACCCCCGTGACCCCGCTTGGGACAAGTGGCAGAAAATATGTGATAATTATTGAATATGAAATGCTAATATCATCATATTACATTATCAAGCTGCTTATTAATATGTAGGTAAATACTTTAGAAAAGGAATTGAACAATACACTCCACTAATGCTAATTTGACTGAGCATGAGGAGCCGAGTTGCACCGAGTGTATTTTAGCCAACAAGATATTATTTCATTAGTACGGGATGATAAAACACCAGATGGGACATGTTCTCCTCGTGACTGTGTGTGTTTCCTCCGGGAGCTCCGGTGTCCTCACGCACGTCAGGTGGACTGAAGATGTTAAATTGCCCGAAGGTGTGAGTGTGTGAGTGTGTTTGTCTGTGTGTCTGCTCTGTGATGGACTGATGACCTGTCCAGGGTTTGTCGTCCCATTTTGCCCTGTGAGGACTGGGATAGACTCCAGCACCCCCCAGCACCACTCCAGCACCCCCCCCCCCCCCACCCTAATCAGGACAAGTTGCTATGAAGGTGCTACTTAACTATTAGAGATCACTGATCATCTGGACATGTCTGGAGGCATGAATTGTGGTTATGCAGAAATGGTTGATGGTAATTTCAAATGGCTGAGAAGCAGAGGATGGTAATTTCCCACAGCTGAGAAGCAGAGGAATGGAGTTTGTGTGTATCGGGTGACCCACCTGTGGGAGTCCCTCTGAGACTCTGCTGCTCCCACACAGATGGTTTCCCTTCACCATAATGCCGGCCTTTGTACTGCGGGGAACGCTGGAGTAAACTTTAGAGACTGTTCTCCCCCCGATTCTCCCGCTTTTGGGATTCATTCTAGCTGGAAACCCAAGATCTGTAAAGGCCCAGTCGCCTTGTTTACAAGTGTCCCATCGGAATGTCAGGATTTTTGTTTTGCGCTCGATGGATCGGGACGTTTTATCATCAAACCACTCTTCAGCTTCTTATTCTCACGTAATTCACAGTGGAAACTGAATTGTTCAGGGTAATTGCAATGCTGTGTATAGTTTATGTAGATATTATTGTGAAAAATCCAAATATTTAGGTTTAAATAAAAGCTTGATACAAAAAGTGCGAAATAAAGATATTAAGATTTACATTTACATTTATGGCATTTAGCAGATGCTCTTATCCAGAGCGACTTACAGGTCCTAATTACAGGGACAGTCCCCCTGGAGACACTCAGGGTTAAGGGTCTTGCTCAGGGACCCAGTGGTGGTAGTGCTAGAGGTGGGATTTGAACCTGGGACCCTTGAGCCATAGATCCATAGGCAAGCATCCTACCACTAGACCACCGCCACCGAGATTGGTTATTAATATCATTTATTCTTATAAAAGAACTGGTTATTTAATTATTTAACTATTATATGATTATTTAATGCAGATCATTTATTAATCAGTTTTAAATTATTAATGAAGACTAAAAACACTAAAGTTTGACTGAGCATCAGTTACTGAATAGCTTTGCGGGTCAGGGCTCTTTTTTCTCTTTTTTTGCGGAAAGCTGAGCAGTTCAGAAAGTGTGAGCAGGAAATGCAGGCCTGAGAAAAACGTTGCAGGCATTTTAAAGAGGTGG
>CM029389.1:16879866-16979866 GCA_017165825.1 Hepsetus odoe | reverse complement strand
GTTTGTATCCAATTAACTCCAACAAAAAAGGAGTTTGCTTTGCTTTAAGAAATGCAAAGACAGAGCCTTCTGTCGCTTCATCTTCATCAGAGACTCTCCTCTGATGTCAGTGTGTATCTCAACACCTTTTCTTCAACCTCTGCGACTTTAAACATGTCTGAAGTGATTTGTTCTTGACGTTCCCTCCAGAAAAGGTCTGCATTTGGAATCCGGCTGCATTTTCTCTTCTCGGAATCACTAAAACATGGATCTGTTTTTGTTTTCAGAAAAGAAAGAAGGGAGCTGGGGCTGACGGTGTTGGTGGACGCTCGGAGGCAGCAGGCCAGTCCTGTGCTTTTCCCAGCGCTGTCTCAGCTTCAGGTGACAGCACACCTCCATATTCTCTCAATAATTCAGTCATTTTCTGAGCTGCTTGCCCTGATTAAGGTAGCGGGCAGTGCTGGAGTCTTTCCCAGCTCTCACAGGGCAGGCGTAAACACCTAGAACAGATCATCAGTCCATCACAGTGAAGAAACACAAACACACTTGAGGCAATTTAGTATTTTCAGTCAACCTGACATGCAGGTCTTTGGACGGTGAGAGGAAACCAGAGCTCCCAGTGGAAATGCATGCAGACACGGGGAGAAAATGCAAACTCCACACAGAAAGAACCCAAACTGTCCCACCTGGAAATCAAAAAATGATCTAACGATAGATATCGTTAAATATTCAGATATATAAAATAAGCAAACCTGTCTCAGGTTCTTATTTGGGTGGTGGTCTAACGGTCTCATCTACAGACCAAGAGGTGGCAGGTTCGATTCCCACCTCCAGCACTACCGTCATTGGGTTCCTGAGCAAAACCCTTAACCCAGAGGTGCTCCAGGGGGACTGTCCCTGTAATTAGGACACATAAGTCGCTCTGGATAAGAGCGTCTGCTGAATGTCATGATTGTAAGCTAAAATCAGAAAAAAATCTATTTTTCTTCATCTTGATCAGTTAGAAAACACTAAGATGCACTTCAACATGTAAATTGACACAAGTTTTATGCAAGAAAGTATCAGATTTATGCAATGAGGGTCCATAATCATGTAGAAAGTCTTTGTAAAATTGAGAGTTTATGCTTTTATAGTTGGTTGCAGTTGCTTTAATGAGTTCTAATATACTTTCTGCACAGTCTAAAAGCTGAACTAACTATGCTAGAACTAACAAAGGTTTTAAAATTAAATAAGATTTCATTATTATTACATATGATCAAAATATTTAACGTAATGTATAATAAAAAGCATTTAGCATAAAACCAAATCATTGTGATATGGAGTTTTTTTTTTTTTGCTTGTTTGTTTTTTGTTGGTTGCCATTAAAATCGGTTCTAATCTTAAAGCTGATAACTAACAAAGGGCTAAACACAGATAAAGTCCTGTATTAACAAAAAATAGAATGTAATGTATAATAAAAGGCATTTAAAATGCTACAAAGTCATTGTTTCAGTTCCTTAAAATAGGTTTTGTCGCACATTTTACTCAGTCTTAGGACATGCAAAGAGGGCTTTAAAAGGAAATAAGATTGAAGTAATATTAGATAAAAACAAAAAATGAATTGTGCTGTTTAATATAAAGCATTTAACATAAGACACAGGCTTTTGTACTTTTAAATTTGGTTGCAGTTCCTTAAAATAGGTTCTAATAGTTCGGATAAACTCAGTCTAAAAGCTGAGAACTGACAGAAAAGGGACTGAATTATTATTATGTATAGTTAAATATCCTCATTTAAAAGTAAAATACACCTACAATTTCTAACCCCCGGCCTCAACCACCCCCTTTCTTTGCCAGAGTATGCAGCATTGTGTGTAGCTGCTCTGTTTGGGTGTCACTTTTAGGTTTTTGCGAAGACTGAGGAGAGTCTTCTCAAATATTTGCTGAAAAGCTTGGCCTCGGGGGGCTGAGCTGAGGCTTGTTCTCACCTGCCCTCTAAGCTGGGAGAGGGATGGGCCTTCAGACAGACAGCCAAGCATCCACCCAGCATGACAAGCTGTCAAAACTCCAGCTCACATCTTCAGTGCTTTTTTATGCCCATAACTAATCCTTTCTTACACTGATTACAGGAGTAGGTGTGCTTTAATCCACAGATTAGGTTTTATGAGCATCGCTATGCCCATCAGACTCTTTGGTAGCAGGTACTGCTGTTAATCCCACAAAACAGGAGTGTAACATGCTTTTTTAATTGTTCTTTTCTGCAGGCTTGTCTCCCAAACGCACTTTACTCTGTTTTGGTAATCTCAGACAAAGAGTCGTCCGTCAAACCCGAGAGAGATTTCTCCATTCCAGTGAGTACCTGGAGCATCATTTGCTCTGAAAGAGAGAAAAACGCACGATTTCTTGAAAGAAGCGCGACAGGAGAGTGTGTAGATGCTTGAGTCTCATTACTCCCACAATTACTGATGGCACCAGAACAGGGGTTGTTATGTCAGTTTAGGAATATTTTATTATTTGCTGTGTTTTTATGCATGGAAGCATTGTTTACCTATTAGTTTGACTGGTTTTCTGTATCCCTCCACCGTGCAGAAATTAAGCACCACCCAATAAGGTGATACCCCAGGGCTAGGGGACACAGAAATGTGTAAAAAAAAAAAGGCAAAAAAAAAAACCAATGAAATTTTTACATTTTCAAGTTATTGATGATCTTTTGTAGAATTGTGACATGAAAGTTTGTTGTGCAAGATGCTTGAGTTTCTTTATCCACACAGATTCCACAGTAAGTGCACTTTAGGGCTGAGATCTAATGAACTCTAATTAGAGTACGAGAAACCAGTCCAGACGCAGAGCAGTGCTGTATAAGGACTGACAGAGGTTCAGCATTAAAACATTATCACAAGGCTGAGGGATTATCGTGTCCTTGGCCTTGGAGTGAACAGCACAGGAATGTGTGTGTGTGTGTGTGTGTGTGTGTGTGTGTGTGTGTGTGTGTGCATATTGACAGATGGGAGTGCTGAGATATGGAAGTATAAAGCTCAGTATTTTGTCAGGTAGTGAGAGATGAGGTTTGAGCTTGTGATTTGGTTTCAGTTGGTTTAAATCCAGTTGCAATGCACTTGTTTCCTATCTTAGTTTTACATAACAATAATTAGAATGATAATAACGATGAAAAATGCATCTGAAAGAGACCAAACCACTGAAAGATGCATCAGTGGACTCCCGTGGTTATACTCTACCCTTTTCTTTAGTTACACCATAACATTTCCTTAGTTACTTTACACCGTTTCTTGCATTTGACTTTTTATGCTTTACACATTCCAGTTATGAATTGCTGCACGTAATTCCAAGTTATGCTGCTCTAATTCCTGTGGTTAAACTACACCCACAGCAGTGATTATGCAACCTTCTTTTCCATGGTTTCACTAAACCTGGGTGGCGGTGGTCTAGTGGTTGGGTACTTGCCTATGGGCCTATGGCTTGAGAGGTCCCACGTTTGAATCCCACATCTGGCCCTACCACCACTGGGTCCCTGAGCAAGACCCTTAACCCTGAGTGTCTCCAGGGGGACTGTCCCTGCAATTAGGACATGGACGTCGCTCTGGATAAGAGCGTCTGCTAAATGCTGTAAATGTGAATGTAAACCTGTTTCCATGGTTATATTAGACACATTTCAATTGTTATCCTTCACCTGTTTCCATGGTTAAGCTAGACTTGTTTCTTCCAGTCGTTCCTATTGTTCGGATTGGTTATCCCACAATCTTTTCCATGGTTACACCAGACTTATTTCCATGGTTACCCTTCAACCCATTCCATGATTATTCCACACTCATTTCCATGGTTATCCTGCAAAGATTTCTATGGTAATGCTACACTTTTCCCTTTATAGCTCTAATTGTACATTAGCTCCAAATGCTACTGTTCACTGTTTAATATTTGATATTGTGAGAATGAAAGTCTTTTTTTTATTTCACAGATTAAAAAATTTATCACAGAAGCAATTTTACGTTATTTATTTTTTAATGATTTTTTATATAAACTTTGAGATCCTTCTGAAAACAAAACCTGCTTCCTCTTTTTTCTTTTATAATCTTTTCTTCCTGATTGTGTTTTTTTTCCCCAAGTGTGAAGTCTTGACTTCTCTGAAAGCTCTACTGAAGCACATCGATTCCTCTCAGCTCACGAGAGAGCTGGATGGCACTTTCCCTTATGACCACAATCACTACATCCAGTTCAGACAGGTAAACCTCCACCCACTAGACCTGGCATCTCATAACTGCTTTACACGGAAAAAATGATCATTAAAAATGCAGGCGGTACAATAAATTCAGAGCTGTGGTTGTTCTGTAGAAAATCGAGCAGTTCTCCAGTAACTGCAACACAGCCATCTCATCCCTCCAACGGTCCATCGATGTCCTGAACCGAGGTGGCAGTCCGGAGACAGCCAAGGTCAGACTGAATTCACCCATATTAATGATATTTAATGAAGTTCCCACTTTAGGATATAAATCCTAAAGTGGAGAGTCCAAAACTCCAGTCTAGTCTAATCTAACTTTCAAAATCAAAACTTTCAAAGATTTTTTTTCTTTCTCCTGATCTAAAAGAAGGATCTTTCTGTGCTTCTCCAGGAGGTGTCCGAGGTGATTAGCCAGCAGAGGAACCTGATGAGATGTGTGTTGGAGGACACACACCTTAACCGCCTAAGGATGGAAGGAGGCACTTTCCTCGCCCGAGTCAGAAAAGAGGAAACTTGCGAAATTGACATGTACAGGTGCAGTCCCTGAACAACCCCAAATCAAACAGGCTTAATGTCGTTTTCGTATTTTTATCATTAAAAGCTGCTGATTTAGATGCATAAAGATGCTCCTTTATGAGTGTGGAAGAGTGGTGAAGAAGAGAGTGAAGGCAGGTTGGAATGGATGGAGAAGAGTGGCTGGAGTGATTTGTGACAGACAGGTGCCAGCTAGAGTAAAAGGGAAGGTTTACAGGACAGTAGTGGGACCAGCTTTGTTGTACGGGTTGGAGGAGGTGGAGCTGGTGTCAGATTTTCATCGGGTGTGACGAGGATGGACAGGATTAGAAATGAGTATATTAGAGGGACAGATCAGGTTAGACATCTTGGAGACAAAGTTAGAGAAGCAAGGTTGCGTTGGTTTGGACATGTGCAGAGGAGAGACGAGGATTATATTGGGAGGAGGATGTTGAAGATAGAGTTGCCAGGAAAGAGGAGAAGATGAAGACCAAAGAGGAGGTTTATGAATGTGGTGAGAGAGGACATGCAGGTGGTCGGTTTGAAGGAGGAAGATGCAGGGGACAGGAAGAAATGGAACTAGATGATCTGCTATGAATTTATTCAATACTGTCCAAGCTTCTCTGTTCTTAAAATCTAAAAACTCGTTTTTGATACTTTCTGTAATAAAATGCAATAAAATATTTAGGGTGGTCTAGTGATAGGATACTTGTGTATGGACCTATGGCTCAAGAAGTCCTAGGTTTGAATCCCACCTCCAGCACTACCACCACTGGGTCCCTGAGCAAGACCCTTAACCCTGAATTGTTCAATGAATTTTTTAACCCTGAAAAAATTAAGCTGTTGAATTTGCATTATTGCTAATAGAATGCACGCTTCTAGGAGCCCACTTTCTTGAAAAAGCATGACCTTTTTGTAAATGAACGCAGGGATGCTGTGGACATGGCCTGTTCACTCTACAACCAGATGGACGAGGAAGTCCATAAACTCGTCATCCTGTCCAACAAATCCCTCCAGCAGCTGGAGAATCTTCTGGAGCTCCGCACCTTCCAGGAGGAGAGCGAGCAGGTGAGGCAGACAGCTTTATAGGAGAGCTCCTGTCCTCAGCAGCAACAGAATAAATACAAATATACACATTTATACACATTTATTAAAACATATTTAGATGTACATCAGTACAGATGTGTCCATTTATAGAGCTGATTAGATGAACGAGGGGCTAGATAATCACTGTTAACAAATCAAATCATTAGAGAAGATTTAATACTTTTATTTTGTATTTGCATTAACGTTAACTAATACCTAAAGGCAAGATGAAAAACTTGACATGTATTTTGCCTTAGATGGCTGCACTGTAAAAAAAAAAACATGTTTTCTGGTCAGCAAAGAAAATAAATAAATAAATAATAATAATAGTGATGATAATGCTTTCTAATATCTGTAAAACACACATTTTTATTTTGCGAATTTGCTAGGAGATCAGTTAGCTCAGCTAAGTCTGTAACACAGTGTGTGTGTGTGTGTCTGTGTGTGTGTGTGTGTGTGTGTTGGGGCAGATGAAGCACTGGTTCAGTGTGGAGTCAGAGAAACATCTGGCTCCTCTGGATTCTCTCAGTCTGACGCTCAGCTCACTGCAGGAGATGAAACGAAGCCTGGAGCAGTTCAGTGAGGAGGCAGCCGTACGTGATGTTCCTCAACAAACACCTTCTAAACTCTTCTAAAAAATACATATAGTTATTATACATACAATATATAATATATGTTATATAACATTTATATTACATATAATAAAGCATCTTTTTTTTATGTATCATAAATATATAAAATATATTTATATATCATGCACTATTGTATACATTACAGTAATATTTATACAAATTTTAGACTGGTTATTTTATAATCAGTCAGTGTTTTCTGTTTGAAAAAAATATTTTTTTCCATTTTGAATCAAGCGATTGACATGATTACTATTTTAAACTTGTGAACTCATTTTTTTTATCATATTTTACAGTCAGGGTAATTAAATTACTAAAGAGTCTACAGATCCTCTATCCTAATGATGTTTCCGTGCAATCTGTTTTTGTGACCAGCTCCAGCAGAAACAGGCCGCGGTGCTGATGCGAGAGTCCAGACACGCGTCCAGCTCGACTGTACTGGACTTTAAACAGCACATCAGCTCTGTCCTCCAGCGCGTAGACACACGGCGGGATGAGCTGGACATCTTGCTCAAGCTATATGAATTCTACGACTCGGTAAATTTACCTGAACCCCGATGGGAGTCTGCTGTATGAAAACCTTTATTAACCTATTAACATTATATATATACAGTACTGTGCAAAAGTTTTAGGCAGGTGTGAAAAAATGCTGTAAACAAAGAATGCTTTCAGAAATAGAAATAATGATTGTTTATTTTGATCAATTTACAAAATGCAAAGTGAGCAAACAAAAGAAAAATCTCAATCAAATCAATATTTGGTGTCACTTTGGTGTTTTGCCTTCAAACCAGCATCAGTTCTTCTAGGTACACTTGCACACAGTCAGGGATTTGGTAGGATTATAGTCGGTGTATGATCAACCAGTTGTACCAAACAGGTGCTGATGATCATCAGTGTCACACGGAGGTTGAAACACAGTCTTGTTTGGAACATCCGACCAGCCGAGTTCCTTCAAAAACTGTGTGGAAGTGTACCTAGAAGAATTGATGCTGTTTTGAAGGCAAAGGGTGGTCACACCAAATATTGATTTGATTTAGATTTCTCTTTTGTTCATTCACTGCATTTTGTTCATTCACTGCTTGGTGTACCTCCTAGGCTGACCAGTGGATGGCACACTGCCATGATTATTTCCAGCAGCTGAATGTGGAGGACAGTGGCAGGAGCTACTCTCAGGACGTCCTACAGGTTTTACAGGGCTACCACACTGAGGCCAGTAAGTTCTCCTTGGACAACTTCAGCTCCCTGAATGAGACGGTGTCCACCCTGGGCAGCAAACGTGAGCTGCAGCGCTGGACCTTAGTCTGGAACGAGTGTCAGCGGACCAGGAGCGTCCTAGAGGAGACACTGACTCGGGCCAGAACACCTGAAAAACCACAAGGTCAGTCTATAAATCCCTTTTGGAACAACACTGCCTTAAATGGGACCAGGTATTGATTATGTACAGAAATACAGCAATACACAAAATCACTAAACACTTCCTATATTTGGGCTTTTATTGTATTTAAAGTTATATGTTTACTGTAGACAGTTTTTCTTTCTTGGTGTCCTATATATTATATCCTGTTTATATTTTTATTAATGACAGAGCATGAAGCCAGCACACCAGATCGTGACCCCTCTGACCTCTCAGCGCCTGATCCTGCTGCTCCCCCACCTGCTGAGAGACTCCGCAAGGCGTCTCTGCCTGAGACCCCGCCGTCTCAGCGGTCCAGACTGTTCGACTTTGATGAGAGGAAGCCCCACTCGGCCGGGCCTTTCTCCAAGAGTCAGTCTCTTCAGTTTTCTCCTTTCTCCTTTCCCTCGGACAGTGGGAAACTCTCCCCATCTCTGTTTGAAGACACTGACAGCGACTGCACCGTGGACTCCTCGTACTCCTGCCGCTCAGAACCGGCATACAAGAGCCACCGCAAGCCTCCGCTGAAGAAGATCATGAAGAAGACGGTGAGCCATGAGCTGGGGCCTCGGGAGCACCATGGATACACAGGGGTGTATATCAAGGGGCTGGAGGTCAGCAATAACGTATGCATGGAGAAGAAGCTTCACAGGCCGGAGGTGAAGAGTCCACCGCTGGTCCGCAGCCGCAGCCTTACATCACCTTCCAGAGCTCAGTGCAGGCTCAGCGATGGAGAGACCAAGAGACAGAGCAGGTCCGATCCTTCTATACAGGCTGGAACATTTCAAAAGTCACAATAAAATGATATTTAATGATTGACATACTACATTGATTGTCTCGGTTGACTCAACTGTTCAATGGAAAATGTTTTTTGAAATCTTGGTTACCTTTTTTTTTCAGTTTTCCCTTTGAAGTTGGTTTTAAATGTGTAATTAACCATTTCAAGCGAAATGCTTCTCTCTATTAACCCACACACACCATGCAGCAGGGGGCAGCCATATCCAGCCCCAGTGGAGGAGTGATGGGGACGGTACCTCAGGGTGACCTACTGGTCTGGGAATCAAACTCACGACCTTCTGATCATCAGTCCCTAAACACCAGCCCACCACTGCTCCATTTATTATTTTGCAATTGAATCCTGTATGAATTCTGATTCTTGACTTCTTTCCGTCGACCAAAACCTGGCAGCAATATAAAGGAGCGTGTCTTTCTGCCTAGAAAAACTACAACAACTGTAACATCTGTTAGAATCTCTGAGCTCTTTAGATCCACCAGCTTTATGCCTGATCCATGAACTGATTTTTGCATTTCTCTCCTACAGTAAAATCCAGCACATTATGGATGAGATGATTTCCACAGAGAGGGAATATGTGCGTTCTCTTTCTTACATCATCAAGCATTATTTCCCTGAGATGGAGAGGCTGGACCTGCCGCAGGACTTGAGGGGAAAACGTAGCATCATTTTCGGGAATCTGGAGAAGCTCTGGGATTTCCACAGCCAGTACTTCCTCAAAGACCTGGAGCGATGTGTAGACAATCCACTGTCTGTCAGCAGCTGCTTTCTGCGACATGTGAGTGCTTTTGACTACAACACACACACACACACACACACACACACACACACACACACTCACATACACACACATACACACACAGACTTACTGCATATTATATAACATGCTCTCAGAACTCATGGCTGAAATGGTGTTGAGTTAATAATGTGGTGGGCATGTTGTAATGTAACATCTCATTAGCTGGAATGGACAAAAAGAGGAAGCATTGCCACATTTATAAAACACTATCAAGAGCAATACTGATATTTGAAATTCTTTATCTTATCATGATGGCTCACCAGTTAGCTCTGTGGGAATGCAGAGGCTTTACACACTGATTTGTTTTCCAGGAGGAGCGGTTTGGGATGTACGCCCTGTATAGCAAAAACAAACCCCGCTCAGATGCCTTGCTCACCAGCCACGGAAACAGCTTCTTCAAGGTCAGCCACACCTACACGCACCTGAAGTGAAAGTGATTATTTGTCATGAACTCAGCAAGTTTCTGCCTGTAATTCAGGGAAGTTGCCCTGGATAAGAGCGTCTGTTAAATGCCATGTAAACGTCATAACCATATGTTAAAACTCCACCTCTGTTCCGCTCCTGCTTTGCCCAGAACAAACAGGTGGAGCTGGAGGATAAGATGGACCTGGCGTCCTATCTGCTAAAGCCCATCCAAAGAATGAGCAAATATGCGCTCCTGCTGAAGGACCTGATTAAAGAGTGCAGTCAGTCTCAGGAGCAGGAACTCACCGACCTCAGAGCAGCTGAGGAGATGGTGAAGTTTCAGCTGCGCCACGGCAATGACCTGCTGGCCATGGATGCCATTCGCGGATGTGACGTAAGCAGCAATAGTTGTTGTTGTAATGGTTAATATATAAACAGACACATGGACCAGGGAAGCACGTCTTCGCGTCCTCTGCACCTTCTCTCGCCACATCAAGACTCCTCCACTTTCTTCATCCTCTTCTCTTTTCTGGCAACTCCATCCTTAGATCATTTCCCCAATATGAACCAATCCACGTCTCTCCTCTGCACATGTCCATACCAACGCAATCTCAGTTCTCTTACTTTGTCTCCAAACAGTCCAACCTGCCCTCTCTTCTTCACCTCTCTTCCCTGTTACTCTGAACTAACTGTCTTGGCCCTACTTTCATTCCTCTCCTCTCTAATGAACATCTCCACTGCTCCAGGGTCATGAGGTCATCTGCAAAAATCACAGTCCAGTGATCTAGTGATGCACTGAGCAAATGAGATAAGGATGGTATCAATAATGAGGTGATTTGTTTCTCTCTCTTGGGTGCAGGTGAATCTGAAGGAGCAGGGCCAGCTGATGTGTCAGGATGAGTTCATGGTGTGGTGTGGACGCAAGAAGTACCTCCGGCATGTCTTTCTGTTCGAAGACCTCATCCTGTTCAGCAAGACCAAAAAGATTGAGGGAGGATATGACATTTACATCTACAAACAGTCCTTCAAGGTACAAGGCTTTAGGGATTTCTCAACCAACTCCAAAAACCTCAGGAAAACTTGATTTTCAAATAAATGTGCTGGAAATGTAGCCGTTTAGACCACCTGTCCATGCTGTTATGAGTGTTTCCACAAGGACAACTTCATTTCCATATCAGTTCTTAATGCTCAGCATCATAAACCGTCAGAATGAATGCATATCATGACCATCAGGCCTGCAGCAGCTTAGATCTCTCTCCCTGCAGACTGCAGAGATCGGGATGACGGAGAACGTGGGCGAGAGTGGCCTTCGCTTTGAGATTTGGTTCCGGCGCAGGAAGTCTCAGGACACCTTCATCCTCCAGGCGAACTCAGCCGAGACAAAAGCAGCCTGGACCGTCATCATCGGCAAGATCCTGTGGAGACAGGCCCTGAGAAACCGAGGTCAGACGAAAGCAGGTGTCATGACTGTGAGGTCACAAACATGAATTAATTCAATGCGACCACACTTCTGCATTTAGACATATATGCATATGCATTTACATATAAAGCTATAGAGAGTCTTGAATGCATGTTTTTAAAATCGGGCATGTATTTCAGAAGCCAATCATAGCACAGGTCATTTGCATAAATATCTTTTCTCTGAATGACAGAGTTGCGAATGCAGGAGATGGTTTCAATGGGCATCGGTAACAAGCCATTTATGGACATCAAGCCCAGCGAAGCAGCCATTAGTGACCGGGCGATCGACTACATCATGAAAGGGACAGGTACTGCTTTATCCATCTCTCTTTCACTCTCTCTCTCACACACACACACACATAAAGTCATGCACATAAAGAAGCAGATGCTTTTATTTTTCAGCTCTTATGAATATACTTTTTTAACCATTTAGCTCTACGACAGTCACCCTCTCCCTCTTTCTCTCTCTGTTTCACCATCAGAGTCTCGTTCACGCTCCTCTGTCTCAGCTTCCCCCTTGGATCACTCCAGCCCTTTTAAAAGGCCCCATTCCACCATCTCCAACAGCAGCTCATCGTCCTCCAGCAGCCACTCCTCCTCGTCCTTCCTCAACCTGCACTTCTACAACTCCCCCACACACACTCTGTCCCACACCCATCCACACACACTCCCCGGCTGGCCCTACGACTGCATTGAAGAGGACGAGTTAGAGCAGGACGTGAGCACTCAGCCCTCCATGAGTGAGTTACAGACAAAATACACAAAGAAAGATACAAGGTTCTAGATAAAGGGATTCCACCCAGCCTTCGGCATCAGCAGTAAACTAATCACCTGATCTTCTGGAATCATCTGCACCTGTTTCGTCAGGGTGTAAATATTTAGCCAGTTCAATAAACAGAATCTAAAATTAAATGTAAAAAGTAGAAAAAATAAGCCTGTGAGCAAGAATAGGTCCATTTTGAGCCAATTTCTGACCACAGAACCTCTCTTGACTGTGTATTTATAGATGGCGGGCCATTTTTGACACAGCAGCGACACTGTTCTAAGCACAAGACACTCGTCTGTTATCGTACACAATAAATGAATAAAGCAGGAGGAGATCATTAAACAGCCAGTAAGCTTTGTCAGAAAACATTTAGGTCAAACGTTATCTTTGTAGCATCAATCAAACAGCAAATTGCAGTTGTGCCATGAAAAGGATGAGTGCTTCAGATGATCAAAGATAAATAACAAAAGTATAAACTCCACGTAGTAGCAATAATGAATGGATGTGGAATGGAAATGTTACACTAAGTAGATTCTGGTCAGACGTTGAAATAATCGACAACAAGATGCTGCTTAAGAGAGAAATGAAGAGCAAATCTAGTAAATGTGTTTGAGAAGTTTCCGATGATGGATGATAGCGCTTTCTTTTTGCACCCTGGGGTGGCTGGGTGAGTGACAGCCATCTGTTGACTGGTGGAATGATAACAGAAACATTTTCCAATACCAGGCCTTGAAAGCCTGCATGAGGAGGGGATGGTGGCGGTTCTGCAGGCCGAAGCTCAGCCAACACAGGAAGCTGAGCAGGAAACAGGCCCCTGTGTTTGTTTTTAAAGAAACCGCTGCTAATGCTCTCTCTGTAGGGAGGCCACTCTGCCTGTGTGTGCGGTCAGACTGATTGAGTTCAATCGTGAACAATGTTGTGACACTGAAAGTAACACCTGATCCTGTGAGCACATGTAGGGTTTTTCAGTCCTGCGGCTTATAGTGGACACTGCTGTTATCAGCTGTCAATTGCTTTGCACGCTACTGTGCGATTTCTGAGAAATTTTTCGACACTGCTGGGAGGGTGTCACTGACGATACGCTCAACTGTCACCCACGTAGCTCTCTTGGGTTGAATTTCAAATTGAATTGGTGACACACTCCCCGAGCTGTTTTACGAAAAACGAAATTTGAAATAAATTTGTAAAAAAATGAAACGTGTCCCCAAAACAATAGACCAACGAATTGACCCTCATTCTAAAAAGCGATACGATGCTGAAAAGCTGAACGATGAATCCTTTTTATGTTGAAATCACAATTTAAGAAGGTTCAGTCTTCAAATCGTAAGGGCAGCAACTCTATTTATACACAAAAATTCCACTAATTTTCCAGTAATTTTCCACTCTGATCTGGGGGTGTTCAGTATTAAAAAAAATATTGATGCAAAGCTTGTGAACGAGCAGTCTGGCACGTTACATTTACTAGTCATACCTTCTAGTAAGGAAAAAAAGCTTTAACATATTTAAAGAAAATAGAAGCATTACAGTTGCAATCGGGGCAGCGGTGGCCTGGTGGTTGGGGCGTTGATCGGAGGATCGGGGGTTCAAACCCCTTCCCAATAGGTTGCCCTGAGGTACCCTCGAGCAAGGTGCCGTCCCCGTCATGCTCCTCCGTGTGATGGGCTGGCGACCTGTCCAGGGTGTGTCCCCCGTCCTCACCCTGTGTGAGCTGGGTTGGACTCCAGCACCCCCCGCGATTGGGACAAGCGGCAGAAAATGACTGACTGACTACAGTTGCAATCGATTTATACTAATTTGAAAGCTATTTCCTGTTCTTTCAGCCCTTCTCCAAGTTTTCAGGCATAGCATGCTGGCTGTAGTTTGCTCTCGAAAGGTTTTCATGCTCATTGGGCTAAATATAACGTTGAAATCACCCGTTTGATTAAATTTCTTAATAGTAAACACCCGCATCAAAGTGTGTCTCAAATAAAAGGCATTTGGTTAAAACTTTGCTCTCAGATTTACACTAAATCATTTTCTTCATCATTATGGAATGATTACTAATTCACAGAGGAATGAGGCAGAGGAATGTAGCAACGGCGGCCTAGTGATGAGGGACTAATAACAGACCCCAGGATCAGGAGGTTGTAGGGTTAAACTCCCAGACCAGTAGGTTGCCCTGAGGTACCCTTGAGCAAGGTACCATCCCCATCACTGCTCCCTGGGCACTTTAAACAACTGATGCTCACTGCACGTGTGTATGGGATAAATGCAGGCTTCCTTGTGGTTCACTGTGTGTTGTGCTGTGTTTCGCAATGACAAGTTGTCACTTTCACTTCAGTAAACGTGTTCATCATCACTGAATCCTTTTAAAGATTTTTCTGCACCAAACTGGCATGATTGTATTGAAACAGTGATGCTGAGCTTTTGAATGGAAAAAGTTTCTCATTTGCAATTTTTAGCCAGTCTAAAGCATACAAGCTAAATCCAGCAGATCACTGATGAAAAAAATGATCTCATCAACTTGTCACACTTGTGGGTGGCACTGGAGAGCAGCTCTGTTCATCTTCATATGCGGTCAGTTATGGCTGTTGGTTGTTTGTAAGATGTTGAATCTTGTTAACAGTGTTAGGTGAGCCTACTAGAAAACCGCAAACTCAATCTGAAGGACAATCGGATTGTCTTTGCCAGCTCTTAAAAAAAATAGGCAAATTTTAAGTGCCATGCATGCAACTGTTGCATCCATCATCTGAAGTCATGGTAACAGAGGATGCTCCAGCTGGTGATACGGGGCAGAATCAAAAACGCAACTAATGTATGCCTCTCAGTTCACCCTTCTCTCTCTCTCTCTCTCTCTCTCTCTCTCTCTCTCTCTCTCTCTCTCTCTCTCTCACTCTCCAGTCACAGAGAGCTCAGAGTCTTCCTCGCAGAGCGTGTCCAGTGATGGTGTGACAACCGGGACCTCACTGACCGTCCACTCTCCTCTGCATATGGACACTTTCCCCAGCGGAGAGCCTTCCTCATTCCTCTCCTCCCCTCCCTCCTCTTCATCTTCTTCCTCTTCCTCCGTCCTCTTTCACAAAGAGCAGGAGCTTCCTCTCGAACCCAACAACTTCATCACAGCGGTTGGTGCACCATGAACACGCAGTCACACAAACAAACACACACACACACACGCTCACCTGCAGACAGGTTATGCCCTTGCTTTGAGTGAACTTCATGTAGGTTCACAACAAAAAGCCATGACTCACAGCTACGCTAAATATTATCTCTCATTTTGTGTTATATATTGCAGTTAGCCACCTTACTATTGTGATCCTCACTCTTGTCCTGCGTATGATGATTTTAGCAACACCTCGGAGAACATAGATAACACACACGTTAGTGAGAGTATCAGTTCCCTGAGCTTATTAAAGATAGAGCTACATTTAAAGAGTGTCAGCAAGAAAGACGGCAAACGATTCAGTGAAGAACAACACCTTATATGGAATCATATGAGAACAGAAATACACGCTATAGAAAAGCAACTCCTTACATGGAACGAGGTTGAAAGAACATCACACTAAAAGACAGAAGCTCCCGTCCCATCCTAGTTCAATTCAATTCAATTCAATTTATTCTTGTATAGCACCTTTCACAACAGAACTAGCTGTGGCACGGAGACGTGAAACAGATGTCCAGATTGTCCAGATGTCCACAATTTATGTTTAAAAGGAAAACAACCCTCCTACTTAATAGGGACAGTTAGAAATGCAGAAAATGACCTTTTGTATATGCCAAACCTAGGGTTAGGGTTAGGGTTAGGGTTTAAAACAAATAGCTTAATAAATGTGTATATTTTATGAGCTTTTATTCAGAAAAAGGCCATTCCAACACTCGGTTTTATCCCAGAAAACAAGTCATCTCAGTGCTCATTAACACTCTTTATTCTGTTTACACTTGACGTTAATGAGTGGTTTTGGGTGATTCGATTACGTGGACAGTCCCAATTCTGTCAGATCTACTGGGATTTCACTTCCAGGTACAATATGCAAATATACATTGAAAATAATTCTGAACGCGGTTATAACCACCCGGAGGAAGCTGAACACACTTCCCATCCTAGAAATGTAAAAAATAGAAGAAGTGAAATTAGTATGGACTGGATCTGTTCCTATGTAACAGGCATGCTTAAATTAGTACACACTTCTGCTTATGAAGAGCACGTCAGTTAGAAACAGTTCAGCAAAAGTGAGTATACACAGATAGACTTATAGATAGAGCCACATCAGTGTCCTATCAGAGCCCCATCAGAGCCCCATCAGTGCCCATCAGTTCCCCCTCAGAGCCCCATCAGTGCCCTGTCAGAGCCCCATCAGTGCCCCCTCAGTGCTCCATCAGTACCCCCTCAGTGCTCCATCAGTGCCCCCTCAGTGCCCCATCAGAGCCCCATCAGTGCCCCATCAGAGCCCCATCAGTACCCATCAGTAGCCCATCAGTGCCCCATCAGTGTCCTATCAGAGCCCCATCAGTACCCCATCAGTGCCCCATCAGTGCCCATCAGTGTCCTATCAGAGCCCCATCAGAGCCCCATCAGTGCCCATCAGTTCCCCCTCAGAGCCCCGAGCTCCCATCAGTTCCCCTCAGAGCCCCATCAGAGCCCCACTGAGCCCAACAGCCTCCATCAGTGCCCCCATCAGGACTGCATCGTGCCTCATCAGAGCTCCCATCAAAAGCGCCCCATCAGCCCCATCAGTGCCCTATCAGAGCCCCATCAGGAGTTCCATCATGCCCCAACAGAGCCCCATCAGTACCCCATCAGAGCCTCATCAGTACCCCATCAGCCCCCTCAGAGCCCCCATCAGTACTCCCATCAGGCTTCCCATCAGTGCCCCATCAGAGCCCCATCAGTACCCCATCAGAGCCCCATCAGTGCCCCATCAGAGCCCCATCAGTATGCCATCAGAGCCCCATCAGTACCCCATCAGTTCCCCCTCAGAGCCCCATCAGTGCCCCTTCAGAGCCCCCTCAGCTCCCCTCAGTGACCCCTCAGTGCCCCCCTCAGTGCCCCCTCAGTGCCCCCTCAGTGCCCCCTCAGTGCTCCATCAGAGCCACATCAGAGCCACATCAGAGCCCCATCAGTACCCCGCTTTGGTTCAACGTACACTCTTTCAGTTTTTTTTGTTTCGTTTTTTTGTTTTTTTTCTTCTCCAGAACAAGTCATCTCATGTATCTATAGGCCTCTCAACACTGGTCTGAGACCTAGGGTTTGGATCAGTAAGTAACGAGTGTGACTTGAAGCTTTTTATCAGCCTCGGTTTCCTTTTTCAGAGCTTCAAATGGTTAGTGCTGCTCTTCACACTTTATCAGATTTCTCTTTGCATGAGTCCTGATTTAGGATCAGATCAGATCAGATGTGTAAAGGTGGAAAAATGATGCAGACTGCAAAAGTTTTAGGCAGGTGTGAAAAAATGCTGGAAACAAAGAATGCTTTCAGAAATATAAATAATGATTGTTTATTTTACAAAATGCAAAGTGAGCGAACAAAAGAAAAATCTAAATCAAATCAATATTTGGTGTTACTACCTTTTGCCTTCAAAGCAGCATCACTTTCAGTACACTTGCAAAGTCAGGATTCTAGGATTATAGTCAAAGTCTGATCAACCAGTTTACTAAACAGGCTGATGACTACCAACGTCACAATGAGCAAACACAGTCATGTTTGGAACAACCTACCAGCCGAGTTCCTTCAAACACTGTGTGTGAGTGTACCTAGAAGAACTGATGCTGTTCTGAAGGCAAAGGGTGGTCACACCAAATATTGATTTGATTTAGATTTCTTTGTTCATTCACTGCATTTTGCTGATTGATGAAAATAAACATGAACGAATTTCCATTTCTGCAAAAGCGTTTTATTACAGCATTTTTTATGAAGGAAACGAACTGTTCCTAGATCACAACTCTGAGTAATCTGTTAAAGTGGGCTTTTGTGTTTTGTGTGTGTGTAAAGTGCGTGTGTGTGTGTGTGTCTGTAAAAGCATGTGTGTGTGTGTCTGTGTGTGTGTGTGTGTAATGCAAGGGATGTGTTTCACTGTGACAGACTTTTGGCCTGGTGTGATCAACGGCATGATTATCTGAGGTTGTGAAGTTA
Source organism: Hepsetus odoe (assembly GCA_017165825.1). Taxonomy (NCBI): domain Eukaryota; kingdom Metazoa; phylum Chordata; class Actinopteri; order Characiformes; family Hepsetidae; genus Hepsetus; species Hepsetus odoe. The sequence goes on along the minus strand of CM029389.1, from coordinate 16,961,723 downwards.
AATATTTTGGACCAAACTAATAATGTTCAGCTGCCATTATTGCAGGGCTGATGTAGGATCAGGTCATCGGTTACATTAAAGTTCATGCTTTGGCAAATGCTCAGTAACTGGGTGTAATGGGTGCCTCCATGACTTTCTTTTTTGTTGTCCTCTCTGTGTGCTAATTTTATCCTCCGTTCTCTCTCAAGTTGTGCTTCACATCAGCTCATCCATTCACATGTAATCTCAATGGCCTTTTTCTACCCCTTAAAAACAGATCTCTTTGGCCTGGTATGAAAAGTAGGTGTAGATGAATGAATAATTATACATACACTATAATTCATTTACAAAATGATTAACTATGGCTACATACACATATATGTGTTTATTTGCAGTATGTGTATTATATATGATGGGTGAGGGGTATGCTATATATATCTAAATAATAACTCGTATATAAAGAATGTATAAAGGTATACAAGCACCATTATTACTTGTTTGTGTTTTATGATGAGATTTTTACATTATGTAACATTAGTTGTTACAATAACTATGTTACGATAAAAAAAAATGGAGATACATGGTTTTATTCAGACAGGAACCTGTTAACTAATGTTCTTCATTTGTTCAACAAATTATCAGCATTGAGCCAAATATTCAAAAGTCGCCAAAAACTCTCAAACTAACAAACCCACATCCAGCGCCATGACGGTCGGCAGACTTGGATTCTTTCAGCCAAATTCAGTTCGCGAACTGTATGAAGTAGAAAATGATAACTGTTACATAACTACACCTGATAAACTTATCTGATTAGAATATAATTATGCATGCAAATATATACTGTGTGCATTTTTAGAATAGAAATGGTTGTATCAATTAGGTTTGTCAGAAATATTTTGTTTAAAAGTTATATGTAATACTTTTAATATTTTTTTAATTAATTAGTTTAATTAATAGTTCTTAATAGTAGTTCTTTTTTTCTCTGAATAACTTCAAGTTGTGTCGGATTTTTCATAAATAACAGTAAATTGTATATAATCACACATAAACATTCTTAAGATATTTTTTTTCTCTCCAAAGCTGTGAAACCTGTGGCACCGTATTCTGGAGACACATTTGGACTTTGGACCCAAATGGAGAAGCACTGGACCGGCCCGGACTGACCTGTTGTCCCATCAAAGACTGATTATTGCACACACACACACACACACACACACACACATATACATTATATATGTATATATATATATATATATATATATATATATATATATATATATATATATATATATATATATATATATATATATATATACACACACACACACACATATATATATATATATATATATATATATGCATATATATGTATACAAATATATAAAATGATTTACAATATTTTAAGTAAGACGTGCTGAATTCTACACAGAACAAAGTGACGTGTTTGTTGTTACGCTGTGGATCGAACAGCTAGTGAAGCAAATACTGAATCAGCTGCCGAATTCAGGCAGAAATGTACCACAAGGGATGCTGCTGTCTTACAGCAGTCTTTTCATTTCTGGAAAAAAATATTCAGCTTTTTTACGCAGGGTAAACATGATGTATCTGTACAGCAAAACATATGAGCTACAATTTCTAGGACTGAAACTACTAATAAAATTCCTTTTTTCTCAATAACACATTGAAAACGCGTGTTATCCATCAGCCGCAGAGCTGTGAGAAACTTTAAGTTCCCTCTGAAGATGTTGTCCACAGTTAAAACCACTGGCCAAACAAACTCAAAGAAGCAAGAACACACAGGCTGATGTTGAGAAACGAAAAAAAAAAAAAAAACAGAAGTTTCAGCTTCCGTCCGTAACCTCTGAAACGAATACAGTCAGAGACTCAGTTCATCAAGTACAGCATCAGTGTCTCTGAGTCACACTTGAAAAGCCACTTATCGTTTTCCATCCAGTGTCACTCTACTTGATCTAAATGCTGTGTTGGCTTTGGGGTAAAATGATAACTAATTGTTTGATTCGAGAAAATAAATGTAAATTCAATTTTTCCTTCAACAGAAAACTGAATATTTCACTTAAATATCTAAAAATACTTATGGATCCTGCAAAAATGTCTAAAATTCTTCCTTTTTCATTTAAGAGATAAATAATGGTATAATGTGTTTAAAATCTATACAAAATTATGTAATATTTCATTTTTATATACTTTTAGCCATTTTACTAATGACTTTTAAAACTGTTGAAAAATTCACTTACATTATTTAAGACCTATTTTCCTCCTTTTTTATATATAACGGTCATCACTGGTTGAGGTGGAAAATTAGTGACCCACAGGGTCACTGATGACTTTGTGTCTAGAACGACGAAGATATAGTTTCAGGTCTGGTCATGAGGAACATTCTCTGAGTCTCTGAGTTTCAGTGGATGAGGTCGGCTGTGAGTGAGAGCGTTTCGGGTTTTATTTTCACTGAGCGTCTTTTTTTTCAGCGTTGTGTTTCTCTCTGTACATGAAGAATATGAGAACAGCCGAGACCAGCATGTCCAACAATGTCACACACAGCACCACGACTTCCACCTGCAGAGAAAACACACACACACACACACATACATGAAAATACTATATTGCTGCAGGTTTACAGGTTAAAACAAATAAGAAGCCTAGCTGGCTTAACTCAGTGTGTGTGTGTGTGTGTGTGTGTGTGTGTGTGTGAGCACACTTTATGAAATATGACAGATTCTATCCCTCCAGATGTTTAACAGTCTCGGCGTGGCTTTTTAACACCCCTCTAACCTTGAAGTGCAGGATGTCTCCATTTTTGGCCAAGTCAGCACTCAGCAGCACTGCTCCAATGGTGGCCACAGCCAGACACACTATGTTGGAATAAAAGCACGTCTGCAGGGAAAAGGGAGATGCTGCATGAGTCTGTGCTGAGCTGCAAGGCTGCTAAATAGAGAAACGCTCGTCACAAACCTGCAGCAGTCCAGGGTGTTTGTGCAGCAGGTTAGACAGAAACCCAGCGAACAAAAACTGGAACATGAAAAAGAGGAACAATATTAGACATGAAGGCTCTTACATCCCTGATTTATTTACTTATTTATTTACTTTTACTAACTGTAAAAATGTATATACTTTTAAGATTTAAGGAAATGATCCAAAATTACTTGTCAGTTCAAATATGTGAAGCTCTAGGATGATTAAATATATATATGTGTGTGTGTGTGTGTGTGTTAGAATCTGAGCACTGTTTTCAGTTCTTTTCTGTGCCTTCTAGCCTTTATAAACATAAATGTTTGCATACATTTTTGACTTTAGGTTCTGATACAGTAGAAGATTCAATCAAGGACATTAAACTCATCACAGACTGGCCTGGAACAGACAGACTTGAGGCTGGGCCTAAACTAGCCTGTAGTATTTTTAGCTTACTAAGTTTACTATATATAAAATAGAGCAACACAACTGTAGCACAACTGTGTTTTCATTAGTTTACTCTCTTTTCAGGTCTCACAAATAACTGAGTACTACTCCAGCAGTAAACAACTTTTTTTTTCATTTAATCAGCAGTCAGATCTGAATCGAAGGCATTTGGGTTAAAAATCTGAGTTTCATATGACCGGTGATGAAGCTGTAAGAGGGATTTCCGTGGCTCCCTGAAGCCCTTCAAGGCTGCGAATGTTAGTTTTAAAAACAGACGTGCATCGGTGCGTTTGCAAGACTATTAAAAGAAAAAAATTGACACCATTTTAAAATGGAAGCACAAAGGCTGTTGATTGCTCGCACCACCTTCAGAAGGTGTGATGGCGATGGTTGGCCAGGAGCGACTAAAGGTTTAGGCCTAAGAGAGCCAGCAGGTAAAAAAAAAGAGCATTAAGCTAAATTTAGCGAAGCTGAAGTGTCGGGACCTGCTTTTCTGTACAAAAAAAAAGTAGTTTCTGTACAAATGAGCGGATCTAGTCCTACTTGAGTGGACTGAGTGTGAGAAATTGTATTAAATTCAAAGTGTTTGTAGTCCTACTGGTTATTTCTTCTTCATTCAAATGTATGTGATGTCAGAAAAAGTAGATTTCATTATATATTGTGTCTCATGAAGAGTCATGGAGTAAAATTCTGGCCTTATCATCCAGACCTGCCTGGACATTTTTCCTTTTATGACTGAAGGCTCATCTCGACAGAGTTATTCTGCTGGTTTTAATGAACTGAAACTCCTATGTCCACCATCTGTGAACAGTGGATCTGTCCTCTTCGTTGAATCCATCCAAACACCCTTGTAGTGAACAAACACCAGGAGCAGGAGACTGCAACAACTGCGCCCAGGGGGCAGTGATGGGGACGGTACCTTGCTCAAGGGTACCTAAAGTTGGGATGATTCTCAAAAACTTATAGTGCTCGTCCTCCTCTGAGTCTCCAGATTACGTGCCATGTTTTCTGGGAAGCTCTTAAGCTCCTTGCATGTTTTTGTAGGTGTTTCGTCAGATTGATTTATGTTCAAATTTGCCCTCAAATGCTTAACCTTTCAGGTGTGGACATCTGCGGGGTGAGACCGAAACTAAACATTGGATTATCTTATCAGATATTTACCATGATGCCGGTCAGGAGAGGAACCCTAAAGAGCGTGAGGAACAGTTCATCTATTCCAAGCACCGCAGCCACCACAACCCAGAGCCAAAACTCAGAATTTCCACTGGTAATCTGCACAGACTGACACACACACACACACACACACACACACACACTTAAACATACACACATTATGCGTAGCATCCAAATTCAGAGACATAAGCAACTGTAATTATAATTTTCTTTCAGCATCGCTGCAGGTTTTTCACTTGTAGCCCATTAATGCTAACCTTATTTTTAAAAACTTCCTGCACAGCATCAAACAGTAATGGTTTATAGTAATAGAATAAAGTAATAAACTTTATAATTGACATATTTGCACTCCAGAAATGAACTTATTTTTCATTATAAATACTTGCATCAGGTGCTTTACACTTTAGAGTATAAAACACCAGGTTGAACTTTTCCACAATGTGTAATTAGAGGTTATATAATGTAGAATTAATTTTGGATTAAAGGATCAGCATTGATTTCGAATGAAAGCTTTATTGATTCTCTTTAAATATCGATTGGTTTAAAAGATCCAATAATGTTCTAGTTTTAATAACACATACTGATCCAGCTAATGCATTCAGCATTAATTCAGTTGGCATCGCTTATTCAATTTAAAAATTGAACCATATTGCTTTAAAGATTCAGTTTTAATCAATTTCTAAAGGTTCAGTAGTGATTCAGTTTTGAAAGTTTAGTATTAATTCAGTTTAAAAAATTCAGTAACAATTCAGTTTTAAAAATTCAGTATTGATTCAGTTTTAAAAATTCAGTATTAATTCCATTTTAATAGTTCAGTATTGATTCAGTTTTAAAGTTCAGTATTGATTCAGTTTTAAAGTTCAGTATTATTTCCTGGTGTAAAAGTTCAGCACAGCATTGATTCCGTTTCAAAAGTTCATTAGCGATTTCCTTTTAAAAGCATTGATTTCATTTTAAAGCTTCAAAAGTGATTCAGTTTAAAAGTTCTGTATAGATTCAATGTCAAAGGTTTACTATTGATTCTGCATTAAGGATCCAGCATTGATTCAGTTTTAAAAGTTGGGTATTGGTTCAGTTTTAAATATTCAGTATATGTTTCTGGAGGATTGATGATGATTTTAAAGTACAGTATCGCTTTATGTCTTAAGGATTAGTGATTTAAAGGTTCAAAACTATTTCAGGATTAAAGACTAAGTATTGATGCATTAAAGTTCAGGAAGGAGTCTTACGGCCCATGCGGCTGGCTCTCTGGCCAGCAGGCGATGATGAGGAGGTTTTTTATCAGGAATCAGAGTGGTGGCTTTGTAGTATTTAATCAGTGTTGAACTGCTGTCTTCATTGGCTTGATGTGTCTCTTCAATTATATTCATGGCAATATTGGCACGAGCCATGATTTGTCAGCACTTCACAACTAAACAAACAAGACAAAGATGATTAGCCAAACCATTTGTGAGCAGATTATTTGAATATAAAAAACTGCTGCTATAAATGGGTTAATTAATTAAAACGTAAATATGTATATACAAATTCTATCATTCTGATTCATATCAAACTTGATTTGAGAATTCCTGATACATTAAACCAAGAAAAAAGATTAATTCAAATTCAAACCTTCATTAGTGATCTTTCTGCAAAATACCTGGACGTTTCATTACACTAAGGCCAGCATTGTCCAGCATCATCCAACACTGTCCAGCATTGTCCAACTTCATCCAGCATTGTGCACTACAGCCCAACATTGTCCAACAAAGTTCTGCATTGTCCTACATAGCCTAGCATTGCGCAGCACAGTCCTGCATTGTCCAACACTGCTTAGCATAGTCCTGTATTGCGCAGCACAGTCCTACATAGCCTAGCATTGTCCAGCACAGTCCTGCATTGTCCAACACTGCTTAGCACAGTCCTGCATTGTCCAGCACAGTCCTACATAGCCTAGCATTGTCCAGCACAGTCCTGCATTGCGCAGCACAATCCTACATAGCCTAGCATTGCGGCAGCACAGTCCTGCATTGTCCAACACTGCTTAGCACAGTGCAGCATAGTCCAGCACAGTCCTACATTGTCCAACGCTGCCTAGCACAGTGCTGCAAAGTCCAACAGTCTAGCACTTTCCAGCATTGTCCAGTACAGTCCAGTACAGGTCTGCACAGTCCTGCAATGTCCAGCACAGTCCAGCACAGTCCATCTCAATCTAACACTCTCCAGTAGAGCACCGTACACAGAGGTTGAACATTATACTTTAGAAAAAGTAGCTTTATTATGTTTACACAACAGTGATGATTATAAGAAATTCAATTATTATAAAATTGACAGCAATCCCTAATCAAGGCTTCACAGTGACATCACAATGCATGTTGTTTTTTGAAGTTGCTTTTGAAAGCTTTGAAGCTTTTTGAACATTTAAATTTACTCCTTTAGCTTTCATCTAAAGCGACTTACAAGTGAGGAAACACATCCAGAATCAGAAGAGTCCATACATTTCAGTTAACAATTACGCTTACATAATACTCTTACACTTCCCTCCTGATTATTGGTGTTGCTATGATACAAAAAAGCCAGAATTATCCTATAAAGCAACAAAAAAAGCTGTAAATTTAATGAAAGATGGATTAAAACCAAACAACAACTAATGGCATGTCCTGCATGATATTGGACGGATCTGTCCAGGGTGTGTCCCCATCCTTCAAACTTCACTTATTTTCGGTATGGACTTTCATCCTTCAAACTCGGGCTGGGACAAGCGGCAGAAAATGAATGAATGAATAATTAAAAAGTTGTAACAATATTAGGGCTGCTAATTAAAACTGGCCTCCATGTATCAAAAAAAAACATTTTAAGTGCTTTAAATTTCGTTTCTAGCTGCATATGTATATATAAACTCCTTACACTAAAAACTCCTTTTAATTTTTAATTAAACAAAAATGGTTCAACTCTGTGAAGAAGATGATTTCTGGCAATAAAACTACTATGCACACAGTGTCTTTCATCCAGCTATTAAACTATGGCCATAGCACCAAATATAGTAATAACAAACAACTCATTAAAACATGCTTGCTAAAAAGATTATGTGATTCTAACAAAATATAAAACTAATCAGAATCTGCAGGATGCCAATCCAGGACGCTGCTGAAGGTCATATTTAAAAAATATATACTTTCTTTATAAAAAATTTTGGTTAGGAGGTCATTTTGCTTCTTGGTTTTCTGCCCATCGCACGGAAGTGTTCAGATCCATCAACAACTCCTGACTGTATTTAATGAAGGGCTATAGAAGTATATAATGAGTATAAATGAGCAAATTAGTATAAAAGCAGTATAACTATGAACAGAATAGACACTTGCCGTTCTGCTTTAGAGCTAAACTCACACACTTTCGGTACGAAAGCCTTGAGCCACACATCTCTATTTTGCAAATCACCTTGTTGGTGCAAAAATACTATTTTCTGCCTGTCAGTCTTATTTTTGTCTGCAAAGCTTCTAAAGATACAAGGTTCTAGATAAAGGGGTTCCAATCACTCAATGTTTGGCATCAGCAGTGAACTAATCCCCTGATCATCTGGAATCATCTGCTCCTGTTTCTTCACTGTTTCATGTCTTAAGTCAGATGCTTTGTTCTACTTGAAGGTTTAGACGTGGATCACTGTGTGGATTAACCAACAAAAAACTATCAAACTGTTCAGGTACAGAGACTGGACTGAACATGAGAGACAACAACACTGTCCTTCAGGAAGATCTAGAGAACTGCTCAGGTACAGAGACTGGACTGAAAATGAGAGACAACAACACTGTCCTTCAGGAAGATCTGGAGAACTGCTCCTCAACAATACATTGTAAAAATGCAAGAAAGCAAAATATGAAATAATGAAGGGCTCAAGACTTTCGGACAGCACTAACACGAATAATAAAAGAAATCATGTCGATCGGAACATCAAACTTACCACAGTTGGTTTCCTGTGTGGCGTCCAACTCACATCTGCAGTGTTTAGAGTGCAGAAAAACTCAAGTTCAGCTGCTCGAAAGCAGAGAAAAAGGAACTAAAAGACTTTCTAAAAGGAAAGTAAAAAGAAACTCAAGCCCTTCGAGTGTATCTGAGGATCTTCAACACACAGTTAGTGGTTTAGATTCCTTCAGTCAGAACAGCAGCGGCCAAGCTAAGAAAAGGCCCACCCATCAGCAGCTTATCTTAATCAGCATTTGCAAATGAGCCTAAATGCTCATGAAGTTTCTCCCACTCAATTTAGCTCTGCAATTAATCTGTGAGCGTATTCGCTCATGGATTTAGCTTCATAAAACATGACAATGTCTTCTCTCTGGCATCTGGCCACGATATGCCATCACAACCACACCAACACCAATTGGCAACTAAGGCCACAATGCTCCGCCCACTGTTTTGGTTGTTAAATATAAAGGTGAGGCTCTGTTCTTACATTTACCTGTAAAACTACGCCACACCACCCACTACCACAGGCATTAGGGTCACAGAGCTCTGCCCCTCTTTAGTCACAGTGCGTTTGTAAGGCTCAGCCTACGTTTACATTTGAGGCTGTGCAGCTCTGCCCACTCCATTAGCTATTACATAAACCCCTCCTCGTTGTCATCGCAGTTACCCATTAAGGCCTCACGGCTCCACCCACTTTTGAACTTACTTAAATAGCCCTTCAGTAAGCTAATGAGAATGTGAAGCTCCACTCATGTTATCATAATTAGAATACAAAGCTCCGCCCCTAATGAGCTGTGCATAGGAAAAAAGCTAGTGTGGACTTAATTGTTTACCTTGCTGCAAAAGTGGATATAGTAGAGTAGAGTAGAGTAATCTTTTATTATCCCACAAATGGGAAATTTGGGCATTACAGGGCTCTTATAAAGGTGACAGATTGAATACAGAGATAGATGTACAGAAAAAAAAGAAAAGAAAAAATATATAAAAATATAAGGAATATGTCACAGGAGCAAGTATAGGAGCTAAATAATGCAACATATATATATATATATATATATATATATATATATATATATATATATATGGTATATATATATATATATACATATTTACAAGAGGAATTAGGAAGGCAACCATATACAGTACACAGTAGTACACACAGTAATAAAATAAGTTTTAAATAAAATTATAAATAAAAACAAGTAACAAAATGTAAATCGTAATAATGTAATAGCAGCATAGGTATATATATATATATATATATATATATATATATATATATACATACATATATGTATGTATAATATTATATATATATATATATATATGATTTATATATATCTATCATATATATATATATATATGATTTATATTTATATATATATGATTCAAGGCAATCTACAAAGCATTTTCTGAAGCCCTTTTAAAAAAACAAAAAGGCCAAAACACCCCGGGTCTTCTGAGAGTTTTATGGTCTATTTAGTTCAGTTTGTTACCTATTTTCTCTTTTTTTTGGGTCAAACATCAACATCAGCATCTTTCTGGCTTATTGACATTTACATGCTGCCATTATTATATGCATAATTATATGCTTTAACTGTAAAAATGAAATTGATAATACGTTTTTTGGCAACTTCCCTTATGAAATTGGACCTCATCACTCTTTCCCATTGCTTCTACGTCCACACCACAGAGTTTGCACTTGTGTTTAAGCAGCTCTTCGCACTGCTGTAGCTGACTAAGCCAGGTACGTGGCTCACTTTTATTCACATTTTCATCCACTCTGCCTGACGGCTGGGGTCCTGGTCAGCTGTGTGTTTTTTTTTTTTTACTGTATTTAGTGTAAACACAGCGTCCAGTGCTTCAGGAGATAACGAATCCAGAAAGTAATCTTTAGCAGGTGCTGGAGTTTGGGAGTAAAGCGTCTGCTTTTTATTATATTTATTCATTTTCTGTCTAGTTATTCATAATTCAGTTTAAACAAAGTCGTCCGGAGTGGGTTTGGCATGAAATGGTTTGGATTTCATTACAGTGACAGTGAACGGAACCAGATGCCTCCAACACATTTTGTTTTCACCAATGAAGCTCCATGTGTTTCTATGGGACAGTGGTGATGGCAAAAGAGTCCATTTGAATTAAATCACTTGTCGTTGATGCCGTATCCCTCCACCATGAAAGGGTTTATTTTTAGTCCAAAACCTTCTCCAGTCTCTGGAAAAACAATGTTATCAGCACAATTTGAAGTCTGTGAGGAACATTCTGATGTCTGGTTCCATTCACCAACAGTACACAGTTCTGAATTGGAAAGTTTCTCCAAAAAGTTTCTCTTTTTTACAGTTTATTTATTTGTTTTTAAATACATTTGAAAAAAGCAATTCTCCTTCAATTAGTTTTTTCACATTTTTTGCATTTCTTTTGATACTGGTTGACCACAGTGACTCTAACTCATAGTTGTAAAGCTACTCAACACTGTAAAAAGAGAAAACTGAGCTCTTTCATCCACACTTCCAAGGATGACAGATGTTCATGAAGTTCTAACGACGCTCTGTAAAAGGTCCCTAAAAGGTTTTTAACTTTGTGTGCTTCTTCTGAGATTATCTTTGAAAATCTTTCATAGATAGTTTTTTAATGTGTCTGCTGAATGAGTAAATGCAAAATTTGAAAATAGTAGTCTCCAACCTTTAGGTTCTACCTTTAATGTTAGGTTCCAGAAGACCAGTGACTCAGTGGAACTGAAATTCTGAATATCTTCAGCTTGTAGTATGTTTACTGGAGAGCGATTCTGGCCCATTTTCTCACTGTTAAAGAGGTTTTGGATGTACCCCAAGATAATTCAGCTATTTATCATGAATAATGCACTACACTATACTCACTGCATTTCTCAAGTCTCCCATGTCTCCCAAAGGACGATGAGGTACACATTCAAATCCGATGACTGCATGGTCATCACCATCCCCATCCAAAGCATCAGGGATATGAGAGATGGCCTGGTAATGCCTGAGAAATTCACCTGCGTGTTTAAGGATGTGTACAAGGTCTTTCAGAAGGGCCGGCCAAAAGCTATGGGGGTAGGTGAACTTCTCCCCAGCTCTTCCACTACCAATACATGTTTTTCACATTTACTTCTGCTTTAAGTAGCAGATAAAGGTCCGAAAACTTCATAAAACTCAAAAACTGAACTTTGAGAAATCATGGTGTACAGACACAGGTTTGTTTTCTGTGAAATTAATGCATGAAAACAACTAAAATTAGGGACAACTAAGGAAACAATTAATGAATTAAAATACATCAAAAGAAGGAGTTTACTTCCTGCACTGCAAAAAAAAAAAATCTTATTTGAAAAAAAATGCTAATAATAGTTATAATTAGTACTATGAATGCCAATGAGTCTTAACGGCGACCAGAGTTTGGCCAAAACTCCCTTAAAAATGAAAAAACTTTCAACTTAACGTTGTTTTCAACTATTGACTTAGCTATTAATTTATTTTTATGTTAAATATAGTAATAAAATACACATTTATATCTTTTTAAAAAAGATATTCAAATGATTTGAAGTTGCAACTGAAGTTTTAAGATCACCAAATCTGAAATTAGGGCCACTGAAGCTTTTAAATTAATTAATTTTACATAGTTTGACAATGAATAAAGACAAAAGCAGTGGCTATTGTGCACCTGGTGACAAAAGAACAATAAAAATAGTCAGAATCTTTGCTAAAGTTAGGTTTAAAAGTGGTTTCTGCAGCATGTGTGTGCGGGTATTTTTTTGATACAAAATTGTTACAAAATGGTGCTATAATCAGCATGAACACTACAGTGTAAGCGTGAGACTAAGCCATTTATCAGAGCAGTAAACAATAATAAACAACGTTTAAAAAAGCATAGAAATTAGAATACATTTCAGTAAACTTCAGATTAAGTGTGTTTAAATGTAACTCTACTGAAGGCTGGTATGTACGGTATTTTTCTACTTTATTTAATAAATCCTCCATTAAACGATTCCAGACCCTCCTTATGGAACTGGACATGTCCATGCAATGGTCAGAGAAGTTCAAGAACCGAACCTTCATTACTTTCACACTTTCACACTTTATTCTGACCACTGTATGGACTGGCCTTTTGCCTTGCATGCGCTGGAATTGGCTCCAGCCTGGTCCTGCGTTTGATTCCCCTGTAAAATCGGTCCTCTTTGTGTGGAGTGGACACGTTCCTCTGCATGGGTTTCCTACCAACCAAAGACATGCACGTCAAGTGGATTGGAGATGCCAAATTGCCCCCTAGTTGTGACTGCTTGACTGTGTGTCTGTCCTCTGATGGATTGGTGACCTGTCCAGGGTGTGTTCCTGCTCGCCCTGCAGACCTGGGGACAGCACTTCATCCAGCACTTCTGACCCTAATCAGGACAATCAGCTTTGAAAATTTCCAGCGTATCCCTGAAATAGTCCTGGACTGTGTGATGGAGTAGAATATATATATTCTAAAATATACAAAATATTTTTATAAATGCAGAAATATAAAAAATATGTAAACATATATAAAAAGTTATGAAGCTATGCTTTCTCAAAGTGTTCCTGAACAGTGCAGTGTGAAGCATTGTCCTGCAGAAAGAGGACACTGCCATTAGGGAACACCGTCACCATGGAGAGGGAACTTGATCTCAGTGTTTCGGTGTCAAAGCAACGTCCACATGAATCCCAAGGTTTCCCATAATGCATCCAAGCATCGTCTCTTTCCCAAGAACACACACACACCCAGCCCTCCGCATGATGGAAAAGAGAACCTGATCCATGAGACCAGCCCACCGTGCTCCATCACACCATGGTCCAGTTCTGATGTCCACTGTAGGAGCTTGGGGGACAGGGGTCAGGACTCTGACTCTGACTCTGAACTTTTTCAGCAGTTTGTGCTGCAGCAGCTCCTCAGTGAGACCTGGTTCACCAGTTGTCCTTCCTTGGAGCACTTGTTGAGCAGATCACCACTTCCACATCTAGAACTGACAGTTCACTTACTACCTAATATTTCCTTCCTCTTTTCAGAAAATCAACATTATTCACTTCACAATTGGTTTAATGTTGGGCTGCGAAACCCACTCACTGCATGTGGTTTTAAGCACTTTTATTAGCTGTTCACGTATGTGTTTTTTGTGTTTCTTTCATGATCGAGGTGGCGCAGATCACCACCGGGCTGTTTATCCTGTGTCTCGGGGCCCTTTTTATCAGCAACTTTGGCAGCTTACACTCCACCCACATCCTACCCAGCATTGTGGTGAGCAGCGAGGGCCTTACATTCACATTCACAGCACAGACCCAACACTCTGCAGGGCTGCTCGTTATATGTGACCATGGTGAACGCGTCTGATGAACTGAGATCAGATCAAAATGACTGACCTCTCAGTGGGAAACGCGGCTGTTTCGGAGAAGTAGTTTTTCTAACAGTGTAAAGGCACAGCAAACAGCGAAGACAGGAAAGGAGGATAGAAGTAGAAATAGAATATGAACACACTTCCCCTTCTGCTCGCTCCACAAAACCCTGAACCTCCAATGAATGTGAACGGCCTTCTTCTATAGCAGCCACCACCAACTTTAATAATAACTAGAAAAGCTAGAATAGACTTTATGTTTGTAGAATTATAAAATTATATATCTTACCAAAATGAAAAAGTAAAAACTAAACTTCAGAGTGTGGTGATTTTTACATGTATAATAATTCAATATATAATCATTATTAATATAATATTTGTTCAATATGAACTTTATCTTTTAACCGTAATATATATATATATATTTTTTTTTAATGTACCAAATAAACTACACCCTAACAAACAGGGTTGTTGTGATATCAGATCGATATTTATTTTGATATTAAAACCACATTTATTTGACACTATGGCTAAAAGAAGAACCGTCTCTCTATCTTTCTGTTTGTCTGTCAATCAATCTGTCTGTCTGTGTCTCCCTGACCCTTTGGTGGTTCATTCGTCTATCTATCTATCTGTCTATCTGTCTGTCTATCTATCTCCTCGTCTGTCTGTCTCGCTCGACTGTTCATCAAATGTTCCATCCGCCCAGATCTAAATAAAATGTCTATCGATCTGTCTAATCGTCTGTCTGTTAGTCTGTCTGTCTGCATGTAAAAGACATGTTATTTCTACATGTTGATAAACCTGATTTTCTCTTATTATCAGTTTATCGTATGCGGCATCCTGACGTTTACTGCTGGACATTCACCCTTAATGCCTGTGGTACGAAGAGTTACATGACACTCGCTTTCTTACTGTGTTTTTTGCATATTATCTTTGTCACACACACACACACACACACACACAGAGGATTTGGAAAGGTATCATCTCTCTTTATATAAAGATCTATGACTGAGTGCGCTTTGCAGAAACATTTGATAACAAAAATGATCCAAATGAGTTTAGTGAGGGAACAGTAGTTGGAGTTCTCTGAGCTAGTTAGAACACAGGCTCTAGATTTCTCCTCCAGAGAAGAACCTGATTTTAAACTAATGAAGGGAACTACAGGTTAAACTGGGCTGCCACCAAGAGAGGAATCGCTAAATTTACCCCCAACACTCTTCACTCTTCACACACACAAAAACTCAATAATGCCAGTTCACAAGCCCAATACGTATTGCAATATGTGCAAAATAAATATCAAATCATATGGTCAGAATTAATGAGCATGTTTTAAAGTGATTAAATGTTATGGAATATTGCTGAAAATAAACTAGGGCTGTACATAACATGGCTTATTATCATAAATTGCATGACTGTGGGGAGAATTTTGATAGTATAGGGGTGGGATACTAAGCTGCTGACCAACATTAGAGCACCCTAAGGCCCTAAACCTCAAGTAGCTCCAGAGAGACTTTCACTGTCATTAGACGTTCCAGGGGCAGCGGTGTCCTAGTGGTTAGGGTGTCAGCCACGTGATCGGAGGATCGGGGGTTCGAACCCCTTCCCAACGGGTTGCCCTGAGGTGCCCTTGAGCAAGGTGCCGTCCCCGTCCCGCTCCTCCCTGCGATGGGCTGGCGACCTGTCCAGGGTGCGTCCCCCGTCCTCGCCCTGTGTGTTGGACACCAGCACCCCCCCGCGACCCCGTTTGGGACAAGCGGCAGAAAATGGATGGATGGATGGATATATATATATGTATTTGAAAATACATCAAGAAAGGAGGAAATTAATGATTTAACGGGCCTGTGGTGTGACTACTGTGTAACAGAAAAATTTAGGGGCTTAAATATGAAGAAATCATCAAAAAATAACTGCTTATCAGGAAAAGGACCCAAATAGTTAATAATATAATATTAATACTATAAAATACATATAATACTATGGTAATAATGTGCTGAGAGCGGACTGTAGAACGCTGTGCCTCGGATGCTGTTTTGACGCTGAAGGGTTTGGATCATTATTAATTGGTTTATTTGGCTTGTCCTTGTCAGTTGTCATGGAGACTAACACATGTCAAATGTCTCTTAACACGCAGATGAAAATGTCCTTCATTTTCAACATCATTGGACTTTTCTGGGCGGTGACAGCTGTCATTCTTTGTCCGCTGCTGGGTTCACCACCTCAACAAGTGAGCAACATTTTATTGGATTTACAGTTATATTATGATTTCTATTAATAATGCTGTTTCATGTACAGTTTTTATTTTAGACATTTACTGGGACTTAAATAAGACAAACAGCTGAAAAATATAAAAGTACAACTATTATCAGCAGGTGCCAGTGTGTTTTAAACTCAAATATTAGATAAAAACTAATTAATGCCGTAAAGGTGATTTTCTGTGCGTAGATTTACCACTTCCAGTCCATATATATATATATATCACTTAATTGTTTTACATTTTCAAATTGTGATTAAATAATTAATTGGACACTTAATTAACTCTTGATTATTAATTATATTTACATTCTGTAGTGGCTGGTTAGAATCACTGTTTCTGCTAAGAAATTTCTGCCTGTTTTTTAGCCCTTATAATATAGTATAAAAGCTATATATATATATATATATATAGTATATACAGAGAGAAGAGACAGAGAGAGAGAGAAAGAGAGAGAAAGATCATGCATAGCTAATGAGGCAGTGTTGGCCTAGTGTTTAGGGAGTTGCCCCAGAACAAAAGATTGTGGGTTCGATTCCCTCACCAGTAGGTTGCCCTGAGGTACCCTTGAGCAAGGTACCGTCCCCGTCACTGCCGCCCGGTCGCTTTCAATAGCTGCCCCCTGCTGCACATGTATGTATGGGTGAAATGCAGAGGTTGAATTTTGATGTGTTGTGCTGTGCTGCATGTCACAGTGACAAGGGTTGTCACTTTCACTTTCAGATAATCTTAATTACTGATTTATAGCAACTTCTTTCTTTATTTTGGTGTCAGAAAATGACTAACAGAAAAAAAAAGTAACGACAGCATCAGTAATAAACTGTGTAAAGTGACAGTATCACTGTAATGGTGGTTAGACTGCCTGGTTTTTAGCTCTATAAACTGATCCAGGATCTTCAGCAGTTTGTTGTTTGGAACTAATTTCTACATGCCCTGTGCTGTGTTACTGGTTCACAGGAGAACCCTGAGATGTACACGGGGCTAAAGGGAGTCCTCATATCACTGCATGCGCTCGAGTTCATCCTCACCACCATGATGATCTACTGGGAGAGTAAAGCCGTGTGCAGGGCGCATTTCAACACCCTGGTAATGCGCAGCGCACACACATACACACACACACACACACACATACACACACACACACACACACACACACATACACACACTTCAGATGTATCCAAATGAACTAATTAAAAACTCTGTGTGAGCTCTCTGGACTTATGTAGCTCCTATTGGATGAACTGGAGTGGCAGAAACAATCATCCAATCACCATCAGTTTATGACCTCACTAATGTCTTCATAGCTACAATCAAATCCTCACACAAATGTTCCAAATCTAACAACATTAGATCTTTTTCAAAAGGTGTCCATATACTTTTGGACATGTAGTGTCTTTCTGTCTCCAGAAGCAGGTCAAAAGCATATGTGGTCTCTTGCCTTGAAGGCAATAGAACTACTTTACATAGAGAGACTATGTATAGACATACAGAGACTATGAGAATAGTTCACAGTGGTGGTGAATGAAAGCAGACATCTACAGCTCAAACATTAAATGGTGGTGAAGATGCTGTCTGATGCCAGAGTGTGGAGAAGATTTTGGACTAAAACTAAACCCTTTTAAGGTGGCGGGATACGCTGTGAGACACTGATTTCAGATTTGTGTGGGATGTCTGGTTCCATTCACCGCCACTGTAAAGAAACCTCTACAATAAACCATTTCATATTTAGACTGGCTTCTGTGGAACTGCATGCCTTGAATTGACATACAAAAATGAGCTGTGATTGGTCAGAATGGCAACAGCACAGCAAACAACCCTGCGATTGGTTAGAAGCTCATTTGCATATGAAGTTATATCAACACTGCAGAAACCAGTATTATCATAATTAACAATGGATGCTTTACATACATTTTGTTTGTTTGTTTGTTTTACAGCCAATGATCACACTGAAGCAAGACCAATGAGTTGCTGAGGACGTCACATCAGAGAGATTAAACAATTTAGAGCAAGAAGCTGTTTGTCAGCACACCTCAGATAAGCTTAGTTCATTTATAACAAGAAGTTCTTTAAACAACCATCCTCTGAAACGATGTTTTTTTTGTAAATAAAACAGAAAGTCTGTTCTCTTCTGTACTGTAAAACAAACTGGATTTTAAAGGACCCATCTTGTGGAAACACATTTTTTAAATAATAATAATGATATTGAATTTAAACCTGAATAATCCCTCCCACTCTACAGTTTATACACAACAACTTTTGGGGCTTTTCCACTGGCACCAGGAACCAAGCCGCACCTGAAGAGACGATTTTATCCTTTAAATGTAGTAAATAACTGACTCCGAACAGCTTTAGCAAACACATTAAAACTGTTTTCCAGCTGTTTTAGGGCTGTTTTGTGACCATGCCATCTGATTGGTCAAAATATAGAAGTAGAGAAGCTGCAAAGCTGCTTTTTTTGTGGTTTCGGTCTTTGTGTGGGTGCCAGTATGATCTCACATAAATAGCAACGGCAGCCTCCATGATGCCCAACATTAAAGAGAAAAACACATCTGTTTGGGTTTGCAGCCCATCAAGCTGTTAAAGGATGTTTTTGACCCAAAACAACAGAAAATAAGAGCAGGCTCAGATCAGGCTGAGTACCAGCATGGAGGCACTCGGGTACTGGTGCCGGTGGAAAAGCCCCATAAGCTTTAAAACAGCCATTGTTTTTGAGACTGAATCTGACTCTTTTACACGAATCCGTCCATCAATCATCAGTGCAGCCGAGCAGAAGTTATAAAGAGTGTTTCATTCCAGTCTGATTTTTTGGGACACGATATGGGGTCACCAGTCAGAATAAAGCTTATTTGCATATATAAAGGGATGAATAGAAGAATAGAAACATCTTGTTTTGTGCAAATAAGCCCTTATGAATGCTATAAGTGAGGTTTTGGAGGAAAAAAGAGGTATGAGCATTTGTGTGTGTGGGTGTGTGTGTGTATGTTTAAAAAAATTAAATATGAAGAAAAATTGAACTGTAAGTGTACATTATTGGAGGCAAAACATTCAGAGCAAAGAGCAAAATTATCTTTTTTTTTTTTTTACTAAAAAATATATGTAAATAAATATGATGATGATACCACTTTGCCTTTTTTGGGAGTTCATTTAGCAAATAAAGAACAAAACAGCTCTTGTATGAAACCTCATAAATGAAATATATATATATAAAGAAAATTCGATCTGATCGAGGTGGGATAAAAATCAATCAGTCAATCATAGAATCATAGCAACCATTGGGGCAGGGGTGGTCTAGTGGTTAGGGACTCAGCCCCAGGGTCAGAAGGCTGTCGGTTTGAATCCCAGACCATCATTATATATGATTTTAACGTTAAATAGATATTTAATCATTTGTATTTTGGAATATCTGCTCAACATGGGAAGTCTACAAAGTGGAGCAAGGTGGCCGTTAGAAGGAACCAAACGATTGCAAAAATATCGCATCGTGTCCAGAATATCGTGATAGTATCATATTTCCGCTGCTGAGCAGCTCCCACCCTTCATTTAGCTGCACACTAATCTGGGCGACTGTATTTGTAGATAAAATGAAGTGATGAAGTGAACTGATTGAGATCTTGTCTGCTTGCTGGAACTTTTGCTTCTGCTTTCCATCTTCGTGCTTCAGTTTTTCTGGTCTTTTTTCTCTATTTTCATTGATTTTTATTGTTATATTCATTCTTACAAATCTTTCTTTTTATTTTTTGCAGTATTTCAGCTTCATAAATAATCTCTGCTGCCATTCTTCAGCAAGGAGAGAGAGAGAGAGAGAGAGAGAGAGAGAGAGAGGGAGAGGGAGGGGGGTGAGAAAGGATAGCGACACTAAGGTGTGAATTCTTTAGTGTTTCCTTTGCACGTCTGATCCAGAAATTAGGAATCCACTGCAGGTTTTTGTTCCAACTGTACGGTCGCCCCCTACCGGCGGCTTGCGTTCATCGCAGAATCCAGGCGGTCGGAGCAAAACCCTGGAATGGATTTCTACTTCCTGGATCTGAGTTTCCACCTCAGTACAGGTTTTTCACCTTGAACGTGACCTTCTGATAAAAGCATGTTTCTCAATACATGACAAACAGAGAAGCCTTCTCTCTACCGGATGTCCTGCTGATCACATCCGCATTTCTGCAAAGCACACAACGCTTGCATTTAGTTTACAACTTCCTCTTCTCGTTTAAACTGTCCGATTATCCCCGTCACTTTATTTAATCGCTTTTTTTCTCAGTTCAGTTCAGTCCCTCTTTTACCTCCGAGCCTTGTTTCTGGGAAACACTTTCAACCAAACCAAAAACAGCCAGACGTGTTCTCATTTCCCCTGAACGTTATTCCTGCGCGCTTCTAGTTCGTGAACGCAGCCTTGTTTGTGCGAAACGCTTCTTCACGCCGACTCGCTTTAGAGTTTATCGCGGCCTTTAGTTCAAGGAAACCTTCCCTTCTCGTTGAACAATGTCTCTCGAGGGGTGTGCCGCCAGCTAGCCCAACGGAGCCGGTCTCGGTTCGCGCTGAAAGGTGGGTGAGAAACTGGGCGTCCGTCTTGAACGCTGCTCTGTTTTCGCGCAGGCGCAGTGCTCTCCCCGCCGCCTGGTCCATGGCCGCGGTTCCGACGCCCTGAATCTGAACCGGTCACCGGTGTCCGTTTATCAAGCATGGCGGCCCGCATGATCAGCAAGGACGACGTGAACTACAGGCTGCATTTCCGCATGATAAACGAGCAGCAGGTGGAGGACATCACGCTGAATTTCTTCTACAACCCGCGGACCATCAGCCTGCTCACCTGCACGCTGCTCAGTCTCATGTACTTCGCCTTCACCAGGTGAGCCCAACTCCCCGCTCCACCTTAAAACCGCAGCAGTGTCCGCGGGGGCGCCTGAGTCTGTCCCGCAGGGGAACCGCTCGTTTAAGGTGGACCGTCGGCTAGGACTGTCACGATACCGATCGATACTATCGGGAAACCTCGTCCATGTTCTTTAGATTGTTTGATACCGGTACTAAACAATACATTTGGGAAACCCCCAACACTTCTCCATCCATCCATTCCTTCTGTCACTCCATACTGTGAACCCATCCTGTCCAACCATTCTTCCAGTCTGTCAACCCATCCATCCATCCATCCATCCATCTAGCCTGTCAGTCCAGCATGTCAAGCCATTCATCTTGACATTCTGTTCATTAATTCATCTATTCATCCATCTATCCATCCATCCATCCATCCTCATTGAATGCACTAATCAATAATCCACATCCTTTTGCTCCCCAATCCTGTCAATCCATCCCATCCTTGGATCCATCCATCCATCCCGTCAATCTAACCGGCCTGCCAATTCTTTCATCCACCATCCATCCATCCTCTCAGTCCATCCATCTATTAATTCATCCTGTCAATCCGTCTTTCATGCCAGTTCAGGGGGAACTGTTGACATTGGGAAAAGGTTAACTTTATTATGGCAGATGAAACCGCTTGAATTTTAAAAATAATATTCTTATTTGATTTCGTTTCATTAGCACGATTTCTGCTTCGCTCCTGCTGTCCTGTCCTGTTTTAGTCCAGTTTTGTGTGGATGTTTGTCCTGTGGGGTTTTGGGACGTTCTGGTGGGGCGGGACTTTAATCTGAGCTTTGTTGAACTCTGTTTGCAGAGACGACGGTAATCAGGACAGCAACCTGCGCTTGGGCATCATAGTGGTTATCTCCTTTTTCCTGGTCATCAGTGTGCTCGCCTTCCCGAACGGTGAGAGCCTTCAGCTGATTCTGTTCATGTTGGCGACGAGCCCGGTGTGATGTAATGATTATGTTATAATGTTTTGATGACAATGTTATGCTGATGCTATAATGATGTAATGATGATATCTTGATCAAATGATGATGTTATTATGGTGTTATAATGATCTTCTCATGTTATAATGATATTGTGGCAATGTTATGGTTATATTACAATGTTATAGTGATATTATAATGTCATTGTGGCTATTTTATGGTCATATTGTAATGATATTGTGGTGATGATATTGTGATGATGTGGTGATGTTATGGTGATATGATGATGTGGTGATGAAATTGTGATGATGTGGTGATATGATGTTATGGTGATGTCATAATGATATTATAATGATGTTATGGTGAAATGGTGGCAATGTTATGGTGATGTTATAATGTAATGGTGGTGATATTATGATCAGTTTTGCTGTACAGAGACTGCACTGAAAACCGGCTCTTCCTCTGTTCACGTGCAGGTCCTTTCACAAGACCCCACCCGGCCATATGGAGAATAGTGTTTGGTGAGTGTTCGCTCTGCTCTGGTTTGGGTGTTTAAATGTCCTCGCTTGACCCTGTGTGTGTTTGGCACAACTTCAAACTCATTACCTCACTGTCAGCTTTCACGGCTATTTCTGTCTGTGTAACACTAAATCAATCAATCTATTATTACATCTATCTGTCTGTCTGTCTTTCTGTCTGTCTGTCTGACTATCTCTCCTTCTGTCTATCTATATATCTGTCATCATGTCTGTCCTTCGTTTTGTTTATGTAAAACTGCTGTATTTGTCTTTCTGTCTATCAATGAATCTCTGTCGTTGTGATTGGCTGGCAGGTCTGAGCGTGCTCTACTTTCTGTTCCTGGTCTTCATCATCTTCCTGAACTGGGAGCAGGTGAAGTCTCTGATGTACTGGCTGGACCCCGAACTCCGCTACGCCAAGCGCGAGGCCGACATCATGGTAAAGAGAGATGAATATATTCACTCTTCTTCTCACTGAATGTGACGGGTTCTCCTGCCTGAAGTGACTCCTCCGGTTCTGTTTTACTTCTTGGATACATTTCTCATTGGATCTCAGTGGATGATAAAGAATGACATAACCGTACACAGATCTGCTCATGTGTAGGGCTGATCTGGGATCAGTTTTTGTCTTTTGTGTGACAAAACCTGATCCACCTCATTTGAGCAAAAACAATTCTTATTAAAATGTGGTTTCTTCCTCTTTCTCCTCTTTATCGCTCCCTGTTGATGCTCCTTCCCGTTGCTTTGTTTGGCAGGAGTATGCAGTCAACTGTCATGTGATCACCTGGGAGCGAATCCTCAGCCATTTTGATATATTCGCCTTCAGTCATTTCTGGGGCTGGGGGATGAAGGCCTTGCTGATCCGCAGCTACGGCCTCTGCTGGACCATCAGCATCACCTGGGAGCTAACGGAGGTACAGCATCCCCTGAAGATTCAAGATAACAGTCATTTCATCTTTTAATTCCTCCCTTCTTTATATTCCAGTATTTTCCAGTATATTCCATTTACACAGTTCAAACGCTCCAAATGAGGTGCTGAGGGGTGCAGCCCAGTCCCAGGCTGAAATAAAACAGAATAAAAATGTAAACATAATTAAAACGATGGATTTTAAAAAGAAGAAGTCTAATGAAAATTTGTTTTAGAAAAGAAATAAGAGAATAAAAGCAATTAAAATAGTTAAGCTGGACATGTACATCCAGTCTACACAGCACAAAGAATTTAGGTTTTCAGAATTTAGAGTCAATATTTAAACATCTTCAGGAAGTTTTTCAAGCTGTTCTTTGAACATGTCCTTCTTTTTGTTAACGTTCTCTTTGGAGATGATCCTACATGGTGTCTGCTGCTGAAACTGATCAGTACAGGGACTAAAAATGAGAAACAAAACATTTGTCCTTCATAAAGACTGGAGAACTGTTCCACAATAATACATTAAAAATACAAGAAAGTCTGAGAGCAAAAGATGAAAAATGAGGGTCTCCAGACTTTTGTATCCAGCTGTATTCCAAGATTGTGCACCGTTTGCTGTTTTGTCCGTTCAAATTATGGAAAAATATAAACCAAGCTGGCTGATGATCACTTCAAGGCTGGAGGCATTATGTTGTGTGATAAGAGGTGGGCAGTGATGGAAGTTAATTCTGGTCTGTAACTAATTGTCTGAAATGGGATTGTTTGCTGCTGCTCTACTCTAATGAGTTGCTCTGACCCACATTCACTATTGTAGCTTTTGCTTGTTGTTTCTAAAGCAGCTTTTCTAAATGCCACATTTTTGAAAGCGCTCAGAAATAAGTTTCTCCTCCCCGCAGCTGTTCTTCATGCACCTTCTGCCCAACTTCGCTGAGTGCTGGTGGGACCAGGTGATCCTGGACATCCTGCTGTGTAATGGAGGGGGAATCTGGCTGGGAATGACTGTCTGCCGTTTTCTGGAGATGCGCACCTACCACTGGGCCAGCATCAAGTACATACACACACACATGCAGAACATAGTGTCAGAACCCACTTCTACGTTTGTGAACATACACAATGGGAATATAAAGTTCATAGCCGTGTCTACTGGTGTAGAAATATAAATAAAGAGTACTCGTGCACTCAAATACTCAGGTTCTCAAATACTTTGGTGTTCAGATATATTGGTTCTCAGATACTCAGGTACTCGGTTGTTCATATACATGGTTACTCAGATATTTGGGTTCTCTGGTACTCGGTTACTCAGATATTTTGTACTCCGATACTCTG
Source organism: Hepsetus odoe (assembly GCA_017165825.1). Taxonomy (NCBI): domain Eukaryota; kingdom Metazoa; phylum Chordata; class Actinopteri; order Characiformes; family Hepsetidae; genus Hepsetus; species Hepsetus odoe. The sequence continues at coordinate 16,937,077 of CM029389.1, read as the reverse complement.
GTACTCAGATTTTAAGGTACTTGGTTAATCAGGTACTCAGATAGTCAGGTTCTAAGATACAAGGGTTCTCAGATACTCATGTACTTAGAGAGTTAATCTAAAGCCCGATATATTGAAATGAATTAATGATGCCAAAGCACGTGACTGTGAGCACATAGGGAGAGTTCCTATAGCTAGGCTAACCATGCTAGCTATCCAAACGTAAATTAATAAATGCTTTTTCTTTCTTCTCAATGGAAAATCTTGGCATTTAATCTGGTGAGGAGAAAAAATGTTAAACAAAATCCATCACGTATCATCTACTTTCTGCACTAGTTAGCTCTATCTTTATTAGTGCTGGAATTAGTTTATTAGCGCCCGTGTTAGCTCTAGTACCAGTGTTAGCTTCAGTGTGTAACTCTAGCACTGTTATTATCTCTAGTGTTGACTCTACTTTTAGGTTTAATTTTAGTCATGCTGTAAGTTCTAGTTTAACGGCTTCTTCTAGACCTGCTGTTAACCCTAGTTTTGGGTCTTGTTTCAGCTCTGCTGTTAGCATTAATTTTTGTTCTATTGTTAGCTTTAGTGTTAACTCTAGTCAGCTCTACTGTTAACTATAGTGTTAGCTCTATTGGTAGCTATAGTGTTAGCTCTGCTGTTAGCTGTAGTGTTAGTTCTACTGTTAACTATAGTGTTAGCTCTGTTGGTAGCTATAGTGTTAGCTCTGCTGTTAGCTGTAGTGTTAGTTCTGTTAACTATAGTGTTAGCTCTACTGGTAGCTATAGTGGTAGTTCTACTGTTAGCTGTAGTTTTGCTCTGCACTTGTTTGCTCTAGTTTTTGCTCATTTTAGGTATAGTTTTAGTTCTAGCACCTCTACTGTCAGCTCTTATGTTAGCTATAGTGTTAGCTCTGATGTTAACTATAGTGCTAGCTCTACTTGTAGCTTTAGTGTTAGCTCTACTTGTAGCTATAGTGCTAGCTCTACTTGTAGCTTTAGTGTTAGCTCTACTTGTAGCTATAGTGTTAGCTCTACTTGTAGCTATAGTGTTAGCTCTACTGTTAGCTATAGTTTGAGCTCTGCATTTAGCTCTACACTTAGCTCTAGTTTTTGCTCATTTTAGGTATAGTGTTAGTTCTATCACCTCTACTGTCAGCTCTTATGTTAGTTATAGATTTAGCTCCACTGTTAGCTATAGTGTTAGTTCTAATTTTATCTCTTCTAATAGCACCATTGTTAGCTCTAGTGTTACCTATAGTTTGAGCTATTCCATTAGCTCTAGTGCTAGCTCTACCGTTTTATTTCAAGTTTTATCTAAGGTGTACATTTTTACACCTTAGTCCAAAGTAAACTAAATTTGCATTAACGAATAATAGCATGTGCAATCGAGTCCAAAGAGTCGACGCTTAATTTCCAACTGACTCAAGGTGGAGAAAATTCTCTCGTGGCGTCTCCTGGCCGTAATCCTCAGGGCAGTGCGGTACGGAGACGATATGTTGTATTAAATGTGTGATAGATGGCAATTACTTTTCCCAAAAGCCTGTTTGTTTTTGTGTGTGTGACTGTGTTCAGGGATATCCACTCCACCACAGGGAAGATAAAGCGCGCTGTCCTCCAGTTCACGCCGGCCAGCTGGATATACGTGCGCTGGTTTGACCCCAAATCGTCCTTCCAGCGGGTGGCTGGAGTTTACCTCTTCATGATCGTCTGGCAGGTGGGTCTCAAGAAATACAAACTTTCACTTTGGAGGTTTTTACGCAGTGAGACGTGCAGAGGATCAGACTTAAAGTTTTTTAAAAAGTGGCTGTTTTGTGCTAAATGACTAAAACAAGTGCATCAATTCATTGTTTACAATCTATTTAATAAAACAGATCTAAATATAAACCTCAATGGATTTAACGATGTTTCTCTAAATACCACACACTTTGGAGCTGATTATCGTCTGTGTGTGTGTGTGTGTGTGTGTGTGTGTGTGTGTGTGTGTGTGCGCGTGCGTGCTTGTGTGTGTGCTTTTGTGTGTGTGTGTGTGTGTGTGTGTGTGTGTGTGTGAGAGAGCGCTGAGTGTTTACAGACAATTCTGAACTAACACACACTCTCCTCCCCCACATCGTTACCATAGCAACATTTACACCACCACCTCTTTTGTTCTCTCTCTCTTTCTCTCTTTTGTATTTCAACCCCTTTCTCCTCTCATTTTTCTCTTTCTGTCCATTTCTTTTCCTCTCACTTTTCTATCTGTCTTTCCTTCTTTTTCCCTTTGTTTCTTTTATCTCTCTCTCTCTCTTTCTTTTTCTTTTCTTCTTCTCTCTTGTCTCTCATATGTTGCTTTCTCTTTTAGAATTTTTTCTTTCTCATTTTTCTCCCCATTCTCAATTTTTTCTCTCTGTTTCTTTCTGTCTCCTCTCCTCCTGTCTCCTTTTCTCTTCACCCCTTTATTATATAATAGTTACACTTTATTGGCAGAGAGAGGGAGATAGGAGGAAGTTCTCCGGTAGAGAGAGAGTGTGTGTGTGTGTGTGTGTGTGTGTGTGTGTGTGTGTGTGTGTCACTCTCATTCAATAATCATCCAAGCACCTCCCCTGAACCTCCTCCCGTGACCCCCTCAGACCTCAACGCTCTCTTGGTTAAGGCGGATGAGGCTGCTTAATGAATAGTCCTATTTAGACCATTTTTTTAAGGCTCTTTCTCTTTTTCTCTTTCCTCAGCTGACCGAGCTGAACACCTTCTTCCTGAAGCACATTTTTGTTTTCCCAGCATGCCATGCTCTCAGCTGGTGCCGCATCCTGTTTATTGGGATCATCACCGCGCCCACGGTGAGGTGAGAAAACACCATCACACACGTCTCGGCAGGTACACCTCACAGACCGCGCTTTAATTGAAAGGGCCCATAGCCAGCGTTTTATGCTGTATTTGGAATGGCTTCATGAACCATCCAGGCCATAAATCACGCCTTGTTAGTTGATCTGACTTTATTGTCCTTTTCTGACTTATATTTATATTTTGTCTAAACGCTACATCGTAACAGTGGCCTCTAGAGGTCGCTATTTACACTCATCACAACTGAAAAACTGCTGTTCCTCTGAAAATGAGGTGGATGGATGGAAGGTAGGCTGGGTGGATAGAGTGTCGTGAATGTGGAAGAACGCGAAGAGTTGTGCTGTAGTTGATATGGATAGATGGAGGTTTGGATAAACGGATGGGTGAATGGAAGCATGGAGTAAATGTGTGGATAGACGGATGGAGTATATAGTGAATGTGGATGGATGGATGGATGGATGGATGGATGGATGGAGTGTGTAGAGCTGTTGTGTGTAAATTAGTGCTCCTGAAACACAGTTTCAGTGTCTGTTTTTCTCTGACAGGCAATATTACGCATATCTAACAGACACACAATGCAAACGGGTCGGGACACAGTGCTGGGTGTTCGGGTGAGTATAAGACACACACACACACACACACTCACTCACTCACTCACTCACTCACTCTTTCTCTCTCTCCCACACATACACACTGACACTCTGTGTGCCGTGTGTGTGTGTGTGTGTGTGTGTGTGTGTTTGTGTGCACCAGTTAACCCAAAGGCTTGTGGTTGGGTAGGTGTGGATTGTAGACGTGAGATTCTGAAACACTGTTCAGTGTTTCTTCACTGCTGGCCGAGCTTTTAAACCTCAACCCCTCCTGTGTGTACGCACACACACATACACACACATACACACACACACCGCTCTGCTGTTGTGGTTCTGTAGTGAAGATGGAAAAGTCTCGCCTGCTGCACTCTGTGCACTTGCACTGCTTAACGCTTCATGAAATGCAGTAACCACAGCCATCCATCCTTTATTCATTTATTCATTCATTTATTTATTAGTTTATTAATTAATGTATTTATTTATTTATTTATTTTACCTCTTAGTTAATAAAACACTTAACTGTTAATGATAATTACATTAATAATACAGACGAATATTAAATAATGGACAGTCTTGTCATGTCTTTCATGGACTATTACTCTCGTAAGGTTATTCCTTAAAATCTTAAAATATGAGATATGAATAAACTTGTTTAACTAATAATCTATTAAAATCTTTAATAGCTATTGCTCGATTGTAAACAAATTTTATTTGATGAAATAAAATAAACAGTTTATACATTTAAACTTCTAATAAACAATTTATACATTTCAATTATTAGTTAATTATTCATTGAGTATTTTAATCTTATTTAATGAATGAATTGTCAAAAGAAATAATAAATAATATAATAATAAATATATTAAATAATAAATTTCCACTAAAATGACAACTGAACCACTATATTATTTTACAATAATACACTTATACAATACTAATAACAATACGGCTTTAAAAATTTACAGATCAGTGTTTTTTTTTTTTGTTAAAACAAAAAGGTTATTTAGTAAACCATTTTATTTATAAAAGTTGTTTTTTAACTGTATGATTTAGCACATTTTTAGCACATTTATATTTAATGATTTTTTTTATTCATCTTAAAAATGACATTTAATAAAATAGAATATTAATGTGCGTTATGTAGTTTTTCAGTTTATTTAAAAGTTGGTTTTTTTGACTTGTTTGTTTGTTTGTTTGTTTGTTTGTTTGTCTCTATCTCACTCAGGGCCATTGCTTTCCTCGAGGCTTTAGCTTGCATCAAATTTGGGCAAGACCTTTTCTCCAAGACACAGATCCTGTACGTGATCCTGTGGCTCTTGTGTGTGGTGAGACTTTATTCATTAGTTTTTTTTTTTTATTAAAAAAAAAACGAAATCATTAATAAGTGACCTTAATATGATCTTAAGTGATCAGATATTAATAAAACCTCCCTCATTCACATTAAAGTGGTGCGACAGAAGCTCCCTCCACAGTTCATCTAGATATTAATGTAGGCCACGGGTTTCACGGTCTCTCCTTTTGCTCTGTCTGCACTCGTCTTTTTGTCCTCGTCCTGACCCCCTGTTTCTCCTCCAGGCCTTCATCACCTTCCTCTGCCTGTACGGCATGGTGTGGTACGCTGAGACCTACGGACCCAGAGAAAAGGTCAGCGGCACCTCATTTCCCAAAGCAAATAAAACATGCCACGTTACTGAGGCGGGCAAAGTCTGGATCTCTGACACAGCGTAGCCTGAGACTCTGTGAGCCAAGAGACAAGAGCTGTGCTTAAATAAATACGGGACAAGAGGTTTAATAAAAACTTAAACCTTCAGCGAAAAAAAGCGCATCAGAAAAATATCTAATTCAGGAGGATTAAATGCATAAATGCTTTATCAAAGTATCGTACAGTATTGACTAATGAAATGAGGGGGAGTTTAAAGGAAATGAATTTGCACTTTGCAGAAATATTGCAGTTAGATTAGTACACACACACACACACACACACGCACACGCACACAGACACACACACACTGCAGATGCTCATTAAACCCTTCTGTCTTTGTTCTTGTTCTTCCTTCTGTGGTTTGCAGAGTTTTTCGGAGTGTGAGGACAGCATTTACGCTGAGGGCACAGACAGTGAATGTGTGAAAGGTAAAGAAGTGAACACTCTGAGAGCGCGAACCTAGTCCTAAATGTCTAGACTTCCAGCGGACTGTAGTACCTTTCTGTCAGAGAGCTCACTCTAGTGGTGAGGCAGCAGAACAGTGTTCCTCCAACACTCACCGGCCACTTTATCTGAAACAGCTGTCTTACACTTTCAACACCCTGGCCACTTTATTAGAAACACCTCGTGTCTCAACACCCTTGCCACTTAATTAGAAACACCTCTTGTGTTTCAACACCCCTGCCACTTTGTTAGAAACATGCTATCACAAGCGGGCCACTTTATTAGAAACATCTCATAAATAAATTAGCTCCTCTCAGTGGACACTTTATTAGAAACATCAACCTCACCAGTTTTCCAATTGTGCTTTTTGTAACAGGCTTGTTTGTTTTCATTGTGTGTGTGTGTGTGTGTGTGTGTGTGTGTGTGCGTGTGTGTATGTGCAGCCTTTGAGACAGACTCCACAGCGTCCAGCAGCAGGAGGAGAGGTAAAGGCTCTGGGAAAAGCACCTCCGCCAACGGGGTGGGACAGTAAAGAGGATCATTCTGCCGAAGCTCCTGCAGAACCTTGCATAGTAGAAGAGAAAGAGAAAGAGAGGGAGAAAAAGGGCAGGAGAGAAGTAGGAGATCCTTTAATCCCTGCAAACGACGGAAGGTATATATCAGGACGGTCCGTGTGGCGTCCGAGGGGTTTTGTCAGAAAGATTTTAGTAGCATTTGTGGCCGCCACTGGGTGGCGCTACAGGTTGGCTGATGAAGCAGCTTTCGGAGTGCCCTCTGCACGAAGTCACATTAATCTTTCCCCAGTGCAGTATTCCTTCTGGTGTTTCCTGTGCTAAATGACTGACTTATGTGTTTTATGTTCTTTTCTTTTTTTTAGTCAATTTTTTATAATTATATCTCACTTTAGTAGAGTGCATTTACACTCTGGCATGGAAACTCACACTTGTTTTATCAGCTTGGGAAAAATCGCACCCCTTCCTCATAGGGTGAATGCTTATTTGGTTCCTTTGAGGCTAATGTAGGTGACAAGCGCTGTCGCATGGTGGAATCTCGCCCTCAGATTGTGAAATAATCTCAGACTTGCTTTCCTTCTATACTGGAGCTGCACGATATGGACTGAATATCAGTATTGCGATTATACAGCTGTTGATTGTGATTATAATGCCTTTCAGTACTTTAAAGGGCCCATATCCTCACTTTTCTCCAATGAAGGCCACCCTAGGGTTACTTTTTCTATCATTAAAAGCAACATTTATTATTAAAAACATTCGATTTTGGCACTATTTTCACACTTTGCCCAAACAATGTGAATAATGACTATACAGTGCTGTGCAAAAGTCTTGAGCCCCTTGTTTCTTCATATTTTGCTTCCAGACTTTCTTGTATTTTTAATGTGTAGTTGAGGGACAGTTCTCCAGGCTTCTTGAAGAACAAAGCTTGTTGAAGGATAAAGCAGCCCCTGTACCTTAGCAGAGCTCAAAAAAGAGCTTTAAAATGTCCTTGAAGAAGCCTGGAGGACTGTCCCTCAAGACAACTTAAAGATATGACAAGAAAGCTCGTCTAAGAGAGTTCAGGCTGTGCTGAAGAATAACGGTGCACCTACTGTCGCATTTCCTTAATAGAAATGTTACGTTTATAAGGCGCCTTTGTCTTTTTTACACCCCCAGGTCGTTCGGAAAATTAACATATAAAAACAAAACAAACAAAAGCAACCGGAAAATGAAAAATGAAAAACAGAATCAGTGAAAAATGATTTCGGGAGAAGAAATAAAGAAATGAGAGATGGCTCAAGACTTAAGCACATTACTGTGTGGCGTAGAAATGAAGAGAATCAGTAAATAGAAAATATATCGCCACGGTTCCGGTGCAGTGTGAACATTGTTCTAGGATGCTCTAAAAGATAAAAAGGCTTTAAGTGTGTAGATATTGTGAAAAAATGTGCATTGATCTAGGCCATCTTTGTGATGTCACAAAACCAACACATTTGCATATCTCTTTATTCCGCTCCTCACGTTTTAGACGGGAGTTTTAGCATTTCAGCCTCCCCAATTCCTGCAGAACGAGTGTTCCAGAGGAACAGCCAATCAGAAAAGAGCTCCCTTACATATATCAGTCTTAAAGGAAGAGTAACAGAAACAGTTTCATTCTTTGGGAGGTTTACTGAATTCTGATGAATTGTTCATTTATTTCCAGAGAGCTCACTTGTTAACCGCATTAGCCTCCAGCGCTTAAGGACCCATAACAATGCTATTGCTAGTGGTGAGCTGGTTTTTACAAGCTGATTAGCCAGAGTTTTGCTTAATCTGAATTCACTTCCGCTCATTTTTAGTGTTCATTTCCTGCAGGTTGTTGGATCGGAAGTGCTCAACCTGCTCTGTGGGCCAGTTTGTAACCCGCTGGGCTCAATTCGCAGCCCAAACACACAAAACGCACAGTCTGAGCACTTTCTATTGAGGCCAGTTCTGTTTGTCTGTCTGTCCATCATGTGTCTGTCCTGTGACTCTGCGCAGGGACACTTGTTTTTGGCTGAAATTCACAACTCTTTGTGTTTTGGCACCATTCTGGTGCTGCCATACCCGAGTAGTCCAGAAAGGCTTTTCAAAGCAGGATTTCTGAGTGAGACAGATAAACTAACTCTCTGTCTCTCTCTCTCTCTCTCTCTCTCTCTCTCTCTCTCTCTCTCTCTCTCTCTCTCGCCATCTCTTTCTTTTTCGCTTGCCATTTTCCGAAGAGAACCGTCTCTGTTGTTGTTCGGACCCCGAATTTTGAACTTTGAGGTTCAAAGAATACTGAACAAAACCTGCTAGAGGAAAAGGGCTCTCGCTCTATCACCATCTCTCTCTCTATCTCTCCATTTCTGTATTTTCCCATCTTTTATATTACCCTCTCTTAATCCTTCTCTCTTTCACTCTCACTTGATATTTCTTTCACTTTCAATCTCTATCACTTTCACTCTTCCTTTGAATTTAACTCTCACTTTCTCTCGCACACACTCACTTTCACTCTCCTTCTTTGTCTCACACTTTCACTTTCATTTTCCCTCGGTCTCACTTTCTTGCCCAAGACAAACTCCCAAGAGGTGAGACTTCTGCGTTTTCTGCTTTTTGCAATCTTTATGGAAAGCCGTAACATGAACTAAATTTCACTAATGAAAAAATGCTCTGTCTCACTGCCCCCTCTCTAACTGCCCCCATCGAACTGCCCCGACTCACTGCCGTGTCTAAACGCCCCAGCCTTACTTCCTCCAACTCACTACCCCCATCTCACTGCCGTGTCTAAATGCCCTGTCTGACTAATCCCCTGTCTCGTTAGAGAAAGCGAAACCTTTCTAACACAACAATGTGCCTGCACAAGTCTGTGTGTGTGTGTGTGTGTGTATCAGCAACACATCTCTGATTATTATTTTTTTTTTTTTACTGTATCACTCTGATCTTGTTAAAGTATCACTGTAACTGTTGTGTCCATGATTTCAGGAGTGACCACCAAGCAGGATTTCCCAGTAAGCTGGATAACTTAAGATCAGACCAACTGTTCAGTAAGACCAAAACTACCCCCCTCCCTAAAAATGGACAGACTAGTCTCACAAAACTTAAAGCAAGGCTGATATAACGAAGTCTGTACAGTCACGTTTAAATTTAAAGGGCCCAAATCCCACCTTTTCATTGTATTTCATTGTGTCCTCTGTGGGTTATGTAAGAATTTTGTGCTGGTTTTTGTTGCTGTGCCTTTAAGACTGATTTATGTAAATGAGCTCTGGTTGCCTATGCCTCTTTTTACTGAAAACACACTTTATAACATCACTGTCTGTCATGCTTTCCATCTGGAGGGAAAAAAGGAGCGGAGGCGCAAACGCACGGAGAGTGCATAAAACCACGCAGGGTTCGTTGACTAAACAGCATAAGGGTGAACCGACAATTCCGGATCGGCTAAGCAGCATTTAAGTAGCCCCAGCTTCAGGTGTTGCAGATCCTGGAAAATGAGAGGGATAGGGTGAAAACCAGGCTAGAACTCCGGAGATCGGGACCGAACTCCGGTTGGCGCCGTGACACTGTCAATGGGCGGTGAGGTTATAAAGTGTGTCAATGTCAATAATTCGCATTTTTGGCATGGCAAGAACAGATCACAGTGCATTTAGAATGGTTAACATTCAAAAAGATGAAGGAATAATGTTCAAATCCAGCAAAATGGGCCCTTTAAAAACAGAAAGGTGCAGACAAAATTCATTCGCTGGCCACTAGAGTTGGTTTCAGCTTTATGATGTAGACGCTTAAACGTTCCTTGTGATATAACACCATGAAAGTGAAAGTAAATACAAAATAATATTATATCATACAGTAATTGCATATAAACAGCATATAATTACTTCTAGTACACACAGCTCTTAAAAATGGACTCAGATCCTTTTAGCCCAAGGTTTTATGTTCAGATCTGCTCTGTGAAATATAAGTTTATATAAAATAACAGGAGTAAATATAGTAAACTAATTAGAAACCACAAAAACAAGTCTGTTAGAGGTCGTGAACACCACCACAGGCTCAGAAGCAACTGATGATGAAATACGTTCAGGTTTGGTTGGAATTTTGGCCACTTTAAGTCACCCAGCTGATTTGGAGACCGTTCTTGGTGAAACTCCCCGCCTGATCTCAGGGTCATTCCTGATGACAATCTTGCCGTTTCTTCGGTGTGGTCTGAGCCACCATGTTAAACACTGCTGAACCCACATTCATTTGCCAAACGTTCTGTTAACAAACCTTATTTTCGTGTGTTAAAGTGCTGTTAGCATATAGAAATCTCGAATGCCTTTTCTCCCCCCACCTATGTCCACTCCATTAACGGACCATTAACAGTAGATCAGCCGCCAGCGCGTGTTTGAGCCTGTACGTTTGCTGTGATTTTAACAGTATTAGAGCAAAACGCACTTTTTAACATCCGTAACCATATTTAACTGCTCATAACCCGCTTCTGCATATCTGTCCCATCTGTTTTGAAAGACTGGTTTGGTTTAGGAAAGACGATACTAGCCAACATATATCAGGGTGGACCATGGCATGGGCAAGAGCGCTATATATATATAAAATACTTTCATACACAGGGGCTACACATTTCAGTGTAAACTTTTCAGTGTTTATAAAAAATTTACACAAAGTAATATGTATGTTGTGTAATTATGTATGGAATTATTTGGGGTGTCACTGCATCTCGGATTAAATTTCTTCTGAGAAATAGGTTGTGTGTGGGTCCCATCATTTGTAAATAACGGGATTTTATTTAACTACGCTTGCCACTGTAAATCTGAGCTGATCTTATACACAGACGTACACTGTTATTGGGGAAGCCTGGTGCTATCACACACTGGCCACTTTATTGGAAACACAAACCCCTGTTCTTTCGCATGCTGGCCACTTTGTTGGAAACGGCACAACCATGCACAATTGTTGGGTGATTAAACGAACAACGAAAAACGAAAGGAAAATTTCCCCATCTCACTTGTTTATTTTCATCTGTGTTTCATGTGAGAAACATAAACAACTCAACAACTGTTGACGATCAGCTTTTTGTGCAGCAGCAACCACAGCCTCCCAGACACTGTTCAGAGAGGTGGACTGTTTTCATTCCCCGTAAATATCCCATTTCACAAGTTCTCAATAGGGTTTAGGTCAGGTGAGGAAGGGGGCGTGCCATTATTCTTTCATCTTTAAGGTCTTTATTGGCCATACAGTGGAGAACTTCAATGCATGCGAAGGAGCATTCTGAGTCCATCTTCAACCCGAAAAAGTTCCAACCAGCTCATATTTAATAATACCAGTCCATACCAGTAGCCCACCTCCACCTTGCTGGTGTCTGAGAGGAAGTGGAGCTCTGTGCCAGTCTTGAGATATTTCTTGGTCCGGTCTCGACGTTTCAACTTGTGTGTCTTGTTCAGTGGTGGTGGGGTTTCAGTCTGCCTTCCCTTGTCCATGTCCCTGAGCACTGGACACCTCGTACTTCTGGACACTCCAGGTAGGTTTACTTCTGGAATTTGACAGCATTGGAGGATCATGGGTTCCTGGTAGCTTCACGTTTGATTCTTCTCAAATCTTTGGCAGTTCATTTGCGTTTTTTTTTCCAACACGTTTCTTGCAGCCCTGTTAACTATTTGCAACAAACCGTTTGATGGATCTGTGATCACACCTCGATATCTTAGCAGTTTCAAGATCACTGCTCTTGCTCTTTTTTGACTGCAGGTGTAGGAAACTGTTGATGGAAAGGCATGTGCGGCATGTATATCACTCTGCCGGACACCTTGAATGACCTCTGCTTTGTGGCGGATGGTTGTGCCTCCCAAGTGAGTGTCCGGTTTCTGTGCTGGTCAAAAATAAACACACCCATGCACAAAGTTCTTCACATAAAGGGCTCACATATCGAGCTAAATTTGTACCCCAGCATGTCGGCTGGCAGCATATTGGTTGCAGTGAAATGCACCTAAATAAATAATACGAATAATAATTATCATTTAAAATAAATAATTTGTCATTCTCCTGGTTAATAATTAATAATAATTCATTAATAAATGTATATTCATTAATTATTTAAAGGGATATTATACCATTTTAATAGAGAATTTATTTTCACCAATGGATAAAATCCTGTCTATCCATATATATATATATAATTAATATTATAATTTATTATTTTTTTTATGTACTTACAGTGGCATGTACCTCATCAATCACAGGATTACTCGATACAGTTTAAAGTGTGGTTTGTTTGTTTTTTGAAGCGGTTTAAAAGAAACTAAAAATACATTTCCAGCACCAAATATGTCTTGACTGATTATCTACATTCAGTTTAAGGAGTTTAACCAAACAGTTTTGTAGAAAATGTGTGCATGTGGCAATAAACCCCAAAGTAGTTCAGAGTGGGTTTGATGGGAGTCAGAGACATCTGATTGTCTCTCACAGACGAGAAATGGTGAAGTCGCTGCCTGATGCTTGGGACGTTGTTTTACCAGAGTGTGATATCTGTTTCCATTCACCACCACTGTAATGATATCCTAACCATTTTACAACCAAACCACACTGTTCACATCTCAGCCAATGAAAAACCCCTATAATCCACTTTAATTGGCAGAGTTCCTCTTGAAGAAAATCTCTTGGAACTCTAGATGGCAGCAAAAGTGCTTCGTTCTGGCTCCCACAATCACATGATCTGCGGCCTGTTTGGAACATGGTCAAGCCTGCCGTTTTCTCTCTTTCTTCAAGCCGAGAAGTGAAAAACAAGGCCTTTATCTCAGGCTATGGCCTCTGGCAGCTTTGAAAGGGGAGCTGAGGCGATTTTACAGGATGTCCGCTCAGACCTGGAGTGTAAGGTGTGTTTTGAGAGGTTCTCCTCACAGCAGACCGCACGGAGGCCCAGGAATCTGCCATGTGGTCACGTGGTTTGCTTGGGCTGCGTCTGTGCCCTGGCGCACCCCATCCAGCGTCAGCTGGAGTGCCCTTTCTGCAGGCGAATGTGTGACGTTGGCAGTACCTACGACTGCCAGGCTCTCCTCGACCTTCAAGACCTACTTGACTCAGCAGGACGTCCAAGATGCGCATTGAGCATTTTTGGCTCAGGGACCTCCTGTTCTGCTCCTCCGCATCTGGATATGGGAGTCCAAGACAAGGCAGAGGGACGTCCGGGTGTCCTGCGCCTTTGTGCTACATTTGGAGGCTGGGGGTCAATCGTCAACCCTACTGGCGTAGCTGTGTTGGGGCCATCCATGAGAGTGGTGGTGGTCCATGGGGGTCACGAGAAGGTCACCATCTTTAATTCTAATGGTCACTACATGCACAGTTTCGGCCATTATGGCCATGGACTCTCAGAACTCTGCCACCCTCTCGATGTGGCAATATCAGGTGGCCATGTGGTGGTAACTGATGCAGGTGACCGTTCTGTGAAGGTCTTCTCCTCTGAAGGTTGTCCTTTGGCCACCATCTCTGGACCTTTTCAGCTGCCTTGGGGTGTCGATGTGGACAACTGTGGCCGCATTCTGGTAACGGACACCCAGGCAGGGTCACTTTGGCAGGTAGCTATGGATTTTAGGAGCAACTCTGTGATGACTAAATTGCTGGTCCTAAAGGACCTTCAGTGCCCAAGAGCTGTGGCGTCTTGTAGGATTTCAGGACGCATTGCTGTGTTGGAGCACCTAAGAAACCATGATAGGGATGGGACAACACGGCTAAAGTTGTTCACCGAAGACTTCAGCCTTCTCACGCAAGTGGACGCTTTGAGCCTAAACCAGAAGAACTCAGTCAATTTAGATATCTCCAGTGTGACCTTTGATAGAAAAGGGGATGTTATTGTGGCTGATGTCCAGCAAGGTGTAATATGGAGCTTGGGTGATCTACAGGAATCCCCTGTGTTGTCTCCACTGGTTAAGGATGGCCTGGAGCGTCCAGTGTGTTTGATGGCAACTGAGCAAAACACTCTGATCGTCTTGGATGGTGGAGACCACACTGTGAAGATATACTCAGCCAGTGTGGATGACCCGTGCAGTGCTAAAAGCAAACCTGTCTAAATCTGTATATGCTTCTTGTTTGAATTATATTTATTAAAATGTATTTCATGCCTCCAAAAGAGTCTTTTCTTTTGACTAAATTATACTTGGGTCTATAGGAATCTCCAGGAAATGCTTAAAAAGCTTCCAATAGAATATTATAAAGATTTGGACAGTAACCGTAAATTAACACAGAATTAATAGGCTATATAATCTAATCCTGAATAAATATATTGGTACAGTTTAGTGAAAGGTAAGTGGCAGACTATGACTATTAGAGGTTGCCCTTCATTTCAGGCCATAAATGTCAAAACAGTCAATAATAATAATAATAACAATAATTTTAAAAATTTTACAGTCTACAGTAATGCTAATTCCTGTCAGCACGTCTATGGGATTCTAGTAGTATGTTAGCACAAAGCTAATGGCATTGCAGATGAAGATTTTGGGCAGTTCTAGATTAAACACAAAAACAGAAACAGACATATATGTGTTTGTGTGCACTATATCAGTGACTCCATCTGACACAAACCCAATTTATTCACAGTCGGGGACATATCTAGAACCTTCCAAAGGAATAAGGTTGATTTTTCTTCCTACTGATGTTGCTGGACATGGCAGATTGTTAGTCCAGCTTCTGAAGACCTGACTAATGGGAGAGCCACATCTTCCTACCAGAGTGAGGAGTTTCTGTGAGTTTCTGTGTTTTACACACTAAAATTGAAGAAAAAAAAAAAGTGAAAGTGACAACCCTTGTCATTGCGAGGTCACAGCACAACACACGTGAACCACCACGAAATTGGACCTCTGCTTTTAAGCCATGCACACAAACACCGTGCAGCAGTGGGCAGCTATTGAAAGCACACGGTGAGCAGTGATAGGGACGGTACCTTGCTCAGGGGTACCTCAGGGCAACCTACTTATGAGGGAACCCACAATCTTCTGATACAGGGCAACTCCCTAACCACTAGGCCACCGCTGCCCCGATTATTAGAATAAATATTAACATTTATCCAGTAAAGAGTGATTTTTCTGTGTTTTCGTGTTAAAGTTAGAATAAACACTAACATTAATCAGATAAAATTGATATTGAAACTAATTTTAGAATAATATGTAAAGGAGTGTGACTCTGGGGCTCTGCTTTGAGCTCAGGGAATGCTTTTCTGGTTATTTTAAACAGTAATGTGTTGGTGTACTCTTATATTCTGCTACTCTGATTATCTGGTACTCTGGGCCTCTAATACTGTGGTTTTCTGGTACTCTTGTACTCTGATATTCTGGTACTCTGATACTGTGTTACACTGATACTCTGATACTGTGTTACTCTGATATTGTGTTACTCTGGTACACTGATACTGTGTTACTCTGTTACTGTATTATGCTGGTACTCTGATACTGTGTTATTGTGGTACTCTGATACTGTGTTACTCTGGTACACTGATACTGTGTTACTCTGGTACTCTGATACTGTGTTATTATTGTGGTACTCTGTGCTGTGTTACTCTGAGTATGATACTGTGTTACTCACAGTACTCTGATGCTGTGTTACTCTGGTACTCTGATGCTGTGTTATTGTAGTACTCTGATGCTGTATTTACTCTGGTATACTGATGCTGTGTTACTCTGGTGCTCTGATGCTGTGTTATACTGATGCTGTGTCTAAGTACTGTGTTACTCCAGTACTCTGATGCTGTGCTACTCTTGTACTGTGTTACACTGGTACTCTGATACTGTGTTACTCTGGTACCGTGTTACTCTGGTACACTGATATTGTATTACTCTGATACTGTGTTACTCTTGTACACTCATACTGGGTTACTCTTGTACTTTAATACTGTGTTACTCTGGTACACTGATACTGATTGTATTACTCTGATACTGTGTTACTCTTGTACACTGATATTGTGTTACTCTTGTACTTTAATACTGTGTTACTCTGGTACACTGATACTGTTTTACTCTGCTACTGTGTTACTCTGGTACACTGATACTGTGTTACTCTGCTACTGTGTTACTCTGGTACACTGATACGGTGTTATTCTGGTACTCTAATACTGTGTTACTCTGGTACACTGATATTGTGTTACTCTGATACTGTGTTACTCTTGTACTCTAATACTGTGTTACTCTGGTACATTGATACTGTGTTACTCTGGTACACTGTACTGTGTTACTCTGATACTGTGTTACTCTGGTACCATGTAACTCTGGTACACTGATACTGTGTTACTCCGTTACTCAGATTCTGTGGTGTCTGGTACTCAGATTCTGTGGTTCTCTGGTACACACACTGTCTGGTGTTACTCTAGTGCTGTGTTATTGTCATGCTCTGATGCTGTCACTCTGGTACTCTAATACTGTGTTACTCTGATACAGTGTTACTCTGGTACACTGATACTGTGTCACTCTGGTACTCTAATACTGTGTTACTCTGATACAGTGTTACTCTGGTACACTGATACTGTGTTACTCTGGTACTCTAATACTGTGTTACTCTGATACAGTGTTACTCTGGTACACTGATACTGTGTTACTCTGGTACTCTAATACTGTGTTACTCTGGTGCCGTGTTACTCTGGTACACTGATATTGTGTACTCTGATACTGTGTTACTCTGATACTCAGATTCTGTGGTTCTCTGGTACACTGATGCTGTGTTACTCTGATACTCAGATTCTGTGGTTCTCTGGTACACTGATGCTGTGTTACTCTGATATTGTGTTACTCTGACACTGTGGTACTCTGGTACAGTGTTACTTTGGTACTGTGTTACTCTGATACTGTGTTACTCTGATACTGTGTTACTCTGATACTCAGATTCTGTGTTACTCTGATACTGTGTTACTCTGATACTCTGATACTGTAGTTCTCTGATACAGTGTTACTGTGTTACTCTGATACTGTAGTTCTCTGATACAGTGTTACTCTGGTACTCGATCCTGTGGCACTCTGGTACTCTGGGGCTCTGAGGGGTGAACTGAAGGCAGGCAGGCCGGGCTGCGCGCGCTGCTGAGCGGTGGGGAGTGGAGCTCAAACCGGCCTCCTCCTCAACTCCGCGCTCACTTTCCTCCTCTCGCCGCGTCCGTATCGCTCCGTAAGCGTGTGCACGACTTCGCTTATCCTTTTCTGAGCTTGCTCCTCTGCGTTGTGCTGTGTTTCGTGCGATTAGAGGAGTGCTGGGGTGGGTTTTTCTTTCCTTTATTAGTCCTCCCCTCGCCTGCCGGGCTGGAAGATGGCGGTCAGGATGCTGCCCGACGCCGCAGCTCCTCTCTTCGGCCGCTCAGCGAGCTGGGAACGGGGGACACTCCTGTCCACATATTGACCCTCTTCGTTCGGGTGGCCTTCGTTTCAAGCGGGAACATTTCCCCCTCAAGACCTCTTCTCCCCAGGAGCTGCCTTTTCGCCTGGCGAGAGCTTTTCTCCTTTTCGAGAAGCCAAAAAGTGCGTTAAAATGTCGGACACTAAGGTCAAAGTTGCTGTCCGAGTTCGGCCGATGAACCGAAGAGGTAAGTCCGGCACGAACACTGTCCATTTAATCCGTTTTATTACAAAAAAGCTCACTCGCAGACAACTTTCTGTTCCACCTTAAACGCGCCATAGTAAAGTGGGGGCTCCGCCGAGGTGCTAGAATGGAGAGCAGCGGGATTTAAGGTGGAACGGGGAGAAAACTTTGCAGCCTGAGTTTTTTTTAACGGGTCCATCATGTGAACTGGGTGGCCCTGCCTTTCACTTCACTGAACGTGTTTTAAACAGTTAAAGTGCTTGCTTTGCCCTGAGAGGGCTTTTTATTCCATAAAGGCACAACTTTGTCTTCCATTGCTTTGCAGAGATTGAGTTGAGCACCAAGTGTGTGGTGGAAATGGAAGAAAACCAGACCATCCTTCACCCACCGCCTTCAAACACAAAGGAAAACAGCAGGTAGAAGTGTGATTTAGTGCGCTTTCTGTCCACAGGCAGGGAGGACAGGGGCTCCCGAAAAATCAGAATTCACCCCTCCGCTTGAAGGGAAAATGCCAAGTTGGGACGTCCCATTTCAGAACACAGGCGACTGTGAATGTCATTAGGGCTGCAACTAACCATTAGTTCCATAATTGATTAGTCGGTCAAGTTTTTCTTTTGAATCAATTCGTTGGCTGTTATTAAAAAGACAAAAATGCACAACAAAATGCAAAATGTATTCATAAAGGTCAGTTCCAAATTTCAGGCTCTCATGAATAAGAGTTTGGCGGAGGACTTTAAAATTAACCTTTAAATATTGGCACCCCTTTAAGGCAGGAAGAAAATGAACACACTAGTTTAATGTAATGACAGAGGCAAACGATTCAAAGACTTCTAATATCTGCATGTTTCTGTAAAAAGACTAAAGCTCAAATAATTGTAATTTTAAAAAAATAATTAAATTCCAAAGCTTCCTGATTACCTTTATAGTTTGTGAACCCTGAAGAATGAAACATATGTTTGATATCATTTTGGTTTCTAATTATGGATGGGTGGCAATAGTTTTGGTCTGACCCACTGCCTCGAACTACAATCCCATGAGCCACTATTTCAACAATTTCCCTCAGGATCAAAGGGTTTTTGGTTCTGATCTGATACTTATCTTTTGAGAATCTCATTTTAATAATGGATGATAGTCAGTTATATTGATTAGTTGTCGCATGCGAGATCAACTTTAAAAGTTCTGAGTGGTTTTGTTGGCGGGATGGGTTTGAGGTGGGACGGGGTGGGTATCGCACAGGAACTTCCAGGGAGGGTTTTCGGGTTCCAGTTTAGCCGCGAAAACATCTGGGTGACACTTTGGATCCGCCTTAAGATCAGATAAGGACTCCACACGACTGGTTTTCTGATGCCACTGATGAAGGTCATGCTTGATTATGGCAAAAATCATAATCGTGATAATTTGTCAGTCAATATTGAGAACATGGTTATGTAACATGATCACTCGCTGATAAAGATAAAGTAGATAAAGTACTATATATTTGATTTAATACTATATAATTTATCCTTATTAAGATCAACAGATATATATATATATATATATATATATAATTTATTTATTTATTTTAATGGAAATATTTGGCAGGGGGGGTCCAAGCTGTTCCAGGTCACTTTTTTTTTTACCCAAAAGTCGACAAAGTTGGCTCGGGATCTGCATTCTCATGGAGCCTGAACGGTTCCCTGTGAACAGACGACCCAGGAAAAAAGGGCAGTTCTCTTCAAGGTTAACAGTTAATGCACACTGATGTGTGTGAGAGTTCCCCCGTCCTACACCGGGCAGTGTTGGGTTGAAGCCACACTCGTCTCAATGTACTTTTACTTCAGTAAATACCAAGTTAAAAACAGAGAAATCTATTAAGTAAAATGGTTCAGATTTAGTTATAGTGGTGGTGAACAGAACCGGACGTCCCAAATCTGTGCATTAATGTTGGTGTTTATTCTAGTATTAGTGTTTAAACACAGAAACGGACTCTTTACTGGATTAATGTGGGTATTTATTCTCATATTAGTGTTAGGATTTTTTTATATTAATGTGCAAAACACAGAAATGTACTCTTTACTAGGTTAATGTTTGAATTTATTTTAATTTTAGTGTTCAAAACACAGAAATAACTCTTTACGAGATTGCTTTTATGGGATGTTATAAGTTTCTAGGGGATTGTCATGAAAGTAAAATAGCTTAAACTAAATCAGTTGACGATGTTGCTAAATTTTTGTTTTCAATTCTGAAGAAATATATTGAAAGAAAGAGCGATGGAGCTGAGCAGTTTGTACCTGTGCTGCTTAAAAGGTTTATAAAACCATGAGCCAGAATGAGCGCTTTGTTGAAAAGACCTTCTTCCTGCAGGGAGATCGGCTGCTGCACGTGGTTTAGAGGCGATGTCCACAGAAGCAGGTCCAGCAGGTCATGTGCAAGAGATCGGTGTGAGGGATAATATCCAAAAAATGCAGCGCAGGCTTGAAATGTGTCCCTGCTCTGCTCAGCTTTTTCAGGAGGCTATTTTAAGGCTCTGTTGAAGTTATTTCAGAGTGATAATGAATACTTGCTTTAAAATCCTTGCTGTCTATTAAAACAAATATACTGAAGTGTATCCTCACCCTTAGCGAATAATGTCTCAGTGTCCATATTCACATTTGTCTCATTTTTAAAATCTTAATTAGTATATACAGTCATAACTTATTTGTTACACAGCTCTTTTCCAACCTCTGCCTTAAAATTAAAGAGACTTTTCTTTTTTGTGCCTTGCGCTGGATGAAAGGCAGACGGCTTAGCTGGAGGTGAGGCTGCTGAGAGGGACGAGGATGGACAGGATTAGGGATGAATTTATTACAGGGACATCTCAGGTTGGACAGTTTGGAGACAGAGTCAGAGAAGGGAGATAGCGTTGGTTTGTACATGTGCAAAGACAAGAGAAGGAATGTATCAGGAGAAGGATGCTGAGCATGGAGCTTCCTGGCAAGAGGAGAAGAGGAAGGACAAAAAGGAGGTTTATGGACGTGAGAGAGGACATGCAGGTGGTTGGTGTGGAAGATGAAGATGCAGATGACAGGAAGAAATGGTGATGAAACGGGATGATCCAGCTCCTCTTGGTTCTTCGTTGCTGCTCCGTCCTCAACATCCTTCTTCTGAGATTGTCCTCGTCTCTCCTCTGCTCACATCCAAACCAACGCAGCTCTGACTTTGGCTCCAAACTGTCCAGCCAGAGCTGTCCCTCTTATTTCATCAGCAGCTGTGAGAGCAGTAATGTTTATTAGCGTTATTCCACAGGCTGTCCCATTTAGAACTGTTTTCCAACTCTTAATGAATTGGACATCTTGATTTATCTAGTGTAGTTATTTACAGCAATAATAATTAATATCTAATTGTTTTAAGAATTGTTAAGAAATGTAAATCCCTCAGTTCTTCTCAACTTCTTTCCCTGTACAAACTGCCACGTTGTTTTTAATACAAATGCAAAGTTTATCATCTGTATTTCCTGTCGGCTTACAGGACAGAACTGGAATCATAATTAAACCCTATAAGCCCCATTGAAATAAAAGAGTTCCTGACCTGTTGTGCTGCAACAGGTGGGACATCATTCCGAGCTAAATTTCAAGATAAATGCACTCCTTATAACTTCAGTTTGAGGGGGCGGGGCTAATGTTCATGAAAGCGTTTCCAATACGCTATTAGTTATGGGCCTCCACAGGTTCGCCACATATCGATTCATTATTATCATTTATAATCTTATTTCATCCTAGAGCCTCTTGCCCCGCCCACTCTCAGGAACGTACCTACTTTCAGCATGTCTATACTTTCCCCTCGCAACTTTGTGTCAGCTTCAGTGACACAAATTCTGAAGGGATCTGATTCGCTCTACGCTGGTGTTTTCATTTCTAAAAAAAGTGAGATTTGTTTCATGAAACTGGTCCTTTAAGGCTGTAGCGACATCACAAGATAGTGAGTCTTATGATGAAGGAACTGGGCTCGTCTAAAATCCCCTCCCTCACACGTCATGCTGATTGTAGGTATTAGAACAGTGGTGGAAGTGTTTAAGTCTAGTTTTCACACTAAACGTAGAGAACCAGATCAGCTGATGCTTCACACATGGACCGTCAACCTCAAAGCCACATAAAGAAGTCCAGCTTAAAGGACTAGTTTGGAAAATCGAATTCACCCCGTGTTCCCCCTAAAGATCCAGAGCTTCTTTATTTCAGAACCAGAGCAATGAGGTGAATGCTGCTGTTTTAGGGAGGAAGATTCGGATGACTGTTGTATTTATGGCTTCAGTTTTCATGCAATTGTTCCTGCAAATTTTTGTAGAAGCGTTTTTTAAAAGGTAATGACCTATTTTTTGAGGTGGGTTTATAAGTGAACACTCTGGACGTCCCTCTGAGGGTCGTTTGAGGACATTTGGGCAGCCTGGTTGCTGACACTGGAGGTCAATGGTCACCCAAATCTTCTGAACCCGCTTAAACCTCCTCCAGCCCTTCATTACAGTGGAGCTGACTTGTGGATGCGGTTTAGGACACAGCAGGACTTACTGTCAGCTACAAACATCAACTAAACCCCAAATATAAGTTTTATGTTTACTGACCTGGGATCAGATTTCTCCGTATTTATGACATATTTATGAGATTTTGGTAACTGTTGACTTTTTGGCTCTTGTTGCAAACTAAGGAAGCAAATTTTGGACGTGTCTGAGTCAGGGGACAGTGGAAGGGTGTGTAAATTTCATTTTTTTTTCTCTGAATTAATCTTTTAAATATTCCGAACGGTTTAAGGAGCTCATTGCATCGTCAAAGAGAACATCAGCTACATTCAGGGACATTTTTTTTAAACGGACAGTGTGGCGCTGCACTGCAGTGTATGAGTGCTTGTGTGTTTTGATGCAGGACAGGTGAGGGACTCTCGCATTTCGCATGCGGCAAGCAGGTCCTCAAGTGTCGCACTGAGAGAGGAGACAAAGTGAGACGCAGCTTCAGCACTTTTGACTTGGGTTGGGGGGTGTTGATGGAAGGAGGCTGAAGAAACAGCAGATTGAGTTTTATCATTGTGTGAGACTAAACACCACCTTCATCCTCAGCTTGAGCTTTGATTTTTTTCCTCCATAATTCCATAAAGAGTGAGTTTGGAAGCTCCATGTGTCTCCACTGAAGTTCCATGTGTCTCTGGGTGCTCATATGGGATGCTGGGTAAATAGTCGATCTAGACTAAATCAGTGCCTCACAACGTATCCCTCCATCTTTAGTTTTAATCCAGATCTCCTAAAACTTTTGTTAAACCATTTTTTTAAAGGAAATGATTTGAGGTATGTTTATAGGTGGATGCTGTAGACATCCCTCCCTGGATCATTTGGGGACATTCAGGCATCCTGGTTCCCATCTTTAGAGCTGTTGCTGAATAATGGAAACGGTTCCTCAGAAAAGACGGTCTTAGTTTACGAGGCCAGTAAACCCATTCCGAGTTTCAGTTTCATAGTTTTTACACCCTGATTTGATGTTCCCAACGAACCTTTAAAACAGTTTCCCAAAGTGTGGCGCTGTCTCTAGAAGAAAACCTGAAATGGTGGAAATTAAAAATCATCTTTTTAATTTAAAACAAAGAGTTTTTTAGTTTGCATGCTGCAGCAATTTACTTGTTGGAGGCTGTTTGCTATGATTTGAGATCAGTTGAGGCTAACTGGGCTCCAGGTTGGACCATGTTGAGAAAAATCTGAGGTTTTAACTTCTTTAACTTTAACTTCAGTGGTACATTAGTCGACTCATTTCTCATGCAGGAGAGCAAAAAGAAATAAAAAAGATGCCAAAATCCTTCCTGCTTACACAAAACTAAAAGAGAGCTTAGGGACCGTCTGCTCAGTTCAGTACTGGCTGGGTGGGTTTGGGGTGCAGATCTGAAATGTTGCCTTTAGACCTCATCGGTGTTTGCGAGTGTAAATGAAGAACTTACTAAAGTCTGAATTTAATGGAAAAAGCGAGTCGGAGGGGCCGTTATAAATGTATAACTTCTAACATGATAAAGTGACTTTTTAAGGCTTGTTTAGAGCAAATCTTCAGTACTAATTCAGTTTGTTAAAAAGGATCAGTTTTCTTAATGGAAGCAGCCGTACTGAGTAACGCCTTTATCTCTCTGAGAGATCGGCGCCGTTTTCCCTCAGGCTTTTGGAGCACCTGCTCCTCTGAACATGACGTGTGTCAGAGTTTATGAGCCGAATGTCTTCGCTTCAGAAAAGGCCACGAGCAAAACTCACAGAACAGACGACTTCATTTAACCTACCACCGACGATGATCTTCGTTTACTGCTGCACAACCGCCGTGTCTGGACAGTGGAGTCAGTTCACTTTCTGATGGACGGATGGATAGATAAAGTAAACTGTAAACTAAATAAAGTAAACTGATAGATAGATGAGTGAGTCAATGGTGTAGATGAGAAGATGAATAGGTGGTGGATGGATAGATGGATGGTTAGATGGGTTGAGGGATTTGTAGATGGATGCTTGGTTGGAATAAATAGAAAGATGCATGAAAATTGGATGGATGGATGGAAAAGTAAATAGAAAGATGGGCTGATGGATGAGTAGAAAGATGGATGCATATGGAGAGATAAATAGATACATGGATGAAATGAAGTTAATGTACATTATTTCGTTTTTCTTTTTTCTTGACTTTTACTGGAGTTTGAGGCTTTAATATTTAATATTTGAAATATTATATGAGCTTCAGCTCTTTTTCAGCACTAAGAGATGCTACAGAAATGTTCTTCAGAGGAGACACCTTTTACTTTTATACTCTGAGTACATTCCGTGTGTTACAGTGATTTTTATTAGAGTTGAATCTGTTTTAAACATGCCTTCCCGATGTTTGGGGGAATGAAAATTCTCCTACAATTTCCTTTTTTTCTCATCCCATGAGAAGTACCTGTGTTTTGTGAGACTTGTGGAATGCTCCTGAGCCGGGTCCGTGTCTCAGGCTTTCTCACGGTGAAGACTGGTCGATGCTTTAGGGCAGGAGGGGGCTGGTTGGGGTGGGGGGTTACATTTCTATTGTAGTGAGATTTGTGCAGCGGCCCATCGCTCCTCCTCTGGTCTCGGGTTGCTGTCGGCGGTCGAGATGACACGTCTGAAATATGAGTCTGTGTGGTGCGGTTGAAGGAGTGTCGGTGGGAGATGAAGGAGGACGAGGAGGAGCACCTGAGGCAAACGTCTGAAGGAGTTGGGGGTGTGGTTTTGTTTGGGAATACCCCGGTTTTATTGGACGCATGAATGAAAGATAATGGCCCCGGTTAGCGTGATCTCATGCAGTTGTTATGAGCATTTTTGTAAAGGATCCAAAGAGCCCGTAGAAGACTAGTGTTCTAATTTTATTCCACGCTGTGGTTTCGTTACAGAATTATTTGCACTAAAGGTCAAAAGTCTGAGCGCACCCTTGGTAAAGGAACCACTAGCCTAACTTAAAAGGTATAATAAAGTGTAAGGATTGATTATTAGAAAAAAGCTCTATAATACACACTTTGGGAATGTCCACCTCAACCAATAGGGAGTCACGGAGCAGTGATGTGAAAGTGACTATTCTTGTCATTGCGAGGTCACAGCACAGCACACACTGAACCACAACGAAATTGGACCTCTTCATTTAACCCAAGGAAACACCGTGCAGCAGTGGGCTATGAAAGCGCCCGGGGAGCAGTGATGGGGATGGTACCTTGGTAACCTACTGGTAAGGGGTTTGAACCCACAATCTTCCAATCCTGTGGCCAAACTTCCTAACCACTAGACCACCGCTGCCCCTAACGAATGTATGTGACATTCATATTTCCCAGCAGAATCTCTTCTAGTCTAGAGTTTAAGGACAAGGCCCCAGAATCGGAAAGTCACAGGAGTCACAGGTCAATAAGTTGGCCTGAGGTATCCTTGAGCAAGGTACCGTCCCCATCACGGCTCCATGGGTGCTGGATGTGATGCCCCCTGCTGGTGTGTGTGTGTGTGTGTGTGTGTGTGTGTGTTAAATGCATTTCATCCTTTGCTGTACCTTCTCTTCACTTAACCGCAACTGCAGCCCCGTCTCTGGAGCATAAAGGAAATCATGTGGGACGTTAAATCTCCGTTAAAGCTCGGCACATTCAGTAGCCATTTCGCAACCACGTTTACCAGCAGTCGGAATCTCATTTCATGAGATCACAGAACGCTCAGAACCGCATAAAAGAGTTCTGAGGGGATTTTCCGGCCCAGTGATGATCAGAAGAACCTGCAGGTCTGCCTCCCCTGATATCCCAGCATGCCTCAGGGCTGCGGTCAGAGGTGATTAGTGAAAGCGCGTCTCCATCTGATAACCGCACCAACCAGGCCTGTAATTGTCCCCTTATCTTGTGTCCACATCTCGTCCTCGGAGGGACTTCCCTCAGGTTTCCCAGCGCTCTCTTATCAGCGAGACGAGGGGCCTTTCGACTCGCTGGGATTTGGGGGTAATTTGTGTGGTTTTGATGACGGTTGTTAAAAGCACTCTGGTTGAAACCTGGACAAGTATTTTCCCTGCCACGGTCCAACGGAGAGACAGGTTAACGTAGCGAGTTTGTCTCCGAAACACCCACAAGGGTTTGTTTTCAGGTTTGAAGGTTTTAGCAGATAACACACCTGTAGTCTCATATAAGAATGAAGATTTGATGAGTTTTATTTAAATAATAAAATATGTGCATGTCTCACAGCGGGAACGTCCTGCTTTCAGCTCGGCGTTGAAGAAACAACAGAGTGATCCCCCACTCCGGCGGTCAGCCTCAGGAATTCGGCCTTTGTTCTTTTACTTTTCTCTTTCTCTCTCCCTCTTAGTTCCTTATCTTCCTCTCTCTCTCTGTCTTCTCACTCCTTCTTTCTGTTTATTTTTTCTATTCATCCACTTTCTTTCTGTCTTCTGTGGTCTCCCTCTCTCTCCCTCACTCACTTTTTCTCTTTTTTTTTCTATATCATACTCTCTCTCTCTTTCGTTCTCTCTCCCATTCTCTCCATCTTATTTCTCTCTCTCTCTTTGCAGATAATCAGTTGTTCATTTCTCTGTGATGGGTCACGTTTTAAGTTTTGTTCTTTTTGTTTCTCGGTCGGTCTGTGTTTGGTTACAAACCGCGATACCCAGAGACTCCGCCCACTCTGTTTTGGAGGCAGGGTTACATTTAGCGTGAACTTTGATGATGCAGACCTTGAGCTGGAGGAAAGAGTGTGTGTGAGTGTGCGTGCGTGTGTGTGAGTGTGTGTTTAAATGCACTCTATCCATTAGAAGCTATAAGAGAGACTCTGTGTCGGATGTTCGTATGATCTGGTTGATCTGCGGGGAGGAGGAGACAAGTGCCGTCCAGTTTTTCATGGTTCAGGTTCACGGATAGATGGATTAATTTATTTATTTTGAATGCACGGTGTGCAGATTGTTTCTTCGTCATCTTTTACGCATCCTGTGAAGAAATCCTGTTTGAAACCGAAATGTTTGTCACGGCTTGAGCTCATTTCACCGAGATGTAGAGCCTGTTTAACGGCCAATTTCATAGCATAAGTGCTTTTATCAAGATCCTGTTACATTTAACACCAGAATTCAGGAGCACAAGCACATTTAACACCACTCGGACTCCCGTGTCCAAAGGACGTTGATCAGCAGGTGGAATCCTATTGTAATGTCATTTGTATTGAGGATGGAGAAGCAAAACTGAGCTTTGTTTCAAATAAATGAACCAAACACTTAAACCAAACGATCAATGGTGACTAGGAAATTAGTAGAAACGCAAATATGGATGCAAGGACATGGCAGGATTTAGGTAACGGACAGGACTAAAGACAAACTGAAACACATGGGTGTTTATACGTAAATGTTTATACATTTAAGCAGACCAGGAACATCAGAGATCGCCTCTGGTGATTGCCTCATGATGGCTCAGCATGGGTACTCATTCATCACCAGCTGTCAGTCAAATAATTACAGGTTTAAAGGGGGCGTGATCTGAGCCGTAAAAGTGTCGGTCTTTCCTCCACTCTGCTGTTCATCTTGCCCTTAATGTCCAAAATCATGGCTTTGTAGTCTTGAGTCCCTTCAGATGAGCATTCTTAAGATTTACAGATGATGAAAGTATCTATAGGGGACCTGTGTATCAATTTTAATTACTTGACGTTTAGCTCCTCCTTCAGGAGAAACTTTTTGTCCCAAGTCGTGCTGTTTTATTGGACGTCCCGCAGTGGAAAACCTATTCAGTTTATACGAAAAGCAGATAAACCTTCATTTTAAGGAGTCTTGGGTGAGGCTGGGATTTCAGCATTCTTTCAGTGCTTTTCATTCTTTACTTTAATGCAAAAGAATAAACGAGGCCTAAACAGTCATGTGTAATTAAATGAACGTTAAGGGAGTTTACGGCTGCCTTTCTGAACTCATCTGCTTATTCATTTCATTTGATCAGAACAACAGTATCACCGAATAAGTCATGGATTGTCTTCTACTGAGCTGCCGAAACACAGGCAGCTGAAAGCATCTGTAACATTTTGGGGAGAAAAGCCTGAAATCAGCCCAGAATCCAGCGCATTCCTGTATCTCAGAGTTAGACGTTTATCACAACTGTGTTTGACTTTGCTTGGGAAAGATCTCAGCTTCAGCGGGCTCCTATTTTGAAGCTGTGGCTCATTGGGCAAGAATGAGTGTCATTTTGTTCTTTTTTTTTTCATGTTACTCTGGTTGCCGAGTGACGGTGGAGTTTGGGAAGTATGATGACGGAGCGTGGAGAATGCCAGAGACGCCCTCATCCGTTTTGCATGTGTCCAGTTTTTCTGAAAGAGGAGGGGGGTTGTTCGAGAATCACAGGCCCGCCCTTCTCCTGAACTCAGAACAGCGAAGAAGCTTTCACAGCGGCTCACTTTTTAATGACCCCAAACAACGTCCACAGCATTTCTTACTGGACCCACACGCTTCCTGAAAAAGACTTTGACTGTTTGTGTATCCTGCAAAAGCCTAAAGCCCCTCATTTCTTCATATTTTGCTTCCAGACTTCCTTTTTTTTAAAATCTATTGTTGAGGGACAGTTCTCCAGGCTTCCTGAAGGACAAAGTTTTTGTTTCTCATTTTCAGTGCAGTCCCTGCACCTGTTTCAGAAGCAGTGTGGGATCATCTCCACAGAGCACGGAAAACAAAACGCTGCCCGAAATACAAAGAAGAGCTTTGGAACATTCTGAAGAATCGTCTAAAGAAAGGACAAAAAAGCTTGTCTAAGAGACTTCAGGCTGTGCTGAAGAATAATGGTGGTCTAATTTTGACTTTAAAACTGATTTCTACAAACTCTCTTTGCGGTTTACATGTGTGTTTGCCCATGTTGCAGCAAATCTCTGCTCCTGTTATCTCATATTCTAAAAAACATAGAGAAACGAGGGGCTCAAGACTTTTGCACAGTACTGTGGACCTCTGAAATTTGGGTTCACACTGTATTCAGTGCCATGCCCATATAAGGAACCTTGCAGGTTGTGTCTGTGGGGAAAATGCTCATCAACTGCTGACTCTTCCTGACAGTTATGTTGACCTGCT
Organism: Hepsetus odoe; assembly: GCA_017165825.1. Lineage (NCBI taxonomy): Eukaryota > Metazoa > Chordata > Actinopteri > Characiformes > Hepsetidae > Hepsetus > Hepsetus odoe. Next base: position 16,908,010 of record CM029389.1, on the reverse strand, counting down.
GGTGTTTATGGCTAGGATTTCAAGAGAGCAGCATTGAACTCTGGGTGGTTAGGGTGGTCCTCCCTCTCCCCCATTACTCAACATAGGCCTGGATATGCTGTCCTGTTCACACATGGACTTTGTGAAGACTGATTAAAGTCCGTTCCAACAGATTTGAACGTTCACTCATGCGGTTCCTTTGCAGTGCTGGTGTGAAAGGGATCTCTGTGTGTTCAGCGTAACTCGTCCAGCTCCCCTCCTTGAGTATGGGGGGGATTCCTTCGTTCCAACACAATAGACCCTGAAAGGCCAGAAGCTCTTCAGAGAGAGTCTGTAAACTGAGAGAACCGAGTGCCATCGGCGGATTTCAGTGATCGATAGTTCTACATGCTGAGAAATTTCCCCAGGAATGATTATCTTTACCTTTTTGTCATTTTCCAGCCATGCAAACTCGACCCTGATGGAAGACGAATAACTAAGGAAATATGAAATTATTTTAATGCATATATTGTTCAATGAAATGGGAAGTAACAGCTTAACATTGCCCTTTCTTCTGCGCTTATTTATTACCGTCTTTGCATTTTTTCACACAGAGTAAATTGAACTGTAATTGTCACTCGTCCTTGGTCCTGCTCCAGTGTTTAGGACCGAGAGGGAAACGCTGGGCTTGGTTTTTTTGAGCACAGTGATAATTGCACTCTGGAAGGGCTGGTCTCTTCCTCTCAGGGCCAGAGAGCTCATGGTGTTTTCTTCGCGGTGGCCTTTTAGAGCGAGAGAGTGTGTGTGTGTGTGTGTGTGTTGTGTGTGGGGAATTTGAAGGGTGGTCGTGAACTGATCCCCAAGCGGAACACAGACTCTCAAACATCTGCCTGATGTCTAATTTCAGTATCCGCCGCCATGGCAGACAGGACAGCTTACAGTGACGTCCTGAATAACAAGGCCTTGTATTGTTTTCACTGTTTTTTGTGAGACTTTCCAGCTTCACTGCTGTGTCCTCCTTACCAGCGATGTTCTGGAGTTACCTTCAGGCCCAATCCCACTCCGTCCTACCCCTCTCTTTTTCACAAAGCTATGGGTACATTGTCCAAATTCTTGTTGGGATGGCCAAGGTGGTAGCCTTCCCAGTAGAAACGGTCCGCAGTGCCTTGTGAATCACTGCCTGTCCAGTTGACCATTTTTAGTGGCTCTTCTCTTCATTAGATGTCCTTCTCTTTGGTAGCTTGACACCTGACATCATTATTCCTGATTTGTGCATGAAACTCCTGCGCCTGGACATTGGACACTGGTTTATATTTGGTGTTTTCTTGAATCGATTGATGTCAGACATGTGGAGGAAGCTGAGGACAAAATGTTGGAACTGTCCCATTTCCTGAAGGGTTGTCCCATTTCTTCTGGGCAGATTTTCAAACACTATCCCTTGCAACTTGCAACAAGGGGAAGGAGTAAAAATAAGAAATGGGACTGGGCTTTCGAGGTGGGCTCTGTGACGATGATTTTATTAAGTCTTTTTGCTGTTACTTTTGTCAGTTTGCTGCTCAGGCTAAAAAAACGACATTGTGCAGCCTTTGAGAAGAAATGCTTTCTCTCTAATTCTCCTTCAGTCGTGGCACAGTTTCTATGCACCTCCGGGGCAAAAATTATAGGGAGCATTCTGACACAGAAAGCTGCAGATGTTTATTTATTTATTTCTGTGCAGGACATGAACAGTGATGTGGTGTTTTCCTCCTTTAGGCAGTGTGTAACATTTGGTGGCTGTGTGTGTGTGTGTGTGTGTGTGTGTGTGTGTGTGTGTGTGTGTGTGTGTGTGTGTGTGTGTGTGTGAGTAGAAACACCACTGTAATTATGTGTGGCAGTTTTGTGTCATGTGAGCACGTGCCTGTTCACAAATGTTAAGACGTTTCTGCATGGCTGCACACAGACGCTGTTCACCCCAGTCCTCCATCTTGGTCTTTCCTGTAGCTCCCATTAGGAGTCTCCACAGTGGACCGTCCACCTCCATGTCTTCCTGTCCTCTGCATCTTCTTCTTTCACACTGACCACCTGCATGTCCTCTCTCACCACATCCATAAACCTCCTATTTGTCCTGCCTCTTCTCCTCTTTCCTGGCAGCTCCATCCTCAACGTTCTTCTTCCAACATTCTCCTCGTCTCTCCTCTGGACGAGTCCAAACCAATGCAGTCTTGTTTCTCTCACTTTGTCTCCAAACCATCCAACCTGAGCTGTCCCTCTAATATCCTCCATCGTAGTCCCACCCAACACAAATCTCAGCATTAACTCATGACACCTCCAGATCCACCGCCATCTTTTTATCGTCATCTCAACCAGTATAACACAGCGACTTTATGCTGATTTCATGCTCATTCTTCTCAGAAGTCAGTTCCTAATCCACTGCTCCGGAAATCAATCCCACGACCTTCTGATCATGGGATCCTTAGTCCCTAAACACTAGGCCCCTAAACATGCTGCCCCAAATCTTGCCCCAAAATAATTTTTTTCAAGACCCGAGGCCGTAACACAAGCCCTTCATTGTTAGATATAATAATAATAATAATAATAATAATAATAATCTTCTTCTTCTTTGCTCTTTTCTGCACTAATGCTTCACTTGTTTTAGAAATAACATTAAATGCCTGCTCAGGAAAATGAAAATTCAGTATCACCCGGATAACAGGGAGTGTCCGCTTGTCTCCACGCCTGGCGGCTGATTCCAGAGCGTGACTGTGTCCACTGTACCTGTTGGGGCTGATGAGGCAGGTAGCGGCTCGGAATATGATTCACTTTATGTGATGTATCACACTTCAGCCTTCCTAAAGAGTTACTCACCTCTGCCTCCCTCTCTCTCTCTCTCTCTCTCTCTCTCTCTTCCACCTTCACTCGGGACTCTCTGTCCGTCTGCAGTGTCTGTGAGGCGCCAGTTGGCAGTGTTAATCCCCGCACACCAGCTGTGTTGTATCAGCACCAAGCTGTGTGTCTGTGTGTTTTATTATAACACTGAGCTGTAGAGCATATACAGTGCTGTACCCTGAGTATCTTAACATGCTCTCCTGAATCAGATGGGCAAATGGGGGAAGAAGCTGTGGATTCGATTTTGATTCTGTACTTTCTTTAGCACCAGTTTAGCCCCTGAACAAGAGGCTTAACCTTAAGTAGCTCCAGGGAGACTCTGGAAAAGAGCATGTGAAAAATGGCTTTAATGTAAATGTAATGCCGTATAACATCATATTCTTCTTTACCGGATCACAATGATTTGGGTCATGCAGTGCCGTCATATGCCGTACGGTAGGGTGACATGATGTTACCATATTATGCTGCATTAAACGCTTTAAAACATTAGATTAGTGCTTATGGGCTTCTACGCTGGCACCAGGAGCTGTGTCATTGCCAAGCTGCACTACAAAGAGAGCTTTTCCGAATCGTATGTGAGCTGCAACCGCTTACACGCTGCTGTTTGTGATCCTGCCATCTGATTGGTCGAAATGAATTCTTTTTCATTTTGGTTTCGTTGTTTGGGTGCTCCTTTCGGTTCCTGGTACCTCCACGATCTTCTTCTTTCAGCTGCTCCTGTTTAGGTTTCGCCACACTGGATCCTCCATTTCCATTTCTTCCTGTCTTCTGCATCTTCCTCTTTCACTCCAACCCCCTGCACGTCCCCTCTCACCAAAGCCTCCATGATGCACGGCACTGAAGTTAAAAACAAACATCTGTAGATTTGCAGCTGCGTCCTGCTGCAGGACTCTGTTACTGGGCCGACCCAAAACAACTGGGGCCACCAGGACACAAACCTTGAAAAAAAAACCCTGAGGCTGTATTTGAAAGTAAGGCCTGCAAGCGAGAAGCTACAGTAACAGTACGCAAGCGGCTGGGCTTCAGCCTGCAGCCTTATGGATGGTTAAAGCTGGGAAAACGTGTGAAGAACACGATCCGATTCTGTTTTAAGGCTGAAAATTTGGGCTGGTTCGATTATGTGGTGTAAAACCGTGCTGTTGTGAATTTAACTCTGCTGATTTGCCAAACTATTTGTGTTGTTTTGGTGGAAAAGCCCCACAAACACAGTAACAATATAATGTCCATCAAAAACCAGTAGCAGCCTCCACACATTAAAGATGAGAACGACTGTTCGGGTTTGCTTAGCCGTCGCTGCAGAATGCTGTTACCGGGCCGACCCGAAGCACAGGAAATGAATGCAGGCTGCTAAGGGGTAATTCCTTTTTACAGATCGAGATTGTACGCACAACATTCTTTTCTGTTCAACTTCTAGTGCACAAACATGTGCCCCGGTTAACCAGTGCGGCGTATCTGCTGAAGGATGTGACACTAGTCACAGTGCCCTGAGAGGTGCCCTCAGGGTGGGTGAGTGTGTGGGGCCGGCCAGTTCTGTCATCTCTCATTTGGGTTTTGACGTTTGTTGGTGGCCCAGATTTTCTGCTCGTCTCCTCGTGAGCTCTAATGAGGGGTCAGATGCACAAAGGCCTGGCCAGCCTAAATCCTGACCAACCAGTGCTCACAGAAACGTGACAGATGAGCAGAAAACTCATCTTGTCTCGTTCCGGAGATGCAGCTTGGTGTTGACGCTCATTTGTGTGTTTAAAATAAAGAGTGTAATAAGAGGGCAATGCACGAGCATGTTGAAATGGAATAGGTTAAATATGCACGAAGCATGGAATTCCTATTAATGTGTCTGAGCTACAGTATTCCGATTGATGTGTCTGAGCTACAGATGTTTCTGAGCTACAGTATTCCGACTGATGTGTCTGAGCTACAGTATTCCGACTGATGTGTCTGAGCTACAATATTCCGATTGATGTGCCTGAGCTACAATATTCTGATTGATGTGACTGAGCTACAGTATTCCGATTAATGTGTCTGAGCTACAGTATTCCGATTAATGTGTCTGAGCTACAGTATTCCGATTGATGTGTCCGAGCTACAGTATTCCGATTGATGTGTCTGAGCTACAGTATTCCGATTGATGTGTCTGAGCTACAGTATTCCGATTGATGTGTCTGAGCTACAGTATTCCGATTGATGTGTCTGAGCTACAGTATTCCGATTGATGTGTCTGAGCTACAGTATTCCGATTGATGTGTCTGAGCTACAGTATTCCGATTGATGTGTCTGAGCTACAGTATTCCGATTGATGTGTCTGAGCTACAGTATTCCGATTGATGTGTCTGAGCTACAGTATTCCGATTGATGTGTCTGAGCTACAGTATTCCGATTGATGTGTCTGAGCTACAGTATTCCGATTGATGTGTCTGAGCTACAGTATTCCGATTGATGTGTCTGAGCTACAGTATTCCGATTGATGTGTCTGAGCTACAGTATTCCGATTGATGTGTCTGAGCTACAGTATTCCGATTGATGTGTCTGAGCTACAGTATTCCGATTGATGTGTCTGAGCTACAGTATTCCGATTGATGTGTCTGAGCTACAGTATTCCGATTGATGTGTCTGAGCTACAGTATTCCGATTGATGTGTCTGAGCTACAGTATTCCGATTGATGTGTCTGAGCTACAGTATTCCGATTGATGTGTCTGAGCTACAGATGTTTCTGAGCTACAGTATTCCGACTGATGTGTCTGAGCTACAGTATTCCGACTGATGTGTCTGAGCTACAATATTCCGATTGATGTGCCTGAGCTACAATATTCTGATTGATGTGACTGAGCTACAGTATTCCGATTAATGTGTCTGAGCTACAGTATTCCGATTGATGTGTCTGAGCTACAGTATTCCGATTGATGTGTCTGAGCTACAGTATTCCGAATGATGTGTCTGAGCTACAGTATTCTGATTGATGTGTCTGAGCTACAGTATTCCAATTGATGTGTCTGAGCTACAGTATTCCGAATGATGTGTCTGAGCTACAGAATTCCGACTGATGTGTCTGAGCTAGTTTTCCGATTGATGTGTCTGAGCTACAGTTTTCTCATTGACGTGTCCAAGCTATTTTTTTGATTGACGTGTCTGAACTACAGTATTCCGATTGATGTGTCTGAGCTACAGTATTCCGATTAATGTGTCTGAGCTACAGTATTCCGATTGATGTGTCCGAGCTACAGTATTCTGACTGATGTGTCTGAGCTACAGTATTCCAATTGATGTGTCTGAGCTACAGTATTCCGATTGATGTGTCTGAGCTACAGAATTCCGATTGATGTGTCTGAGCTACAGTATTCCGATTGATGTGTCTGAGCTACAGTATTCCGATTGATGTGTCTGAGCTACAGTATTCCGATTGATGTGTCTGAGCTACAGTATTCCGATTGATGTGTCTGAGCTACAGTATTCCGATTGATGTGTCTGAGCTACAGTATTCCGATTGATGTGTCTGAGCTACAGTATTCCGATTGATGTGTCTGAGCTACAGAATTACGATCGATGTGTCTGAGCTACAGTTTTCTCATTGATGTGTCTGAGCTACAGTTTTCTCATTGATGTGTCTGAGCTACAGTATTCTGGTTGATGTGTCTGAGCTACAGTATTCTGGTTGATGTGTCTGAGCTACAGAATTCCGATTAATGTGTCTGAGCTACAGTATTCTGGTTGATGTGTCTGAGCTACAGTATTCCGGTTGATGTGTCTGAGCTACAGTATTCCGATTAATGTGTCTGAGCTACAGTATTCTGGTTGATGTGTCTGAGCTACAGTATTCTGGTTGATGTGTCTGAGCTACAGAATTCTGGTTGATGTGACTGAGCTACAGTATTCTGGTTGATGTGTCTGAGCTACAGAATTCCGATCGATGTGTCTGAGCTACAGTTTTCTCATTCCTCACATCCTTTAGATAAAAGAGCAAGTGAGTGAAGGTTCATTCGAACCCCAGCAGAAATACACTTCAGGGCCTACGCCACTTTGTTTGACTTCTGGGTAATAATTACTGGCTGAAAAGTGGACATTCCTGACCACATGAAGATTCGGGTCAACTGAGATTCCTTAGGAATGGATTCAGTTGGAGGTGCTGGAACAGATACTGGGTTTGAAAAGTATACATTCTTTTTTTAAAATCCTAACATTAATGTCTTACGATGCAAAGTAAAGCAGGTTGCACAAAAAAATGACACATTTAAGATAATGATAGAGGTAATTATTAAAAACAGTTCAGTTCAGTTATTTTAGCTTGACTTTATACACATTTTTACAGTTTTTTTTTTTGTCATTTTAAAGATCACTATTGGATTGAGTTTTAGACGGTCAGAGTGTTGGAGAAGAAAGAAGGGATGTTGTGTCGACAGTTGATTAAGTTCAAAAAGAAATCTCAAAACTGGGAGGAAATACCTACACAGAGAAGCAAAAGCAGCATTAAACAGTGCAGTGTAATCAATTATAATCCATAACACCCTTCCCGAGTGGAAGGGTGTTCACCCACTCAGTGGTGTTCAGTGGGGAGAAAAAGAGAGAGAGAGAGAGAGAGAGAGAGAGAAAGAGAGGCCCTCTCTCTAAAAGAGGCCCTGTGGTCTGGTCTAATATAATCTCAGCTCTAAAGTCCACCAGCTTTACTGAAGTTTACACAACAGAGCCAGTGGGACGTCCAGCTCCAAATCTGCTTCCGCACTCGCACTGCCGCACCTCCACCCCTCCATACACCACCAGGAAATACCACCAGGACAACAGACATGAGTGAATAAAAGAATGAAAAAAAACCTGCAATGACTTTCATCAAGAAGTGAATCAAAAGCTCGTATCTACAGCGTGGTCTGATAACAGGGGAAATGTACCACAGTGTCATGAAATTGTTAAATCTGTTCAGTTTATCAAGAGATGTGCACAAATGTAAGCCAATGTCTTCAAAAGGTGCGAGATTGTGATGTTGCGACTCAATCATTCAAGTGATTTATTATTTATTTATTACTTTGTTTCATTCATTTCAATTTAAAGTTTATAGTGTCATCGTAGCATACAAAATATCCCAGATGAGGCCAGTTTGATGGGATTTTCGTAGATGAACCAGGATCTATGTCCTTAATTAACATCGAATTTAAAATTCAGTGATAACAAGAAAGTTTCTCTGATTCTGAACTGCAGAACCAGCATCTGCTCCTCCAGCCGTTACCCTCGCTGTGCTAATGCTCCTCTCGCTGCAGCTTCTGCTGAATGAATGAATGAATGGAGTGAAGTGAAGGAAAAGCGTCACTGATTTGCTTAAGCATATTTTGTTTTTGACCTGTTTTGTTGAAATCTCACGTCTTTTCCTCTCTCCTGGTCGCGACCTCGGGTGACCCCTCCACTACTCTGGATGGTTCTTCTGCCGCCAGGAAACAGTCTAAGGTAGGAACCCTTCACCTGAAGTTGCAGCACTCTGATCAGACAGGCTGTCACTCTCGGTCGAATGAAGTGTTCTGACAACCTGAAATGATCTTTTTTTCCCCTCACTATGCAATGAATTTTCCAAATAATCAAATATACAGTCAAGATTGGTCGATTACAGAAGGACAGCCTTGAATTTGAATAAATAACATTATGATAGATTTTTAGACCTGTGCAAAAGTCTTGAGCCACCACTCATTATTTTGATGAGTGAGACAGTTGACAAATGAGACAGTTTAGTATTTTATGTCTTATCTTGTCTTACCATATTAAGTAGATGAAAAGAAAGAAATGGGAACAAACGATTAAGCACAAAAGTGCCTAAATATACAAGGTTCTAGATAAAGGGGTTCCACTCACTCAGTGTGCAGCATCAGCAGTGAACTAATTACCTGATCATCTGGAATCATCTGCTCCTGTTTCTTCACTGCTTCATGTCTTGAGTCAGACGCTTTGTTCTGCTTGAAGGTTCAGACGTAGATCACTGTGTGGATTAACCAACACAAAACTATCAAAATGCTCAGGAACAGAGACTGGACTGAAAGTGAGGAACAAAAATACTGTCCTTCAGGAAGTCTGGAGAACTGTTCCTCAACAACACATTAAAATAGAAAAAAGTCTGGAAAAGGAATATAAAGAAATGAGTGGCTCAAGACTTGTTCAGTAGAGATATTGGAGCAAAGGAACATGGTGCTTCTGAAAGGTGCAACAAGAGTTTGCACATTATCGATAACAGCTTCCTCTCTCTCTCTGGGTGGGTAGGGTCGTCCTCCCTCTCCCCCATCACTCAGTATAACTGTCCTCTCTTTCTCTGGGTGGTTAGGGTGGTCCTCCCTCTCCCCCGTCACTCAGTACAACTGTCCTCTCTCTCTCTGGGTGGGTAGGGTGGCCTCCCTCTCCCCCTTCACTCAGTACAACTGTCATCTCTTTCTCTGAGTGGGTTGGGTGGTCCTCCCTCTCCCCCACCACTCAGTACAACTGTCCTCTTTTTCTCTGGTGGTTAGGGTGGTCCTCCCTCTCCCCCTTCACTCAGTATAACTGTCCTCTCTCTCTCTGGGTGGTTAGGGTGGTCCTCCCTCTCCCCCATCACTCAGTCTAATAGTGTCTCTCTCTCTCTGGGTGGGTAGGGTTGTCCTCCCCCTCCCCCATCACTCAGAAAGACACTAAAACATTTATTTTAATTCATATCAACCAAAAAGCCCAGACCTTAATGTTCATGCATCTTTGCTCATTACTCCTCCTAAAACTGCACTGCGACTGGCTTGCCTGCCGAGGCCAAACCCAGCGTGTGTGTGTGTGTGTGTGTGTGTGTGTGTGTCGGCTGCTTTCCAACAATGCAGCTTTGAACAGACACACTGGCCCACTGTCTGTGCTCATCCCCTCACACATTGTGGGCTTTGTGTGTGTCTTTCGCGAGATCTCTGAGCGCCGACACTTTCTCACACACGCCAGGAAGCAGGAGGCGAAACAATCGCTCCTAAAATACACTGGTTTTTTTTTTTCTCTTTTCTTTTTTAGAAGGAAATACAGAATTCACTGAGAGCTGAAATCATTTATAGAAACAGGAGATGCCAACGATTCTATAACAGCATTCAGGGCCTCGATTTGATTTGCTGCGTTTATAATAAATACCGGATTCCTGATATATAAATGTGTACAGAACATACACAGTATGTTCAGTTCATTTATGGATATATTCAGAACTGCTCTTTGTGATGCATCAGATCCATTAAAGGGTAAAAATCCTGCATAACTTCACATTTGAGATTCATCCAGATTGGGTTCAGAATGACGCTGAGTGTTTCCGTTTCCTAACCGCTTTAGAATGGAAACTGTGCAGAATTAAAACCTCTATGGTTGCCTTGCACCCCAGGAGTCCGGTCCCCGATGTCGTGGGAGACGAGGCTCAATGTCCACTGGTGTGGAAAGGCCAGTGCTGCCCGGCGGAAACGTCTCCTCTCAGCTGTGAACCTCTAATTAAACAGAGGCCGCAGGATTACTACTGCACCTTTCTGTCTGCTACTGTTTTTTAATTGGTGATAATGTGATTATTCACTGAAATAAAAATACCCGCTAATTTTACATGATACATGCGTTCATTAATTAGACATTTTGCGATTACATAACTAAAAGAATGTATTTACATATGTATTAATGGCACATGTTGTAATTGCAGAATGAATTACTCAATGATGTAAATGTATTGCATTTTCTACTTGAGAGATTAATTAAACCTGTATTGTAATTATATTTCCATTCGGTTGATTTTAGAGCTTTAATTGGGCTTTTGGTCCACACCTAGAAAGTTTCCTCTGAACCTGACCGACACCACATCCTGAATCAAACCTCTCAGATTAATTCGATTCATTATTATCTTCCCTTACTTGATTACCTGTCATGCGAAATATTAAATATATTATCACATAAAGCATCAAACTTTTTTAAAATCCAATTAAGATAATAAATAAGGCCACTTGATAGCAGTCAGATTGGGCCATTTTGCGGAAATCCAGTGGGTTGACCCCCTTACACACGCTAATTTACACTCATACACTCACAGCTGCTGCTGCTCTAAGCCTGTCGGATGATTCCTGGGCCCGACCTGTTGCCCTGGAAACCGACGTCACCAAAAGCAGGAATTTTATTCAGCCTTTCTCAGATTTATGTATTCGATTAACAGCACCATCCCAAAGCAGCCGAGCTTCATCAGGTCCACTCCCTGCTTTTGGAGGGTCTCTGAATCGCTGTGTGGAAAAAGATCTCACTGTTAAAGCCTCGGTTAAGAAACACAAGCTGCACACATTTTTAACATGAACTCACTCACCCTCCTGTGGGAGGCGCTGGTGAGCTGTGTGTCTTTAACTGGGGACAGTGGTTAAAAAGCCTCCTGTGTAAAATGGTGCCTCTGAAGGATATGAGACTTTATCTCACGGTTTCCAGAAGAAAACAGCTGTAGTGAACTGAGTAAGTGTTGAGTGCTGAGTTAGTGTTGAGTGCTGAGTTAGTGTTGAGTGCTGAGTTAGTGTTGATTAAGGCAGTGTTGAGCGCTGAGTTAGTGTTGATTAAGGCTGTGTTGAGTTAGTGTTGAGCGCTGAGTTAGTGTTGATTAAGGCAGTGTTGAGTGCTGAGTTAGTGTTGATTAAGGCAGTGTTGAGTTAGTGTTGAGTGCTGAGTTCGTGTTGATTCAGGCAGTGTTGAGTTAGTGTTGAGTGCTGAGTTAGTGTTGATTCAGCCAGTGCTGAGTTAGTGCTGAGTGCTGAGTTAGTGTTGATTCAGGCAGTGTTGAATTAGGGTTGAATGCTGAGTTTGTGTTGATTAAGGCGGTGTAGAGTTAGTGTTGAGTGCCAAGTTTGTTGATTCAGGCAGTGTTGAATTAGTGTTGAGTGCCGAGTTAGTGTTGATTCAGACAGTGTTGAGTTAGTGTTGAGTGCCAAGTTTGTTGATTCAGGCAGTGTTGAGTTAGTGTTGAGTGCTGAGTTTGTTGATTCAGGCAGTGCTGATTAGCGTTGAGCGCCGAGCCCGTGCTGATTACAGTGTTGAATTAGTGTTGAGTGCCGAGTTAGTGTTGATTCAGACAGTGTTGAGTTAGTGTTGAGTGCCAAGTTTGTTGATTCAGGCAGTGTTGAGTTAGTGTTGGAGGCTGGAGTCTGTGTTGATTACGCGTAGAGTTAGTGCTGAGGCTGGAGTTAGTGCTGAGTGCTGAGTTTGGTTGATCCAGGCAGTGTTAAGTTGTGTGTTGGAGTGCTGAGTCTGTGTTGATTAAGGCAGTGTTGAGTTAGTGTTGAGTGCTGAGTTAGTGCTGAGTGCTGAGTTTGTTGATTCAGGCAGTGTTGAGTTAGTGTTGAGTGCTGAGTCTGTGTTGATTAAGGCAGTGTAGAGTTAGTGTTGAGTGCTGAGTTAGTGCTGAGTGCTGAGTTTGTTGATTCAGGCAGTGTTAAGTTAGTGTTGAGTGCTGAGTCTGTAAGATTAAGGCAGGTAGAGCAAAAGGAGTTAGTGCCGAAAGGTTTGTTGATTCAGGCAGGCGATGAAGGAGTGCTGAGTCTGTGTTGATTGCCATGCGTAGATAGCAAGGAGTGCTGAGTTAGTGCTGAGTGCTGAGCTGATTCAGGCAGCAAGGTTAGTGTTGAGTGCTGAGTCTGTGTTGATTACGTTAGTGTAGAGCAAAGAGCAAAGCATGGAAAGGCTTGTTGATTCAGGCAGTGTCGAGTTAGTGTTGAGTGCTGAGTCTGTGTTGATTAAGGCAGTGTTGAATTAGTGTTGAGTTCCGAGTTAGTGTTGATTCAGACAGTGTTGAGTTAGTGCTGAGTGCCAAGTTTGTTGATTCAGGCAGTGTTGAGTTAGTGCTGAGTGCTGAGTCTGTGTTGATTAAGGCAGGTAGAGTTAGTGCTGAGGCTGAGTTAGTGCTGAGTGCTGAGTTTGCTGGATTCAGGCAGTGTTGGTTAGTGCCGAGTGCTGAGTGTGTTGATTAAGGCAGTGTAGAGTTAGTGCTGAGTTAGTGCTGAGTGCTGGGTTTGTTGATTCAGGCAGTGTCGAGTTAGTGTTGAGTGCTGAGTTTGTGTTGATTAAGGCAGTGTCGAGTTAGTATTGAGTGTCGAGTTAGTGTTGAGTGCTGAGTCAGTGTTGATTAAGGCAGTGTTGAGTCACTGTTGAAATAAGCAGTGTTAACTAATTGTTCAGTGTTAAGTCAACATTGGGATTCTACTTAGTGTTGAGTTTGTCCGTTTTCAGTGTTGAGTCAGCGACTCTCCTTTTCCAGTGTGTATGTTTTCAGTGTGTATGTTTTCCTGCTGCAGTCCCACAGTAAAGATAATCTCCTGTTGTCTTGTGGTCACATGACCCTTGCAGAGTGTTAAGGTGGTGTTAACGGGGGTTTAGCTGAACGTTGGGTGAGGCTCGCCTCCACACGCCTTTCTTCACATTCCTGCCTGTTCCTTTCTCTTTCTGCAGGTGTTTGCCTTTGACCACTGTTTCTGGTCTATGGATGAAGCCAACATCCCCAAATACGCAGGTGAGTCACTCTCCGGCATGTCCCAGCACACACACACACACACACACACACACACACACACACACACACACACACACACAGCCGGTTTCTCACCCCTGTGGGAGGTGAAGAAGCGTCAAGCCGATAATTACTTTGCGTGTTGGGGGTAACTGTGACCCAAAGCCCCAAATGAGTGTTTCCACAGATCAGCTCTATTGTGTTTCCCAGTTTACCCAACAGTGACGGCAGCAGTGAAACTTCCCACCCTGGCACTCGTTAAAGAGCACCTGGGACAGCAGTGGTCTGGGGTTTAGAGATCAGGCCCCAGGGTAGGAAGGTCATGAGTTCAAGTCCTGGACCAGTAGGTTGCACTGAGGTACCCTTGAGTAAGGTACCGATCCCATAACTGCTCCCCGGGTGCTGGATACGGCTGCCACCTGCTGGACGGTGTGTATGGGTTAAATACAGAGAAGCATTTGGTTGTGGTTCACCGTGTGCCGTGTGTTCACATTGACAAATAGTCACTTTCACTTCATTTATGCTCCATAGTTAATGAATACAAGTTAACAATGAATTCTGAGTTAACGATCCTATTCTAGTTATCCACTAAAATACATTTTCATGCTTCAAAGTAAAAAAAAACGGCCTTACTTTTCTTGTACGTCCATCTTTTTCTGTCCTGTTCTTACCCTCAGTCTGAAAGAGTCTCCCGTGAAGCTCCGCCCAGTGTCCTCTGATTGGCCCACGTTTTCTCCCTGTTTACTGTAAACCAATTTCCCACACTAATTAATTCATTGTAGTTAATAATACATTCCTGTTTAAATGTTTAATTAATAATATATTATTCCAATTGTTTCCTAAAATACATTTACAGTTGAGGCCAAAATTATTAGCCCCCCTTATGAAATTAGACACCACTCTTGATTTCTCCATGAAAATGACCATTAACAACAAGTGTTTGTTATTTTTGAAACAAATACACTATAAAAAAAAGGACGAGGGTTGTCACTTTCACTTTACAACCACGGCCAGGTTTGTTTCTTTGTCTCCTTGTACTTGGCAATGATGCAACGTACAGCAGTTCTAGACACTGAATCACTTGAAAATGGCAGTGTAGCCTTCCCCCTTATCATGAGCCTCTACTATCTTCTTTCTGAGCTGCAGACTGATTTCCTCTGTCTTTGGCATGGTGAGTAACAGTCGTCCCTCTCATGTATTCAGGTGCCCTGATCCTTGGAGTCTTTTTATGCTGATTGGTTGTTAGGAAGCCAATTGACTGCGCAGGTGTTGTTTCAAAGCTGATTGGTTCATTACTGTAGGTGTGTTTTGAAAGCAAACATGCCGCTAATATTTTTGACCCCATTTTTTACTATATTTGATATAAAGCAAGCCTAAAAATGTATTTTATATTACAAAACATACCAAAAGCTACTAAATAGCACTGGTGAATGTTTGCTTATATCAAGTTTCATCAATGCTGCAAACATTGGGAAGAAGTTTAGAAAAGTGTTCCATAAATCCTGGGGGGCTAATAATTTTGGCCTCAACTGTACATGTTTCAAAATTCCCCAAAAGGCCTCTTTTTCTGTCCTGTATGAAGCAGTGAAGAAACAGCTGCAGATGATTCCAGATGATCAGGTGATTCGTTCGATGCTGATACTGAACACTGAGTGGGTAGAACGCCTTTATCTAGAACCTTGTGTTTTTAGACACTTTGCGGCCTGCCACAGTAAAACATTTGTTCCCATTTCTTTCATTAAATCCATTCAATGTGCCAGAGACAGACGGTCTGAGAGGCAGAAAGTAGTGCTTTCCACCAGCCAGGTGATTCCAGGCAGGATATACTTCGGGTCGGGGAAACACTGCTGTGTTCTGACAGTGACGATATGAAGCTAATGGTCAAAAGTCGAACCCCTTTCACAGAATCACTGCATCCCTGAGCTGCTCTGCTCGGAGGGTACGGGTCTTGCTTGACTGGGAGGCAAGAAAGAGAAAGAGTGATGGATCTGATGGTGGAGGAGGGAAGGCTTTAGCAGCTCTCCAGTGTTTGGAGAGCACCAGGCGTTGCACAATAGTTCGTTACTCAAGTCTGTTCAACATTTCCCAAGCTTTTTCCCTGACTTTTCACTGTGTGTGTGTGTTTGTGTGTGTGTGTGTGTGTGTGTGTGTTTGTGTGTGTGTCAGTGTGTGTGTCAGTGTGTGTGTGTGTGTGTGTGTGCTTGTGTTTTGCCTTTATGCCAACCCAGTGTCCTCACAATAATAGACAAACGCACATTCGAGGCTGTTTCTGGTGTTCTTGTGTGTGTGCATATTTGTGTTCGCTTTTGTGTGTGTGTGTGTGTTTGTATGTGTGTGTGTGTGTGTGTGTGTCTGGGGTGTGTCTGTATTTAGTTCCTCGCATAGCTGACTGAATCACATTACAGAGCAGAGAACAGGCTCAGCATTAGATTTTCTTTCGCTTCATTTTTTTCATTTGTTTTATTTGCAGATTTTGTAAAGATTTTTAGATGTAAAAATCTGTTTTTTTTTTCTTCTTTAATTAGTTAGTGTGGAGAGTTCGTTTACGGTAGCGGGTCTGATGTTGGTATTATAGGTGTGTGTGTGTGTTAATGTAACATTAACAGTCTGGGTTCGTTCTGTGTGGAATGGACACGTTCTCCCCGTCCTCTTTGCTCCCACCGTCCAAACTCACGACAGGTGGAGATGATAAACTACTCCCCTAGCAGTGTACTTACAGCAGCATTTATAACATTGCTAATCATGAAATGTTATTATTGTTGGTTGAATTATAAAATATCTCTGACAAAAAGACAGGAGGTGTCAGAATTAAAGATGCTGAGATTGGAGAACGACGAGGATGGACGGGATTAGGAACAAGTATGTTAGAGGGACAGCTCAGGTTGGAAGATTTGGAGTGTGTGTGTGGGTGTGTGTGTGTGTGTGTGTGTGTTTGTGTGTGAGTGTGAGTGTGAGAGAGGGAGTGTTTCTCTCTCTGGGATCGACTTCAGCACCCCCACCACCCTGGTTAGCATAAGAAGCCCAGAGATATATGGATGGATGAATGGATGGATTGATATTTGTCATCTTCCTCTTTCGTACTGAATACAGTAAACGAGTGTATAAATCGTATATACAGTATTTAGAGTACATATCATGTTAATCATGTATGTAGTTAATTGGCATAATTGGCATACACACTCTGTTTATATGTGAGCTGTATTTTTGGGACTCTACTCTTAACTCTATTGCCTTCTGTTGTGTGTTTCTCATGTGTGTGTATGTGTCTGTGTGTGTTTTGTCCTTTTCATTTCTAGGTCAGGAGGTCGTGTTCAAGTGCCTTGGGGAGGGAATACTTGAAAATGCATTTCAAGGTTACAACGCCTGCATTTTCGCCTACGGACAGACAGGTAGGACTGAAAAGATGATTCCACGCATCTCAATAATCACACTCCCTGAAAGATCATCTCCAAGGTGGCGGCCTAGTGGTTAACGACTGGAGGTTGTGGGTTCAAATCCCAAACCATTAAGTGTGCCTTGAGGTACCCTTGGGCAAGGCACTGACACCATCACATCTCCCTGGGCACTGGATATGGCTGCCCACTGCTGTGTGTGTGTGTGTGTGTGTGTGTGTGTTCCCTCTTTTCATTCATAATAGCAGCTCTCCACTTTTATTTTATGCACCATGTAGGGCATAAAAACTAAAACTAAACTAAAATTGTGGTTGAAATGATCATGACTGATTAATCAACTGTTTAATTTATCAATTAATTGGTTCTTTAAAAGCAGACAAATGAATAAAAAATCCATTCATTAAAACACAACTGAGATCTGAGCCTTTCGTAAACGAGATCATCTTACTTATTAAAGAATAATAAATAATTGAATAATTTTTTGTAGTCTTATAAGACAATTTGGAATTGCAATACTTATTTACCATAATATTTAGTATATAGAATATAATTATATATTTTTTGATTTTCAAAGCTTTCTAATGATGTTTTAGTTTGAGAAGCCTAAAAATGAGTGAAGGAAACCTCAACATTCTGATATATAATCAGAATATACTGACTCGGAGTCTGGTCCATTCCAGCTGCCTCAAACTACAATTCCCATGAGCATTAGCAAAGGTTGCCACGCCAGTCTAAGTTGAGATTAAATAGAATATAAATTTGAACTTAATTCAATTAATCAATTTCCTTCAGGATCAAAGCGTTCCTGATATCTGATCTTCTCTCCTAAGATTCTCCGTGCGTTCGATGAAACAGGAGTGTCTGCTATGAACGTCGCGATGGAGATCCTGATTTGAGCTATGTGTTTATGTAGTGGTGGAAAATGAATCGATTAGTAAATTATTATTGATTATATCAATTAGTCAGTATAATCAATTTAATCAGTTGGTGACCAGGGTGGGATGTTAGAAGATAAAACATGGGTTTCTTAATGTTTTTTAGGGGTGTGAAGAATTTTTCATTGGCTTCTTTGACTTTGAAGGGGAATCATGTGATGTAGGACCAACCTGGATGTACACATGCTCACCTCCGCCTCCCCAAATAAATCAACATGTGGGAAACTCCTTCCATTGGATGGATCTTCTGACACTGAGAGCAGACTGATATCCGTATACATGGTCTAAACATGTCTGTGTTGCTAAAGAGTCGCCACCTAAAGCCTGGGTTTAGTCCGTGTGTATAGTCAACGGGGTGTCAGCTCTAATCCTAAAGGCTGGTGATGTAGGGTGACGCTGAGCTCCTCCACTGGACACCAAGCCATGAATGTCTTCCAGGTTGGTTTGGCTATAAAGTTCCCGTCGCAAAAAACAAAACAAAAAACAGCTGCTTGTGTAAGGGATTGGACTCCAGACGTTTAAGGTGCACAGGTTAGAGGAATTTGGGGGTGGGGCTTTGAGGGGGCGTGGCCTTGTTAATTTCACTGAAAGTTTTAACAGCTTCTGCCCAGATGTGCCAGTCGGAGGTCAAGGTGTTCCTCTTTTTCCCGAACGCTGATTGTTGGGAAAATGCTTTATAGCTGGAGGATAAAGCAAAAGACTTCAAATGAATTTACTGTTGAACTACAATCAAGATGGGAGGGGTGTGTGTGTGTGTGTGTGTGTGTTGGGTGGGGGGTTATTGTGCTTTAGTGGCTGCAGGAGGTTTCTGGTTTTGTAGTTGTTTGCAGGCAGGTAGATGAACAGGAAGCTGCTGTGTTTCCCATCGCTCTGCTGAATCGCTCAGCTGTCTGCTGCACACACACACACACACACACACACACACTCGTAAGCACTCACACCCACTGGACTGACTCCTTGGTTGTCCTGTTTCCGGTACTGGATCACCACCCACCTCATCATAGACCTATTCCCACCATCATGAACAACTGACCTTCAAACTGTACGTGTGTGTGTGTGTGTGTGTGTGTGTGTGTGTGTGTGTGTGTGTGTGTGTGTGTGTGTGTGTGTGTGTGTGTGCCTGACTGTAAAGCATATGTGGTGTATTATTAAAAACAGATTTGTAAATGTAATATGTAATATGTTACTTATGACATGGGTTAGAAGGTTTTTTATTATTATTGCATATAGTTGCTCACATATATAATACATATGGGTTTTATTATTATTACATTAAATATATTAGTATAGACATATTAGAAATACATTAAATACTTACATTTGTTACAAAAAATGCCTGTATACATACAGTTATACAGAAAGATGTATGGTACTATTGAATATGATAAGATACACACACACACATACACACACATACACACACACACACACATACACACACATATAAATAGTTGTAGATATAGATATGTATGGATATATAGTTCCCTTATATTCTGCAGCCTAATGTGTTTATAATGTGTGTGTGTGTGTGTGTGTGTGTTTCCTACAGGTTCTGGGAAGTCGTACTCGATGATGGGCAGCGTGGATCAGCCCGGTTTAATCCCGCGCCTCTGCTGCTCCCTGTTTGAGCGGGTCGCCCGTGAGGAGAACGAAACCCACTCCTTTAAGGTGGTAGTGTCCTACATGGAGATTTACAATGAGAAAGTGCGTGATCTCCTGGACCCCAAAGGGTGAGCAGATAAATTCATCCTCAGACTCTGTGCCTCGTTCTCCAGTACAGTGAAGCATGTTCAGAAACATCATCTTTCTACAGCTGGTACTGAAAAATATCACCCCGCCATTCAGAGTGGTGCAACCACACAACCAGATTTAAATCTGAATCACTCAAACCGCTTCAGGAGGAATTTGAACCACATGCTATAGAAGTGTGAACACATTTATCTCTCCACTTTGAAACACCCGAAACTCCTCCAAGTGACAGCGCCCCCTGCTGTTCTGCTAATAGAGCCTTTCTCAGACCACCTGCATTGCTCCTGAGGTGCAAGAGATTGCCCCCTTTAATTTTAATCCCTTTGAATATTGATGAGCTCTAGTTTGATTAAACCTCATCTCACCTAAAGGACACTGTGCATAAAGATGATGATGGGGAGAAGAATAATTCCAAACAGGCTGTAATGGAAAACATGGTCTGTTCTGTACAGAATTTAACAAAAATAGTCACTTTCACTTTTTTGACTTCACATTTGCCTTGTAGCTCCAACAAGACTAAAGAATCAAACTTCAGACAGTAGACTGATGACTGAAGGCTGATGGCTTTTTGAGGAAACTGCACTTTTCACTCCATTTTTGTTTGTTGGTTTCCTCCTTGTGTAGCCTTTATTCAGGTGAACGGATGAGTCACCCGTGCTCTAAAGCCCACCATTTATCTGCCGTCCTGAAGGTTTTTAAATTGTCTGGATTGGATACTCATATTAAAAATGAAACATTGTTCAGAGTTATCTTTTGGGTAGTTTTCTTTCCCCGCTGTATTTCATTTGATTCTGACAGCGGTG
Source organism: Hepsetus odoe (assembly GCA_017165825.1). Classification (NCBI taxonomy): domain Eukaryota; kingdom Metazoa; phylum Chordata; class Actinopteri; order Characiformes; family Hepsetidae; genus Hepsetus; species Hepsetus odoe. The sequence goes on along the minus strand of CM029389.1, from coordinate 16,887,839 downwards.
TGTGTGTTTTGGCCGGGGGACTGGGACATCTGGGGTGGCCACTGTCTTTCTGCCTCTCAGGGAAAGTAATGCTGATTAAGACTCAGCTTCTCTGATCATTGGCGAGTTTAAAGTTACAACCATGTGACAGAGTTTGCAGACGCTCGACCAGTCCGTCTGGCTTCATTGTGATCCTATCAGTGGTACAGTTTAACTAAACAGGCCCGACTTTTCTGCTGCAGTAAGTCTAAGATATTTATGAAAATAAATACAGTGTGGACATTACACACAAACCTTCTTAGTCACACATCCCTTCTACATCCTGATTCATAAACCCCTCAACACTCAGTGTTTGGTGGGGTGTTTTTTGCGTGTTTAGTGAGTATTTAGTTGCTGTTTGTAATGGGCTATTTGGTGGTTGCTTAGTTGGGTAATGGTAGGTGTTTGGCGGGTGTTTAGTTGGGTATTTAGCAGGTGCTTATTTGGGTATTAGGTAGGTGTTTGGTGGGTGCTTAGTTGGGTATTTAGTGGATGCTTAGTTGGGTGTTTGGTGGGTGTTTAGTGGGGTGTTTGGTGGGTGTTTAGTGGGGTGTTTGGTGGGTGTTTAGTTGGGTATTTGATGGGTGTTTAGTTGGATATTTGGTGGGTGTTTAATTGGGTATTTGGTGGTTGTTTAATGGGCTATTTGGTGGCTGTTTAGTTGGGTATTTGGTAGGTGATTAGTGGATGTTTAGTTGGGTATTTGGTGGATGTTTGGTTGGGTATTTGGTAGGTGATTGGTGGGTGTTTAGTTGGGTATTTGGTGGGTGTTTAGTTGGTTATTTGGTGGGTGTTTAGTTGGGTATTTGGTGGTTGTTTAGTGGGGTGTTTGGTAGGTGATTGGTGGATGTTTAGTTGGGTATTTGGTGGATGTTTAGTTGGGTATTTGGTAGGTGATTGGTGGGTGTTTAGTTGGGTATTTGGTGGGTGTTTAGTTGGGTATTTGGTGGGTGTTTAGTTGGGTATTTGGTGGATGGTTAGTTGGGTATTTGGGGGGTGTTTAGTTGGTTATTTGGTGGGTGTTTAGTTGGATATTTGGTACGTGATTGGTGGGTGTTTAGTTGGGTATTTGGTAGGTGATTGGTGGGTGTTTAGTTGGGTATTTGGTGGGTGTTTAGTTGGGTATTTGGTGGATGGTTAGTTGGGTATTTGGGGGGTGTTTAGTTGGTTATTTGGTGGGTGTTTAGTTGGATATTTGGTACGTGATTGGTGGGTGTTTAGTTGGGTATTTGGTGGGTGTTTAGTTGGGTATTTTGTGGATGGTGAGTTGGGTATTTGGTGGGTGTTTAGTTGGGTATTTGGTGGGTGTTTAGTGGGGTGTTTGTTATGTTATTTTTGGGGGGTTTTTGGGGCTTTTTGTTGGATGCTTGATGGGTTGTTTAGTTGGTATTTGGTCAGGATGTTTGTTATTTCCAGGGGTTTATGGGGTGTCTTGTTCTGTTTTATGTAAGAATGCTTTTGGTGAGAGTTTTGTAAGTGTTTATTGTTTCTTTTGGTGGGTAATTGTATTTCTAAGAGATTTGCAGGTCCAGTGGGGTGTTTATTGTTCTGTTTGGTGGGGTAATTGTATTTTGGTGAGAGATTTGGTGGTGTATTCAGTGGGGTGTTTATTGTTTATTTTTGGTGTAATTGTATTTTGGTGAGAGATTTGGTGGTATTCAGTGGGTGTTTATTGTTCTGTTTCAGGGTAATTGTTTTTGGTGAGAGTCCTTCATCATCATTGGAGCCCCATCAGCTCCCTCTAGTGCTGGGGAGAGGGTGCTGCAGTAGTTCAGGTTGCTTGCGCTTAGCGATTCTCAGGCTCATTTGTGAGCTGTTTTCATTTGCAGAGGTGGTTAACCTGCACTCCAGCAAACGAGGAATGCAGCCCAAACGTCTGGCGGGAAGGAAGTTCTTTTTAATGTTTTGTAGTTATTTGGAGCGTTTGTCCAGATCAGCATTTCGCTGTTTAACCTGAGTGTGTGTGTGTGTGTGTGTGTGTGTGTGTGTGTGTGTGTGTGTGTGTGTGTGTTCTGTTAAATCCTGCTAATGTTAAAATTTTCTGCTGTTTTGTTCATATATTTTTTATGTGAATTTTAGTTCACAGTGACCTTCCATTATAATTTTTATCTTTTTTTTAAAATTTTTTTTAAAATCACTTTTATTCACTCAGACAGAAGGTTCTGGATTCTCCTTTCGCTATGGGGTTTGCTGGGTGTCTTTCCTTTTGTTGCTCTTGGATCAGCAGGGATTAACTGCTGATGTAACTGATAAATATATATATATTTAGCTCTGTATATGGATATTTATATAGATATCTTTATATATTTTTTATATTTGTTTTTATATATTCTCTTTTATTTTATTATTCTCTTTTATTTTATTATATACTCTCTTTCTGTTCTTCTTGTTAAAGAGCCCTGTACCACCCAGATTTCCCATTTGTGGGATAATAAAGGATTATTCTATTCTATTCTATTCTATTCTATTCTGTTCTATTCTAAAATTAAACACTTTCATTAACAAAACCAAAAATCACATAAGCCACCATCAATCACATAAGATGGCCTAAATGTCAAAAAACAGCCCATCTGAGGCCTTAAGACGCACTAAAGTGTCATATTTGTCTTCTGTCTTCTGTCCTGAATTAACCCTGGTATGTTTTCGGTACCTCCTATGAATGTAATCAATTACATATTTATTATGTTATTATATATAATCGACAGTAGCCCCCTCTCAGTTATGATTTTTCTCTCTGTACAGGAGCAGGCAGTCCCTAAAGGTCCGTGAGCACAAGGTCCTTGGCCCGTACGTGGACGGCCTGTCCCAGCTGGCTGTGACAAGCTTCGAGGTAACAGTTCTCAGCCGTACATTAGCTCTGGCATTGCTTTTGCTCAGTTTTATCCCGAAATACTCAGCAAATAAGCAGTAATTGTGTGTGGGAATGTGCAGAAGTGTTTCTCTAGAGTGTAAATAAATTATTTATACTCATGAAGTCAATACTGGCAGGTGCCCAAACTTTGCATACAGCCAGAGCTTTTCAAATTGTGAAACTTTTGCTTTGTAAGTTTAGCATTCAGGTTTTTTGGGGCCTTTTTTTTATCACTGAAAGGACCCTGTAAGCAATTATAATTATGTTCTCTTCTTGTATATGTTCCATTTTATATATTTTATGTCATAATTTCTGCAGTTTGATGGCCTGTTTCTGTTCCTGTGCCTTTAAGACTGAAACATGCAAAAGAGCTTCATTCAAAAAGCATTTCGAACAGACACACTCCTTATTGCCTCAGTGGGCGGGGCTAAACTGCTGCAGACTGAACAGGTGTATATACATTACTGTTCAAAAGTCTTGAGCCCCTCATTTCTTTATATTTTGTAGTAAAATGAGACAAAAGGCACACTGATGTATGTTCACACATGTAAATCCAGTCTAAACACAAAGAGTGTTTGTAGAATCCTAACCAGCTTTAAATTCGATATTTAACACAACCACCGTTATTCTTCAGCACAGCCTGAACTTCGCTTGGACAAGCTTTTTTGTAGTTTTTTTAAGTCATCTTCAGGAACGGTTCTCCAGTCTTCTTGAAGGACATTCCCAAGCTCCAAAATATAGCTTTTAGTTTTCTGTTCTCGGTGGAGATGATCCCACCCTGCTCCTGCCTCTGAAACTGCTCATGTACAGGGACTGTACTGAAAATGAGAGACAAAAACTTTTTCCTTCAGGCACAAGGAGCTGAAGACTTTTGTATCGTGCTGTGTGTAAATGTGCTGTTTTTTTGGTGATACCACAGTGACAATAAATTCAGGTCTTTATTTGGAGTTTACCTGTAAATTTTGAAACACTGATGATCACGTAAATCTCAAAAAATTGGTATGTATTTTCTTTGACTTCTTCTATTGGCCCGTTTGTGTTGTTGTTACCTTTTGTCCCAACTGACTGAGTTTAGTTCAGTGAAGTGTTTTATCCGCGTAAAGAAACTTCGGCTCCCAGGAGTTGACATAAATCTGTCCATTTGGCAACATGCTGAGTGAATAAAGCTTAGTTGCTGTGCAGCAGGCGGTGTCAGCAGTGGGATGCTGTTCACTGTTTGCTCTTTCCCACACATGGGGGGAAAGGTGGTTCAAATGATGTGAAACTGCTACAGAGCGATGAAAACCTGACTGGAACGTTATCAACATCTTTATCAAACTCATTTATGCTCAGCATTAAACACAAATACATTTATTATGTCCGTACATCTGTACGTTTTCGCGGCTACTCGCTCAGCCATTCCCAATCTTCAACTCTCGGCCAAGTTATCAAAAGACCAGGCGAACATCTGAAGGAAAAGGTGTTCACCGTCCATTTCTCAACATCACCTTTTCTTTAACTCCTTAACTGTACCTTCACACTGGGAACAGTGAGAGTGTTAAAGTGACCAAAAGTCATTCCTGTTCAAAGGAAAACCAGGAGCAGAAATTGAGTTAAAATGAAGCTGAAGTTCAGGTCACTTTATTCGTCAGTGTGAACATACGGTCACAGAGCACCAAGGTCCACAGCGCTGCTTTAAATTTGGCCTCTTTCTTAACAGGTGCATATTTGCGATCTGCTCTGCTGTCGCCATGTTAGTCGTTGTCAGAAACTGTTGCCCTCTAGTGGACACAGGGAGCAGAAATGAGATTTAGGACTATATGCCAGATCATTTTACAGTCCCTAAGATATTAAAGAGTCCATTATTTTATAACCTGGCCCATTTCTCTCTCTCTCTCTCTCTCTCTCTCTCTCTCTCTAGGATATTGAGTCTCTAATGTCAGAGGGAAACAAATCTCGTACCGTTGCTGCCACCAACATGAATGAAGAGAGCAGCCGCTCGCATGCTGTCTTCAGCATCACCATAACACAGACACTCTACGACCTGCAATCCGGGGTGAGCAGCACACTGCATACTACTGTTAACACACTGCAAACTACCTTAAAAACACTGCAGACTACTATAAAACACTGCATACTACCATAAACACACTGCAATCTACTGTTATCATACTGTAAACTACTGTAAACACACTGCAAACTACCTTAAAAACACTGCAGACTACTATAAAACACTGCATACTACCATAAACACACTGCAATCTACTGTTATCATACTGTAAACTACTGTAAACACACTGCAAACTACCTTAAAAACACTGCAGACTACTATAAAACACTGCATACTACCATAAACACACTGCAATCTACTGTTATCATACTGTAAACTACTGTAAACACACTGCAAACTACCTTAAAAACACTGCAGACTACTATAAAACACTGCATACTACCATAAACACACTGCAATCTACTGTTATCATACTGTAAACTACTGTAAACACACTGCAAACTACCTTAAAAACACTGCAGACTACTATAAAACACTGCATACTACCATAAACACACTGCAATCTACTGTTATCATACTGTAAACTACTGTAAACACACTGCAAACTACCTTAAAAACACTGCAGACTACTATAAAACACTGCATACTACCATAAACACACTGCAATCTACTGTTATCATACTGTAAACTACTGTAAACACACTGCATACTACCTTAAAAACACTGCAGACTACTATAAAAACACTGCATACTACTGTAAACACACTGCAAACTACCATAAACACACTGCATACTACTATAAAAACACTGCATACTACCATAAACACTGCATACTACTATAAACACACTGCATACTACCATAAACACACTGCATACTACCATAAACACACTGCATACTACTATAAACACACTGCATACTACCATAAACACACTGCATACTGCCATAAACACACTGCATACTACTGTAAACACACTGCATACTACCATAAACACACTGCATACTGCCATAAACACACTGCATACTACTATAAACACACTGCATACTACCATAAACACACTGCATACTACTATAAACACACTGCATACTACCATAAACACACTGCATACTACTGTTAACACACTGCATACTACCATAAACACACTGCATACTACTGTTAACACGCTGCATGCTACAGTAAAAGCAGTGCATACAAAATATTTATTTATAAACTTTGTATATATCTATTTGTATTCATGGATTCATTCTTAAACATTTGTCATGGATCTACTCTCAGAACTCAGGGGAGAAAGTGAGTAAGGTGAGTTTGGTGGACCTGGCTGGGAGTGAACGAGTGTCTAAAACAGGAGCAGCAGGAGAGAGACTGAAGGAGGGCAGCAACATCAACAAGTGAGACACACACAATACACACACACACACACACACACACACACACACACTCTCTCACACAAACAATCTGCTGTCTTTGCACCTTGTGCTGGGTTTCAGTTTTGGACCTGGACTGGAAGAAGTGGTGTGAAGATTATATCATCTTTTATATTTAAACTGATGTTTTATGATCAGCGATGTTGTTGTTATTCTGTCAATACAAATATAAACTAAAGAACAGATTAAAACTACAAAGTGATGATGATGTAGCCTGTATGAAGATAAACGTGTGTGTGTGTGTGTGTTTTTAGGTCCCTGACCACGCTGGGATGTGTGATCTCAGCCCTTGCGGATCAGTCAGCGGGGAAAAGCAAAAACAAGTTTGTCCCCTACAGAGACTCGGTTCTAACCTGGCTGCTAAAGGTGAGGTTCCTCCAGAAACCACACAACATTGACAATAATCTCTCAACACTAATTCGAGGATGGAGGATGGGTAATGAAAGGTGGAGAATTCTTATGGATACTCACATGACAATTTTCCAACTTATGTTTATCGTCTAGAATCAAAGAGGCTGTTTTTGTTATTGTGTCTATATGGTTTTCTGATTGGCTGCCCTGAACTTGAGCATTATTTACAAGCTTCAAGCTTTTTAATTCCAGAAAAGTGATAAAAGTCTTTTAATGTACTGACAGCCATTGCAATCGCAAGAGAGGGCAGTACAGTCGCACTGGCAGTATTCTGTCCAAATCGTTCAGCCTTCATTTAAAAACTCTTATTTCTCTTATTTAAATAAGAATTCTTATTTCTTCTCTTCCATCCTAATGTTAAACCTCTAAATCTGATTTGCCGATAATGCACCAGCAGGCAAGAAACAAATAATATAAACCAGTAATATTTCGCCTTCTGGAAAGAAAAGCCTCACTGATCCCACGTTTCTCTAAAACCTCACTGTGTGTGTGTGTGTGTGTGTGTGTGTGTGTTCTGTTCAGGATAATCTTGGTGGGAACAGTAAGACGGCGATGATCGCCACGGTGAGTCCGGCGGCGGATAACTACGAGGAGACCCTGTCCACCCTGCGCTATGCTGACCGAGCAAAACGGATCGTGAACCACGCCGTGGTCAACGAGGACCCGAATGCAAGAATCATCCGCGAGCTCAGAGAGGAGGTGGAGAAACTGAGGGAGCAGCTGTCCCAGGCTGAGGTCCGGGGAGACGCTTTTGTCTCACGTCTCTTTTCAGCAGAACAAATCACAAAGCATTTGTTGTGCATGTGAATGTACACGAGTCTGTATTTTCATGCTACTGTGTGTGTGTGTGTGTGTGTGTGTGTGTGTGTGTGTGTGTGTGTGTGTGTTTCAGTCTCTGAAAGCTCCTGAGCTGCAGGAAAAGCTACAGGAATCAGAGAAGCTCATCCAGGAAATGACTGTCACCTGGGAGGAGAAACTCAGGAAGACTGAAGAGATCGCACAGGTACTCCACACACACACACACACCTATGTCTTTACCAATTTACAGTACTGTGCATATGTCTCGGCTACCCTTTGTATATTTTGTAGGGAAATGACAGGTACATTCAGGTACATATTACAGCAATCTCATCCAGTTTTCACCCCTCGTCCCTGCAGGAGAGGCAGAAGCAGTTGGAGAGTATGGGTATTTCACTGGAATCCTCAGGCATTAAAGTTGGTGAAGATAAATGCTTCCTGGTGAACCTGAATGCTGACCCCGCCCTCAATGAGCTGCTCGT